>BPLQ01002721.1:0-137500 GCA_021605075.1 Caerostris darwini
TGATGGTTTTGTTTGTAGCTCCACGGTCATTTTGTGCACACGACCAGAACCTACAGTTTAAGTGGATTCCTAACCACTCAAAAACATTCATGCCACCGCCAGGATTCGAAACTGAAGCCTATGGTACCTGTTGCCTCATGGATAAGTAGCTCCACGTGCATAGGGGAAGTCAGGGCCCGATAATATAAACGTCCTGTCTCTGTGGGGTGAGCTGGCTGGAGGGAGAAAGAAATGTAACTAGGAGTGTGCTTTTGATTTTGGAATAAAAGACACGAGTTCTTTTTACAGTCCACTAGTGCTATGTGTTTTATTCCTAGACCACACAGTACCAAATGCCAAAGCGCTGGCCAATTGGCCACCAGGCAGTAATGCAATGAATGAGATCCATAATTCCATAGCTGTTTGTCATTTTTAGACTTAGCTAAAAAAAAAATTCTTTGCAGTGAAAAAAATTTATTTTCAGTCTTGAATTGAAAAAATCGTATTAGAATTTTTATAAAACTATGGCCAAATATCGGTAAATCTTTGTCTTCAATATTCAGAAATTCCAGGAATTGACAAAGATTAAATGGTTCGATCTAATAAGTTCTGTGACAGGTCTTGAAAATTCTTTTTTTTTTTCTTCCAAAATAAAGATTTGGCTTGAAAACTACTCGGAATATTTGGGCATATCTTCTTAAGTCTCGCTGATAAATTATGCAATTGGCTTCAGACACCATCATTTTTAAGGCCTTTAAAGAGTTGCATTGACTTGAAATATATAATAAAAATAATTTGAATAATTCCTATGACAAGAAAAAAAAAAAAAAAATTCTTAACGAATAGTCTAATTAATTAACTAGCTCCATGATACACCATGATTTTTTTTTTCTGTAATGATTTTTTTATTGAGTACAAAATGCTGTCTATGAGTTTTGAATCCTCATATTAAATGAAGGGTGATATCTATTATGTTTTCGATTATTTTCTCCATAAATAATTATTTTATCGCTCCATGCAAAGTATAAATAAGTACAGTAAGTTGTATTATTAGCGCTCTGGCGCTCGGTGCCATAGGTTTCCGGTTCGACTCCCGGCGGTGTCATGGATGTCGGAATCCACTTTAAACCCGTATGTCTCGGTCTAATATGACTGTAGAGCGTTGGGAGTAGGATTGACACACTACCGCGCAAAAGGAAAACATCTCCTGTCTCGAAATCTGCCAGTAGACAGACGGCCTTGGCCCACCATGGGGCTTGTTGCGCCAATGAAAAAGTAGAGGTTCTTTTGTAAATATTTATTCTGCCAAACTTAGTGAAAGTCCGATACAAAATATTTGGTAAGAAATTATTATATGTTTTAATATGTTGCATCTCTGCTTTATAAATTTATAATTCAATTAAATTTATATTTTAAACTATTAAGTTTATAAAATTTTATAAATTAAAGTTACTTCCTTATGACCTTGGAAGTAAGAACTGTCACTAGTTAGAATCACCACAATTGTAGAGCTGTGGGGTGGTTAGAATATTTTACTACTAACAGAGATACAAAAGTGGGGGTAGAATATAAATTTGACTACCACTGCCTTCGAGAGTAGATGTGAGACTCTACTGTATGCAAGCAACAGCAGAGGAACATCTAAAAACGATAAAAAATCAAACGATTCAACAGAAAAAGAATGATTTTGAATGGGAAAATTCTATCTCGCATTTCAATAGCACGTCAGTTTACTATTTGTTTAGGTCTCTGCAGTATTTTTTGGTGGCATAAGTTTCGGTAATATACAGGAAATCGAAAATTCTGTACATGAGTATTTTGCTGCAAGACCGAAAAGTTCTTCCAAGATGGAATCAGAAAGTTCCTCAAAAGACTGTTAAATATCACAAAAAATGATGACAAATATATTAATAATTAAATATGTACAAAAATAAACATATATATAATTTTTTTCTCTTCCAAATTGTCTATCCAAATCCTGAATTATTTTTAGTTCAACCAAATACAAATTTTACTGTGAATTCCAAGAAACTAAAAGGCTTAGCATTCTGTCAGTGGTATTTCATTTCTAGCAATTTGCATTCTATAATATGCGAAAACAGAAAAATAAGATATTAAACGAAAAATAAGATAAATGGAAAATGAAAAAAGGATATTAGTCGCCGAATGCATAGCATAAAAAAAATTAAAGTAGTATAAATGCAATAAGTTACCGACTACGTTCGTAACCAAACTTTAAAAATACTTGTAACTAATGACATTTTAAAAAATTAAATACTAGTTTTCTTAAAAGTTATTCATTAGCATATTTTCAAAAACTTCTCATTTAAAACAATGATTTTACCCCTACGCAAAAAAATTAATAACAAGTCATATGAAATGCCAGAACTAAGATTCTTAATTAATTCAAAGTATCATCAATAAAAATTAAAGCATCAGCTAAAATTTCTTTAATCAGTTTTTTAATTGCATATACTGTTAACATATGTTTTATATTTTAATATCTGTTATATATTTATTAAACATTCTGTAACCGTTCCTCTTCCTACACACTGACAAAAGCGCCCCTCTGTGGCGTTCAGGAGAAATGGTCAATCGAATTCAACGATCTCACTCGAGAGGAAATACAGCGCAATCCGTACTCCCTCTGAGAAATGTATTTTATTGTCTCTAATCCACATAGGAAACATATTCAGCGCATCAGTTGGCGTACAGACTCTCACCCGGAGAGGAAGTGTCTTTTTCGGCTTTCCTGCTTAGAAGTGGAATCCTTCCACGAATCTATAATTATATGTCTTTAAATATGTTAAATATTGTCTGTCTCTAATTGTATGTGTGTGGTGTTTATGCGTGTATAAATAAAACTGTGAGTTCTCAAATCTGTGCCTCAAGTGTCTCAACCCAACCACATCCAGTTACAAACGGGTTGTCCAACCTGCACCTAAACGAGCGCTACCTACTTTGGCATTGGACCATAAATAAGGTCTGCATGA
This sequence comes from Caerostris darwini, assembly GCA_021605075.1. NCBI lineage: Eukaryota > Metazoa > Arthropoda > Arachnida > Araneae > Araneidae > Caerostris > Caerostris darwini. The sequence goes on from BPLQ01002721.1 coordinate 2,973, forward strand.
TGGTTGTGAAGGGTTACCAACTAGCTCAAGAGATGCGCTTTTAAAACCTTTGCAATTAATTTTAACAAATATAATGCAAAAATAAAGTAAGTTTTAGAAAGATAACATTTTAAATAAAAATATTAAAATTGTAAAAAAATTTAAGATTGTAATATTTAAAGATTGTACAAAAGTTAAACAGAAATAGTTAAATATGTAAAATATTAAAGTAATATTTTTTTTTAATAAAAACTTTCAAAACATGCTTTTATTTTTAACCTTGCCAGACAGAAAATATCACATATTTTGACATTTGAAGGAAGCTGATTAAGATCTTTATGGCAGCGCCAGTGAAATAAAATTATGATGCTCTAATGCCACAGATCCGAATAGAATTCCTTTCGTTTTACTTCTTAACACATAAAGAGCACACATGATCCAAAGTTTATGCTGTGTGGTTAAAAAAATAAAGAAAAAGGACTGAAGTAATTTTCTGTGAACAAGTCGTGTAGATCCTCATTAAAAGCAAGCGGCACGTTTATCGATTCTTAACTACCGACTAAAACGACCGCAATAATCATTTCAGTTTGCAAATATTCAGGGCAATTCAGATGTGTAAGGAGAGAAAAAAAATCTACAACTATGCGAGATAATGATTAAGAAAAATAAAAAAGTCTAAAGAGCAAGATTGGATGAAAGTTAAGTAAGTTGTGAGAAAAAGAAACGAGACACTAAAAGAAAATTATATGATTGTAACGAAATTTCGTATAAAGGTATTTTTCCATTCAAAATATATACTTCTTCAATGGTATGAAAAACTATATATTTTGGACAACAACTGATGTATATGGGCCATGGGGTATTTTGGGCAACAACGGATGTATATGGGCCATGGGGTATTTTGGGCAACGACGGATGTATATGGGCCATGGGGTATTTTGGGCAACAACTGATGTATATGGGCCATGGGGTATTTTGGGCAACAACTGATGTATATGGGCCATGGGGTATTTTGGGCAACAACTGATGTATATGGGCCATGGGGTATTTTGGGCAACAACTGATGTATATGGGCCATGGGGTATTTTGGGCAACAACGGATGTATATGGGCCATGGGGTATTTTGGGCAACGACGGATGTACATGAGCCATGGGGTATTTTGGGCAACGACGGATGTATATGGGCCATGAGGTATTTTGGGCAACAACGGAAGTACATGGGCCATAGGGTATTTTGGGCAACAACGGATATAGCCGTTGTATATATATTATATACATACAACGGCCTTCCCCATGGTGGGCAAAGGCCGTCTAAAACTAAGTTTCCAAACATGGGATAGGGTTGTCAGCCCTGCAGTCATAACAGACTGAGACCTACGGTTTAAAGTGTATTCTGAACCACTACAAGCATCCATGGAACCACCGGGATTCGAGCCCGAAACCTGCAGCACTGAGAGCCAGAGATCTCTAGCTAAGCATTTGTCACTATGACGTTACCATAATGTTTATAGTGGTTCGGAATCTAGTCTAAATCGTAGATCCCGGTCTAATATGACTATAGACAGTAGGTCTAACAACCCTACCCAGTAAAAAAATTTCTCAAAGCGTGGGGCCGTTGAGCCAATGAAGGAGAAGAAGTATAATTCATTGGTGATGCTCCCTTTATAATATTTTTTTTGTTCTAATCCACCCGGCAAACACTCAGACAGTTGTCTTGGATGCCTTAAGGCAAGCGCTGCATCAACGTTACTCACTTAGCACTACCCAGGAGGTGCGTGCAGCTTGAAGATAAGCTACGGGAGCGGAGTAACACTACCTCCGCAAAGCTCTACGCTCCTATTAGACCGGGACCAACGGCTTAAAGTGTATTCCGAGCCACTACAAACATCCATGGCACCGCCAGGATTCGAACTAGAAACCTGTGATACCGAGCGCCACAGCGCAAGCCACTCGACCATTCAGGCCCTTCCTTTATAATATTTATTTATTTATTTATTTAGAGTGTATTACGATCTTTTAAGGTACATTAAATACATCCTTTATTTAAGTAAATAAACTCAACGCACCTAGTAACAACCGGATAGATTCGAATCTAATTAAATAGCTTTCATAGCTTATTGCATTTTATGCTCTTATCTCATTAAATGTAAGGTTAGAAGTTGATGATTATAACAAATATTTGATTAGATAAACATGAGTTATATTTAATTAATATGTATGATAAACAATTTTTATGGGCCTGAATGGCCGAGTGTCCAGAACTCTGGTACTCGGTGCCACAGGTTTCGGGTTCGTGTCCCGGCGGTGCCATGGATGTTTGTAGTGGTTCGGAATCCACTTTAAGCCGTAGGTCCCGGTCTCCTATGACTGTAAGAGCATCACGGAGCAAAAGTCAGACTTCTACCTGCGGGTGTTCCATCACAACAGAAGCTGCCCCCTTTCCCTCCATCCATGAGTAGATCACTCATGGGATGTCCGCCCCGCACTGCAGGACATTGAGTATTAGTCACAACAACATTCCTGAATGACAGTTATGTAGGATTTGTTTGTGTCGTAATCACCAGATAGCGACACTTGCTTGTCTTTGACAGAGCCTGTTTACAACGTGGGGGTGTATTGAACTTTGAACTCTGACCCCACGAGAAGGGGAGAGGAGTCCGTAGATGAAGAAGAAAGAAAAGAAGAACGGGAGACGGCGAAACTGCAACGGGCTGCGTCAAACAGCGAGAGAAAATGACTGTTATGTAATAATTATTAATGTAAATATTGCTGTATATATAACCGTGCTTCATTAAATATGTGTTGTTGGGAGAAAAACAATGCTTCGTTAATGTGTTTGGAAATACACCCCTAGACACCCACTTCAAAAGTACAGCCATTGTTAGACTGGTAGAGAAGTCTAACAAAACTGTAGATTCGGCCGGGATGCATCTATTGAAACTGGCGAAACTCCACAGAAATTGGGGGTTCGGCCGGGATGCATCTATTAAAACCGGCGAAACTCCACAGAAATTGGGGGTTCGGCCGGGATGCATCTATTAAAACCGGCGAAACTCCACAGAAATTGGGGGTTCGGCCGGGATGCATCTATTAAAACCGGCGAAACTCCACAGAAATTGGGGGTTCGGCCGGGATGAATCTATTGAAACCGGCGAAACTCCACAGTTATATATTAGTATGACTATTATGCATTATTTTGCAATGTAAATTCAGGCTTTGGATGCCTTTGCAGGGTCTCACCTGAGCGAAGACATGAAGGTGGGCCTCTTGCTCTTGCTGTCCGACTTAGACCTGGGCCGGAACACGTCGAAGACCGCGTTCGTCTTCTTGCCGTGCGCGTCGTCGCCGGACTGCCGCCGAAAGCGTCCGGTGAGGGAGCCGGACAGGGACTCCCTGCTGCTGGAGCCGGAGCCCTTCGCCCCGCCCGACAGCGACCGCATCCGCTCCCGCTCGGACACGTGCTCCTCCGGCAGAACCATCCTGGTGTCGTAGTCTTCGGTGACGATGGTCGGCAGCACCAACAGGGGAAGGTCCTGGAAAAAGAAAAAAGATTCAGTTTATCTTCAAAAGAGATATAAATAATGATTTTGAGCATCGGTGTCCAGATATTTTTATTTCATTCATTTAGATATTTTTTTCAATTCCTTCTATTAGTTCACACTCTCCCTATATATATCTCCCTAATTCATACGATTGACACTTTAAACTTTATTTACTGTAATTCTTTAATGTATGCTATTTTAAAAATATTATTTCTTAAAAATTCTATCCCAGCATTTTATGGAATTTTTCAAACGTAAGAAGTTACCATTACAATTAGCATAACTTACAATTACACAACAATGCATTGCTGGACTTTTATTTTTTATAAACTCTCCCTATATATATCTTTTTCAAATTTTCAATCGTTAATAAATCAATTTCAACAATTTAAAATTTCTTGTTAATAAAACACTTCCTATTCATCCACTCAAGTTCAAATACATTTTTTTCGAACTTGTAGTGGATGACACTGGATGTGAATACAGTTTTTTTCAAATATTAATTCAGCAATTAAATTTCGAATTAATTCATTTTAGTTTTTTTTTATATTTAAGTTGCATATATCTACTCATAGATGGCGCCAGCTAAACTTAAAAAATGAATGAAAATTATTTATAAAGGACTTTCTCAAATAGAGTGAAAAAAAAGTAGGAACTGACTTTAAAATTTTTTTTTTTTTATATTACTTGATTTTAAGAAAAATGACATTGTATTGTATGCTTTTGTGTTCACAGTTAAAAGTAAATTGCTATTAAGGCACGAATGTAAATGATTGATGAATGTCTAGTTTTTCTGAATCGACCTTTACATAACTATATATCGCGCAATCCATCACAACAAACTGTGTCAAGTTCGAATGTGTTGCCCATATTATTAACAGATCATTTCCTTTGGAACTTTTCTCTATTGTGACATCTGAAAGAATCGATATAGTAAAGTCCAAACAAGATTTTAGACTTATATGCTCGCCTGAATGATGACTTCACTGTTGTGGGCACAAGACTGTTAGCAATTGGTACGGAGTTAGCCACTTTATGGTACGCGCATGCATGCTTCGATATAAATGGCGTTCATTTTGAACGCTTTCCTAGTAAAATGTTATATTACCATTCCCGCTGTTTTTGTTTCTATTAAAACTAATTTTTCATGAGCCGGATGTGACGACATATTATTCTTTCATATTTTTCTCTAGAGGTAGAATTACTTAAACAATTTTTATGTACTTAGAGTTACATTTACTCAAAAAATATATTTATTATTATATTAAAAAAAACCGGGCCTGAATGATCGAATGGCCAGCGCTCTGGCGCTCGGTATCACAGGTTTCGGGTTTGAATTCAGGCGGTGCCATGGATGTTTGTAGTGGTTCGGAATCCACTTTAAATTGTAGCTAATGGTCTAACAGGATCTAGGGCGTTGCGGAGGTATTGTTACTCCGCGTCCGTGGCCGATCTTCAAGCACACGCACTCCACGGTCATGCTAAGTGAATAACGTCTGTGCAGCGCTTGCTTTAAGGCATCAAAGGCAAGTGTCTAAGTGTTTGCCAGCTGCATTAGAACAACAACATATTCAAAAATTAAAAAGGCTTATGAAATATATCAAAAAAGGATTATTTCAGAAAGCTTTTCTCCACATCTCTCTCCTGCATCTATAAATATGTAGCCCTTAACAATTAGAAAGGTGAGGATGGAACATCGGTTGACCTCATGCACACCGCGAACAGCCCAAAGACAGATGCTGAAGAGAGGACATTGCCTTCCGGGATACTTTTAGGCCACTTGCTTGTCGAATGGGAGAAATCCCGGAAAAAACTCCTTCCAGGCAGCCTGACTGCCATATTACCCCAATCGCCATCAAGTCTTCCGTATCTGAAAGCAGTGACTACAATAATGCCGCAAGCGGATCCAAAACTGAGGCCTGATGCAAGCTAGCTGCTCATGATGCTACGAGTCGGGCAATCTTTCAACCGTGCAGCTTTATGCATCAAAAAATTATATTTGTTTGTGTATTAAATCTAAATTTATAATAAAAAATTTCAGCATTTGTATTGGTAACATTAAATCTATGTTATCTATAACTAACTCCCCGGTACAACATGGTGGTGGGTGATGGCCATGGTGGATCATGGACATCTGCCTACTGGCAGATCCCGAGACATGAAAATGTTTTCTTTTTAAGGGGTAAAGTTGCCAGCCTTACGCCCAATGCTTTATAGTCATTTCCATTATCTCTAAATCAACTCTATTTTAATGAAAACTTTCTGAATTGCTTAATTACTTGATATTATACCACTTACTCACAAAAAAACTACTGAAAATTGCCTGAAATGCCAGTAAAAAGCCTCATTTGAGGTTGAAATTTTAAAAAATATGAAATTATTTAAAAATCTTACTAATAAGCGTACTTAAAATTCACAATTGAAAAATTAAATGGACATCTATATTTTATTTCGATTTGATTCTTAGTGATTCATGTAAACATATTTCGTATATTCTGTGGCAAGCATACACAAAAAAAATTTAGTTACATCATATATAAAATTTAAAAAGTTTATATTCAATATATCTAATGCTTCTAATTTATAAAACACAACACACACACAAATATTTAATCAACATCCACTGCGCATTTTTGAGGTATGGTTATGCATTCTTCGCAATAAAGTTATTAAATTATCAGTGGTCTTTCCGTAGGAATAAGTATCGTGTTCAAAAGGTTCCACTGATCCATGAGCACCATTATGAGATGAGGGTCAATAAAACAAAGCTATTCCCTAGACTAATTTGCCCATATTTATCCGACAGGGAATTCAGCGGCATCAGAATTGGATGTCCTAGAGATCAAATTTATTTGCATTTATATAGCAGCCGGCCTCGGAATAAACAACCAGCTACTCCAGGACAATCGAGGAAAGTGCATTATCAGGGAAAGGGAAGCGTCGGTGCAAATCACCAGACGCTATAAAACTTTATGACTGAAAGGAATCTAGTACCGTCGCCAAGCAACGGCGAGAGTACATTGACCTTGTTTACTCTTAGAAAATGAGAATCCTGGGTTGTCGTGCCGGGAAAACTTGGTTTGAAGCCCCAACAAGCGACGATGAATCGAAAGCTGTGTCTAATCAAAATAAATCCGTAGGGTGATAAGTATTTCCGTTAGGCTCGAAAAAGATCTGCAGGAAGTGAATCCTCCAGATGCCATACGGCCTTTGGTACCACAGGCTTCAGGTTCGAAACCTGGCAGTGGCATGGATGTTTGTTAGTAATTCGGAATCCACGTTAAACTGTAGGTCCCTGTCTAATTAGTTTAAAGTGTATACAAAATGACCGTAGAGCGACAAACCAAACCAACTCATAGAAGTTACCGCCCTTTGTTCCTTGGAAACCTTCTTTGGCGCAGGCTTCGTTTGGCGACTTTTTATGTGAAGAAAACTTATTAGTCATCTGATGGCCTATTAGCTGGAGCTCTGGCCTTTGGTACTACTGGCTTCAGGTTCGAATACTGGCAGTGGCACGGATATTTGTTAGTGGTTCAGAATCCACGTTAAACTATAGGTCCCGGTCAAATTAGCCCTAAGTGTGCACAGAGACCATAGAAGGACAAACCAAAACCGAACACCAGATACCATTCTTGGGAGTGCTCGCTCAAAATTGTTGAGCTCCTGATAATTCTTAATTTGCTATAATACTGGGTAACGCTTAATATGCTATATATCTGTCTTTATAACGACTAATGTCAACATGTCAAAGTGCTCGACGTTCAACAACATATTCTGAATTATATATCCCTTGCCCACAAACTCGGCCAGTTTTTTAAGGCATATAGGATAATGCATTGTATTTCCGAACTAGAGAAATCGAATCCGAAACGTTATAAGTGACAAAGAATCAAAAGTTTGTAATACTAGGGTGGAGATGGGCATGATTGGACTTGAGGAGAAAGGTGTTAACCTCCCTATATGCCATTCCAGGGAAGAATTTGTTAAAAATTTTTGGTGGTTTGGTTTGCAGCTCTACAATCATTTTATGCACACTCTAGGCTAATTTTACAGGAACGTATAGTTTAACGTGAATTCCGAACCACTAACAAACATCCATGTCCCGTCAGGATTCGAATCTGAAGCCTGTGATACCGAAAGCCAGAGTGATAGCCAATTCGCCACCAGGCCCCTAATTTTTAGTAACAAAATGTACAAGCAATACAGCAGCTTGCCTTTGGTGCAAACCTTTTTTTTTTTTTTTTTTTAATTACGTCAGGAATGGGTGGTATTGATCATTTCAGTGCGGGCTGCACCGACGAACGCTGTTACACATTTAGCACTACCAGGGGGCACGTATAGCTTGAAGATATGCTATGGACGGGAGTATAACTAAACGCAACGCTCTACAGTCAAATGAGACTGGGACCTACGGTTTAAAGTGGAATCCGAACCACTACAAATATCCCTGGCACCACCGGAACTCGAACCCGAAACCTGTGGTGCCAAGCATCAGAGCGCTAGTCACTCAGCCTCTAGGTGCGCTCTGGCCTTTGATACTACAGTCTTCAGGTTCGAATTCTGGCGGTGGCATGGATGTTAGTTTGTGGTTCGGAATCCACTTTAAACTGTCTGTCCCGGTCTGCTTAGCCCTCGTATGCACAAGATGACTGTAGAGGCCAAATCAAACCAAACCTGAGTATCATACCTATCTGCAATTCTAATGGAGTGACAAATAACACAGGTCAAAGTGTCTGGTCTTCGAAAACCGCTTTTTTTCATTTTGAGTTAGTTTCGTTTTACAAAATCTGCACTGTTTCAAGACGTCAGATAAAAATCCACGGAAGAAGGCCATCCAGGGACTAAGCCATCAGACGGAGAATTCAACCCCATCCAAATTGGTTATCATACAAAATATTCAGAGATTGAATTTATTCGCATTTCATCCCAATTGGCCTCGAAATTGATGTCAGAGCATAAACCCACCAGCTACTCCAGGACAAATGCCTTATGAAGGAAAGGTCGGGGGAGAATCGACGCTTGCTATAAAACTTTTTACGACAGGAAGGACTCTAGTACCGTCGCCCAGCAACAAGGGAGGAGAGACTGGCCTTGTTTATTCTTGGAGAACGAAGCCCTCGATTCCGATGTCTCCACGAGCGAGACAAGAGCCACAGGAAGCCGCATCTTAATTTAACCAGGCCGCATCTTTTCTTGCGGTCCCGCAACTAATTGTGTTTGGGGAAAGAAAAGCCGTTCGCACTTAGAGAGGAAATTATGAATTGATTGCAATTAGCAGTCGCGAGCCTAGAAGAGCCACAGGGGAGCTGCTATTCAGCTATTTCTAGAATAAATGTTTTGTTTGCAATTCAGTGGTCGTCAAACAGAGGATTCCACAATATCAAATACATTTAAACAATACATTTTCTATAGAGAAAAATTAAATCACCTTTAAGAAAAGAAAAATTACTTTTTAATATTTTTTTTTTCTAATGCAGCTGGCAAACATTTAGACAGTTGTCTTTGATGCATTAAGGCATGCGCTACACCGACGTTACTCGCTTAGCACTACCCAGGAGGTGAGTGTAGCTTGAAGATAAGTTACGGACACGGAGTAATAATAGGCTTTATGATCCTGTTAGACCAGGACCTACGGTTTTAAGGTGGATTCCATACCACAGGCGGGACTCGAACTCGAAACCTGAAGTATCAAGCACCAGAGCGCTAGCCATTCGGCCCCACTTTTTATTAATAAAGTTGAATTTTTTATGAAAAAAAAATAATTATGCGATACTTGAACAACATGAAATAGCCTAACTTAGGTCCAGAGATAATGAGCGCAGCAATGGTACTTGGGGAGGATTCACTGGCGGAGTCCGTTGCAGTTATTGATTTCGAAAACAAAGTGATTCAAAGGAAATTACAACAATATGCATGATTTCGCAATCACAGTCAGGCTGTTTGATGGGAGTTTTGGGGTTGTTTTTTTTTTATCTTATGCGGCACGAAAATGCATAGCAGTTACTGCAGAAAGTTCTCCCTAAGGTAATATTCTCCTTCATTGACCGTCGGTGGGCCTTTTGCGTCATACCTAAATGGAACGCGAAGCCCTCTGACATACAACAACAAAAAAAAAGAAATCTATCGGATAAACAGTACGAAACTGCTATAAAACTACAATTTATTGTTATGTCATCTATTGTCAAAAATTGTTATACAAGCGTTATAGGTTAACTACATTTCTATAGTAAAGTGGTAAACAAAGAAATTTAAAATCAATACTTACTGAGTTAATATTGTAACATAGTTTTATTTCAAAAATTATCAAATGTTTAAGTTAAAAATACGAATATTAAGGAATGAAATGAATGATGAAAAATATAAATACAGTTCTGAATATTGTCTGTATACATATATATATATATATATATATATATTATTTACATTTTTGAATCGGAATTTCATTTTCATACAGTTCTGTTGTGATTATTGCGGTCGAATAAAGGCCAATTTGACCGAAGGTCATTTCGAATTTTCGCCTGTAGAACGACAGATGTGTAGCAAATTCAGAATTACCGCGGTTGGAGTGGCTGTTACACTGCAAGTGCATTTTAAACCTACAATTTTGAACGAATAAATGCGTCATTTGGGAGCCCTGCTTTCCAAATGAAGGATATTCCATCCGGTCTGAATGTATATTGCCCATTCAATAGCGAATACATGATGAGTTGACTTCTATTCGCCAGGCTGCTTTGGAAAATTTTCAATGAATTGTAAAATAACGGTATCAACGAAAAATTCGTACATTATACGGTAATTTCGGTAAACATTGGTAGTGCAGCATCGCAGATTCCATATGTAAGAATAACGAATAGCCATGCGTTAAAAGTCTGTAAACATATAACAAACTGAAATATCAATTTACAAATTAAGAATTCTTTCATTTTAGTTGATTATTGTACTTCACTGACAAGAAAAAGTAATTTCTTTTTGTTGGAAATGGAATGGAAGATTTACGGAAATTTGGAAAAAATGGAAGATTTATTTAAAAAAAAAAAAAAAAAAAAAAAAAAAAAAAAATTTAAATTCAATAAAATTGAAAACGAAAAAAATAATAAGAAGATTTGTTATTTTATTGCATTGGAAAGCAAAATTATTTATTCATTTGTTTTTACATTTAACAGTTTAGAAAAATGAAAGCTTTATAAAGCAAAGGACAAATTTCCATTTTAAAATAGAAAGATAAAGTTGTTTATTGAGCATGAACAAACAAAAAATATTTTCTTTTCGTTTATCAGAGTTCTTACAAATTAAAGATTTATAAAAGAAGCGTAGAAACATTTTCATTTTAAAATAGAAATTTAAAAAAGTTTTTTTTTTATTACATAAACAAATATTTTCTTTACATTTATCATAGTTTTGAGAAATGAAAGATTCATAAAGCATATGAAAAAAAAAATATTAAACAGAAAAATTCATTGAAATGAAGCAGCATACATGTAGCAAGGGGGGAAAAAGAATTGCAGTAACTACTAATATTTCGTATTTCACAGAAAAAAAAAAGTATAAATTCTTGTAATGTTTAAAACAATAATTTGTTTTGAAAGCTTGGTCAAAAATATTTTAAAAATTATACAAATATTTCCCACATTTCAGTAAAAAAGAAATTTAATGAAATTGCTATTTATAAAATTGAACAACTCATTGAAAAAAAGATATTACTTATAAATCGATAAAAATTGATAAATTACGCGTTTAGTGCGCAGATTGAGATATTTGGGGCACAGGTTGGAGAATTCACAGCTTTATTGACACATGCACAAATACTACACACACACATACAATTAGAGACATATAATATTGAACACATTTAAAGGCAGATATTTATTGATTCGTGTAAGGATTCCACTTCTAAGCCTAAAACCCGAACCCCGGAAATAATTATATATATACGAATTATATTTCCTATCTGAGTGAGAGTCTGTAGGCCAACTGATACGCAGGGTTGCGCTGAATATATTTTCTACGGATGAAAGACTGCAACCAAATGTTTCTCAACAGAAGCGCGTGGTTGCGATGTACTTTCTCTCGAGTGAGAGTATCGAAGCCGACTGACCCTTTCTCCTGAACGACACAGGGGACCCATATAACTAGACATATTACTAAGACAGGAAAATAGTAAGGAACAGGTTATACAAAAATTAAACTTGTAAATAATAATAATAATAAATAATAATTTCAACATTTAGTGAACATCACTCACTTATTTTAGTTACAAAATACAGTTTTTAAAATAGTAAGATTACAAAACAGTGTTGTTGTTGTGTCAAATCCTAAGTGAACATCACTGACCTGTTTTATTTAAGAAATGCAGTTAACATAAGTTCAGAAATAATACGAAATTAAAAACAATAACAAAAGACAACAATTACATATTGTATTTCATTCGTTTTGCAATGAATGTTATGATGATCATATAGTACATTATATACCATATTATATAACGTATCATATTGCACTAATTATTGAAACACGATCAAAACAAGTAATATATAAAAAAAATTAAGTCACTTCCTCCTTAGGTCAACAAAGAAAAAAAAAATTTCCATTTTGTTCCCTCCTTGACTCAGACTAGAACCCAGAATGAAAAAAGAAACCTTTTTCCAGCTATCTACACGCTTCGCCACTGACGGTATTTATTCCTAAATTTATATCCTGCTAAATATCTTATAGAAGAGAAATTTTTTTCTCACATATAAAACAGAAATTAATTAATTGTTGTTATTGTTGCTTATCCCACTTGGTAGATATCTAATCTAAATCAAGACCACGAACCCGTACGGACTCATGGTTAAAGGGGAAGGAAGCAGCTTCTGTTGTGATGGAACACCCGTAGATGGAGCTCCGTGACGCTCTACAGTCATATGAGACCAGGACCTACGGCTTAAAGTGGATTCTGAACCGCTACAAACATCCATGGCAGCGCCGGGACTCGAATCCGAAACCTGTGGTACCGAGCACCAGTGCGCTAACCACTCACTAGCCCCAAAATTAATTAATTAAATTTAATGAATGAATTACTGTTTGAAAAAACTGTATTAACATCAGTGTCATTCACTACAAGTTCAAAAAAATGTATTTGAACTTGAGTGGATGAATAAAAAGTATTTTATGAACGATTGAAAACTTGAACAAGATATATATAGGGAGAGTGTGAGCTAATAGAAGGAATTGAAATAATCATTTTTTTTTTCCATTTTCATGCAAATATTTTCCTACAGCAATTCCGAAATGCACTGCATTAAAAGATTAAACCGAATTCAAGAATGAAATCCGACGACTTCGTACAATTTTTTGAAGTGTCAGATGGTATCGTTCGAGTTTAAAAGCAAACAACTGTTACAGAAGCAAGTTTTATCTATTTCTAATGGATAGGCATTAAGGTAGATTTCGCTTTTGCAAACTGAAATCTGAAATATTCTTAAAGTACAGCATTAAAAGTAAACCGTCTAAAGACATGCATTATTTTTAGTGAGTTGAAAATCCTTTCTTTTTATTTTTAGTAATTATAGAAGGCGAAAAAGCTTTAGTAGTATTTAAAAAGAATTTCCATTTCTCTTAAAAATACGTTAAAATATTTTTTAAATGAATAATAGTAAGCCATTTTATAAATTTTATTAGAAATGATTGTAAAAAAAGTAACATTAAAAAAAATACTTTTATTCTATTTTTGAATCAAAATATTTAAAAAATGATCGCTTTTTTTTCATTTACATTTAGAAGTTTTTTATAATTTTTGCATATATTAAAATAGTCAATTATAACCATCTCAACCTAGAAACCTACAAAGCGGAGGCTTGATAGAGATTGTAATAAGTATAAAATGCAAGCATCGATAGGCAAGATGCTTGGTAGGAGTGTTGCAAGTTTTCTTCTGTAAGAGACGCAAACCTGGGATAGGTCCTCCTAAAAGTTTCCCAGAAAGCGACACCCACCTATAATTATTAGTTTGTGTATTGTCATTATTTCTTTTCTTTCAACTCTTATGATAAGATAACAAACGGAAAATATCTAATAACTCAAAAACAAAATACGAGTATGAGATACGGTAATAAGTATATTACAAACTTATATATATATATATATAAAATATATAATAATATAGATATATAATATATAATATATATATAGGTTGTACATTAAAATCCTGCCATCCGGACTTAAGACGTCGACAGCTATTGTAATGCATGCATACATATACAGGGTGATTATAATTAAAGTCCCACTTTCAAAATGCTGTAAAAAAAGGACCACTCCTCACAATGAGTTCAAATTTGAACTAAAGATACTTGAAGAAGGGGGAAACGGTACATAAGTTCTAAAGTGTATTAATAGATTTCGCTGTAAGCGTCCTAAAGAAAGTGACTTCAGTTACCAGTGATATCTTGAATCAAAATTACAACATATTTGCCATGAGTTGTACACTAAACCAACTGTAGTGTTCAATATACTTGATTGTTTCTGTTTTGCAATTTGGTTCAATGTGCTTGATGTCTTCCTAGTCATTCAACAATTGTGACACTTAGTGGAAAGCCGACCTATCCCGGCCAGATCATACCAAATTGGATGGGAAAAATCAGTGGAACTTTTTTTTGATGCCATACTGTTTCCCCCTTCTTCGAGTATCTTCAGTTCAAATTTGAACTCATTGTGAGGAGTGGTCCTTTTTTTACAGCATTTTGAAAGTGGGACTTTAACTATAATCACCCTGTTGATAAATAATTTTTTTTTTCCCTTCAAATTGTAATTTTTACAAATATGCGCGATGTTGTTATAAGTCGTTTCAAATAAAATATTGCACTCGATATTTTTCTAAAAAATTTACTTTTGGGAAAATAATAAATAATCTTTTAATATTTGATGTAACTTAATTTATTCTTTATAATAACCCCGAAGCCATATTTCCTTTTTTTTATTTAATATCCCTTTTAATTAAATTTGTTTGTCATTTTTAATTTTTCTCGACTTTTTTTTTTTTTTTTTTTTTTTTGCTATATCCAATTAATTTTAGAAAAACAAATGTTTTTTTCTTCCATATCTGGTTATGAATTCTTAATTAATAAAAACATCTTTCTTTCAAAAAAAAAAAATAAATAAATAGATGCTTATTTTTTGTTTTTAATCCACTGTTAAGAATAATTTTTTTTAAATTTTCTGTAAAAAAAAAAAATAATAATCTCATAATAATTGCTTTTTAATCTATATACCCGAAGAACAACATTAACTGAACGAAAATGAAAAATAATAATAATAATAAAAATATTGCTGATCCTCTTAAAATGTAAAATGATAAGTTAATAATGAATAAATATACAAATCTTTTTTTAAAAAAATTAAAAAAAACATATTAAAAATTATTTACCAAATTCAAACGCAAAAATAAATGTGATACAAAAAATTATTTCTGTAGAACAATATTTTTAGAATTATTGACAAAATAAGCAATCAATAAGAAAGATATATCTGCCTATGGGAATGCTGAAATCGCTATAGTTTTTTGAGATCTCCAAAAAGTTGGAAATGTTGAAATTTTGGTTTAATATATATATATATATATATACGTATAAATCATAATATAATATATAATACACACACACACACACACACATATATATATATATATATACATATATATACATATACATATATATACATATACATATATATATATATATATATATATAGCATTTGTTTGCCTGCTAAACAGCAGGCGGCGACACATTACGGGTTATGTGTCTATGACACAGATTGTTTACCATCTGAGGAATATCGAACTTTGAACTCTGGCCCGAGGAGAAGAGAACAGATTCCTATACATGAGATGAGAGGCAGACCAAGGCTGGCGGCAGACGGGATAGCTGCGGGACGCAGCGAGAGAATGAGTTGTGCAAAGCAGAATTAATCAATGTAAATAGTATACAAGATACATAAGGTAATTAAATGGCTGTTAGCCTTAAAAGAAATACCCTGTTTCTTCATTTTGTTTGGAAATTAACCCCTACACATCACAGCCCCATCTTTATACATATGTGTGTGTGTGTGTGTGTGTGTGTGTGTGTGTGTGTGTGTGTGTGTGTGTGTGTGTGTGTGTGTGTGTGTGTGTGTGTGTGTGTGTGTGTGTGTGTGTATTATATATATATATATAGTGAAACTACAGAAAATGTACAAACACAAGAAAAATTATGAAGAGAAAATACAGGGAACTTTTCAAAAACAAATTCAATTTGTAAAAGAAAGCCAAGAAAATAGCATTCGCTATCTTATCAACTATTGATACTGCTATATTTGACCAACTTGTTAATGTCGTCAAAAAATGAATAAATAAATAAAAAATAATTTATTTTATAACCCGATGAGAAAGTAATCTCCAGCGAACAAAACTGAAAATAATTAAACACACTCAGTCTTCAATAACCAAACGTCAAAAATTTCAGAGGCATTTCAAAATATAGAATATATGTATATAAAAGCAAGTAAGAAATAAGTTACCCGGTAAGTCAGTAAAAAACCATAAAATAATTATAATATTCTGAAGATAGCTTTATAAAAGGACAATAATTTTATAAGGCTATCTTCAGAATATTATAATTATTTAATGGTTTATATATATATATTAGTACATTAGAATTGCTGCCTATACAATGTAAATTTAACTACTTATACATTGTATAACTATTGTACTTAAACTACGCAAATAAAACACGCTTAAAATGTTCTATTAAAAGACTATCCCCGAAACAATCATTTGACTATTGACTAAGAAAAATATTATGTGTGCTAATGAAATTTTTTTTAAATATATAAAAAAAGATGCTGTAAACAAACATTGAAAATTTAATGTTTAGACATTGAATTTCAATAATAAACTTATTTAAAAAACCTCAAAAATTTAAACATAAATCATTGAATATTTTTAATAAATGAATAAGAACTTTCTACATATTATACTTTTTTGCTGTGTGTATCTTACAACAGCATGTAATACCACAGGACAGTAACAGAATACCACTTAAATTATCTATTGTATTCTTATTTCCCGCTGTCTTTATACATATATCCCAAAGCGAAAATGATACTACATCTCAAATCATTATACCTGATTTAGCTTTGTTAGAGCAGCGAAGGTTGGTCTTTCTCTTTTAGGGGTTTTGTGCTCATATTAACAGCACAGAAACCAATACCAATGAATGGGTTTTCCACTTGGATCCAATCACCTAGCAAATAGAAATAGCAATTTATAATAGCCTGAGGGTACGTATTTCTTGATAAATCTATCCGCAAGATATTATAGTTGATTTCCTTTGGGTTTACTCATTTCTTTTGGGTTCTTCGCATTTTCTGGACGACAAGTTTTCACACCATGTTATTTTATTTTATTTATTTATTTTTTTTTATCTACCAATGCAGTTTTTAAAGTTCAATCTTCTGAATTTTTTGTTTATTAAATAATACTCAGTTTCCTTGTGGTAGCTTATGCAGACATCAGATGTTGAATAATTTCCTTCTTATTTTTTCTCTGTTGTTTCTGTAGTTTCGTTGTTGTAGCTTATACACACATCAGATGCTGAATAATTTCTTCCTTATTTTTTCTCTGTTGTTTCTGTAGTTTCGTTATTGTAGCTTATACAGACATCAGATGTTGAGTAATTTCTTCCTTATTTTTCTCTGTTGTTTCTGTAGTTTCGTTATTGTAGCTTATGCAGACATCAGATGTTGAGTAATTTCCTCCTTATTTTTTCTCTGTTGTTTCTGTAGTTTCGTTATTGTAGCTTATACAGACATCAGATGTTGAGTAATTTCTTCCTTATTTTTTTATCTGTTGTTTCTGTAGTTTCGTTATTGTAGCTTATGCAGACATCAGATGTTGAGTAATTTCCTCCTTATTTTTATCTCTTGTTTCTGTAGTTTCGTTATTGTAGCTTATGCAGACATCAGATGTTGAATAATTTCCTCCTTATTTTTTTTATCTGTTGTTTCTGTAGTTTCGTTATTGTAGCTTATGCAGACATCAGATGTTGAATAATTTCCTCCTTATTTTTTATCTGTTGTTTCTGTAGTTTCGTTGTTGTAGCTTATGCACACATCAGATGTTGAATAATTTCCTTCTTATTTTTTATCTGTTGTTTCTGTAGTTTCGTTGTTGTAGCTTATGCAGACATCAGATGTTGAGTAATTTCCTGCTTATTTTTTATCTGTTGATTCTGTAGTTTCGTTCTTGTAGCTTATGCAGACATCAGATGTTGAGTAATTTCCTCCTTATTTTTTCTCTGTTGTTTCGGTAGTTTCGTTGTTGTAGCTTATGCAAACATCAGATGTTGAGTAATTTCCTTTATTTTTTTTCTGTTGTTTCTGTAGTTTCGTTGTTGTAGCTTATGCAGACATCAGATGATGAATAATTTCGTCCTTATTTTTTCTCTTTTGTCTGAGAGATCTAGATGTGAGGCATCCCAGAACTTTTGTATTGCGAATGCTATAATGGTTTTTTATACTGTTTTACTGTAGTTTCGTTACCGATAGTTGCTATTTCAGATGTCGTAATAATTTACTCCCTTATTTTTATCTTTGTTTTTGTGTTTGCATGTGTAATTTATTCTACACGAATCCTACTACTTCAGGTCCTGTACCTCCTATAAGTAGCCATTATTGAAATTCAAGGCAATGAACAATTTGCCAGCTAACTTATAATGCATTCGGATTTTCTGGACAACAAGTTTTTGTTATATAATTTATATATATATTGCGTTTATATATACCTACCAAAGCAGTTTTTGCAGTTCAAACTTCTGATTTTTTTTTTTTTTGTTGTTGTTGTTGTTGCTGTAGTTTATTTAATTATTCTCAGTTTCGTTGTTGTAGCTTATGTCCACCTGGATATTGAATAATTTCTTTCTTATTTTTTCTTTCTCTGTCTGAGAAATCTGACCGTGAATCACTCTAGAACTTTTGTATTGCAAATGCTATAATGGTATTGTTATATAATTTACGTGTAGCGAATACCGATTACAGCTTTTAACGTGCAAAATGGTCATTTCAAATTCATTCTTTGTTAGTTCTTCTTTGATTTTTGTGTTCATGAGTAATTTATTCTACGTCAATTGTACTACTTCAGGTCCTGTGTTGTGTCTAATCCTCAGTATCCTGCAGTGCGGGAAGGTCATCCCAAGAGTAATATACTCATGGACGGAGGGAAACGTGCTGCTTCTGTTGTGAGAGAGCACCCGTAGCTATAAGTTTGACTTGGCACCATGTAGTTGAATAAGAAGGGCAGTGCCTTCCGGAAGTACTTTTAGGGGAACCACCTCCCATTTGCATATGAGAGAAAAGCTAAAAACTCCCACCAAATAGTCCGACTCACGGGGCAAGATGCTGAACATCACCAACGCCATCGAATCTCTTCGTTTTTTAAAGCAGTGTCTACAACAAAGCTGGCAGCGGATTGAAATTAATTCGTAATACTTAGGGGCCTGAATGGTCGAGTGTCTAGCCCTTTGGCTGCTCGGAGTTCCAGGTTTCGGGTTGGAGTCCCGGTGGCGCCATGGAGGTTTATAATGGTTCGAAATCCACTTTAAACTGTAGGTCCCGGTCTCATATGACTGTAATGACCCAGTCAGATTTCTCTCACCCACTTCATGCCCAAACTGTTAAGGGGCAACTCAGCTCTAGGCACAGTGATGTGGTGTGGTGAAGTAGTAGTAGCCCTAATGCACGTTTGAGCCACGAGTCGGGTTCAAGTCCTGTACCTCTTATAATTAACCATTATAAATAATCAAGGCAATAAACAATTTTCAAGACCAAATTTATTATTCATACAATCTCCAATACCTAAGAAATATAATACCAAAGATACTATCTCAAATTGCCAGACGAAGAATTTAATCTTTCTTCTAATTACAAATTTGTTAAAAACACATCATTTACATCTACATTAGGAGGAGTTATAATGTACTAAAACGGTTTCTTTAATTTTATCGCTCGTCAGTTACAAAGTTCTCTTTTCAATTATATTTTACAGCGTAATTCATTACTTTAAATTGTGGCAAATACTTAAGAATTCATTAAACGAAAGAAGAAAAAAAATCCTTGAATCACTCTGCAGATGCTATCAAAGGCGGTCCATTAGTGACCTCATTTCCACTCCATTATCTGAACTTAAAACGAATATGAACAAAATTTTCGTGGAAGCGACAAGTGAATTTAAATGAATTTCATCATGGCTCTTTATTTATTTTTCTCCCCTTTCACCTGAATTCATTTAGCAAGCTCTTCTTTCGTCATTTTAAATTTAAAAATTATGATAAATGTCTGCGTGAATTATGTTAAAAATTGAACAATTTAAAAACCTCGAAAGTATACGACGTAAAGGATTAAATTTCATGCAACAAAAATATACACAGTATTTTTTAATAGGAAAAAGGTAAACTGCGTTGGATTAAATATACGAAGGTCATTGAGACTCAGCATTAAGTTTTAAAAAAATCATTCAATTCTGCTTTTTAAATTAGATTCTCTGTCTATTAATTGTGTATTTCTTATCTCTTAATGTCTTGTCTATTTCTTAATCTAATTTATTTCTCTGTCTGTCTAAATTTTCAAAGCGGTTTGTCAAAAAAATAAGCAATTCATTATTGATTAACTAATTCGGAAGTTATTATTGTTTAATTTTCGTTACTACATCTCTGCCTTGAGTACTTATTGCACGACCTTGTTTCGCTACCTTTAACGTTGAGCTAACAGGTTTAGCCCGACTCGTGGCGTTAGGACTACTATTACACCACACCACATCACTGCGCCTAGAGCTGAATTGCCTCTTTACAGTTTGGGAATGATGTGGGTGAGAAGTCTGATTGGGCTCTGTGACTCTCTACGGTCATATGAGATCGGGACCTATGGCTTACGCTTATGGCTTTGTTTTAGTGCGCAATTGGTCATTAGGGTTGAGATTCAATCAGCTGGCGGCATTGTTGTAGACACTGTTTCGAAAAACGAGAAGGCTCGATGGCGTTTGTAATGTTTAACATCTTGCCTCGTCAGTCAGACTACCTGGTGAGAGTTTTACATGCTTTGTCCCACCCGAGATCCAAATGCTGGGTCGTTTCCTCTAGAAGACCTCCCGGATTGCACTGTCCTCGTTCTGCCACGACACGGAGCCAAGTCAGACTTCTAATTACGGGTGCTCCACCACAACAGAAGAATTCCCTTTCCATCCTTCCATAAAGTAGACTACTCATGGGATGTCCGCCCCGCGCTGTAGGACAATAAGGATTAGATAAACACAACACACGCTAACTGGTTTTGAGACACAAATAACGAGTTTATCGCTGTAAGCACTTTTATCTTTCATAGCTTAACTATATATCAAATTGTACATTCCATTTCACGGAAACCAATAATTTGTGGTTACGATAACTTTTCCCCGTGCAAACTTCTTCGCCGAAGGTCATTTAAGCTGTAACGTTTTTGTTTCAGTGACAAGACCGGATTGCTTCCCGTTGAAGATAATGAAATAAGCCCGTTTGATAAGGTTTTTTTTTTTTTTTTTTTTAAATGTATGTACGCTTCAATGCCTTCTTGTTAACCGGATTCATACCAAGCATGAAGTGTGGGGAAGTCGGGGCATGAAGTCTTAGCGCGCGACTCCTGGGGCTTGTGATTGGTCGACGTTTCTCACCACGTTGTTCGACGCCTTGGTGTGAATGTGGCTTTAGGATCAAAATTGTGGTGGCAAAGTATGAGTGAAGACATCGGCTCTAGGCATCCCAAGGGGTAACTTGTATAACTCTTAATCTGCTATACATCAGTCGTTCTAGAAACACATGACCTCAATTCAAAGTTCCTGGCATACATAAATAACAGCACGTTCATGGTCTTCTTTTTCTTCTTTATTGGTGCAACAGCCCCATAGTGGGTCAAGGCCGTCTGCCGAATGTCAGATTTCGAAACAGATGTTTTTCTTTCTGCGGGGCAGGGTTCCAGCCCTACGGCTGACAGTCGCATTAGAGCTGGACCTACGGCTTAAAGTGGATTTTTTTCCCACTACAAACACCCATGGCACCGCCGGAACTCGAACCCAAAACCTATGGCACCGAGCGCCACAGTGCTAGCCACTCGGCCATCAGGCCCCAATAATCTTCTATTTGTCAGAATTAATAAATAATCTGGACATTGATGTCTTGTCATTCTATTGGACACGTCACATCATCGGATTATTATAAATTCCTGAAACTATTTTGGACTTGAAACATAATTTTAATTTGTTCCGTTGTACTTTAAGTTCGCCTTTTGTTCAATTTACGTATATTCTACATGGCCCTATTTTACATGGATATTGCTTTCTAATAGGGTTGCCTTATACGTTGTCACAATTGCTATCGACTCTTCACGTTTTAAAATGCAATGATAGAGATAGCACTCTTGACGTCAAAGTGTGCACATTATACCGAGGTCGTGGCGATGTTTCTCGTTTATGTATCATCTCTGGTAGATTCCTCAGACAAGTCGATGAGTAAGAGATTATTCAGGAAAGCGTTACAATTTCGAATCAAAGCTTTTCCAGTGAATTAATTGGATAATCTCCCACCCCAAATGTTTTATTATTATTTTAGAATATATTAAGATATAATTATAAATAATATATTAAGATTTATTTTATAATACTAAAATACTATGAATAAATAAAAAGCAGGTAACGGTTTACTTTTAAATTTAAAAAAAAGTGTATCAGAAGATTGGAGCAGTAGTTTTACAAGAAAGAAAAAAGAAATTTTACTTATCTGTAAAACATCATTTCTTCAAATCATAGAACGGTTACGAGAAAGTAAATTTTCTTTTGATTATATTGCATTTTACTTTAAAGCTTCGAAATTTACAGAGGAAGAATTTCATTTCCTTTTGGAAAAAAACAATGTCGCTTTGCAGCTTCTTGTGCGAAATAAATTCTGGAGCAGTACAGCCCGTGTATTCCAGAAAAATAATACGATTCCTACACCCTCTCTTCCGTAGTCCCTCAAGCAGAAAGAAAAAAAAATTTTAATTTTTTTTTCCTTTAAAATTTTACCCTTTTATTTGACCTCATAGTAACGCGTGTATGAGGGTACAGGTTCGAATCTGGTCGCGGCGTCCGTTGTAGTCACTCTGTCAGATTCGACAGTGATTGAGACAGCGAGTGCATAAAAGTGTAGTATTGGCAATAAGGTGATATTCAAATGTGAGGGGGTAGTTAACCTTGTCGGTGAGTTATCCATAGCATACTTAAGTGAACCAGGAACAAGAAGAACAACACCGTAGTAATATTTCGCTGGAATTATTTTAAGGAAACTCTTCCAAAGGTGGAATGTTGGCGTTCGTTCCCTTTTCCTTAAGCTTAACGGAGAGGCTTTCTGGTTTACGGATTTACCTAGTCCCTTCACGGAATAGATGGTTTGGTATTAGTTTTGTACGGTTTTGTAGAGTTTCAAATTCGGTTTGTCAACTTCAAAAACCCAATCCTACCCCAAACCCTTCAAAAGCCGAAATCAAAAAACCCCCCATGAACCCCGAAAAAGCAAAACCCACGCTCTCAAGTTATTCTGTCCCGCTACTTACTATTATTAAGATTCATATTTTTGCTCGAGCATTTTTGAGCATTAGGGTGGTGGCTCAATTCGCAGGCGACTTTGTTGTACACACTCTCAAAAAAACGAGAAAACTCGATGGCGTTTGTGATGTTTGGTATCTTGCCTGGTTAGTACCAGGTGAGAACTTTCCGTGTTTCTCCCCATACAATACGCAAATGGGGGTAGTTCCTCACTAAAAGTCCTCCTGGAAGGCACTGCCCTCCTTCAGCGACTCGGAGCCAAGACAGACTTCTACCTACGGCTGCTTCATCACAACAGAAGCTGCCCCTATCTTCTATGAGAACACAAGGGTTCATGGACTTGGTCTAGATGTTGATGTCGACCAAGAGGGATAAGAAACAACAAGATTTATATTTACCAAAAGAAATGAAAAAATATGACAGTTAAAAATAAAGTTTTTTTTTTTTTTAAAAGAAAATATTTAATATGACAGTAGGAATTTATAAAATAAAATTTTTTTTAAAGAATTAACAAATAAATTGAGCTGAAATTTCGAAGTTGAACAATCGTAATAATTTATGTAAAACAATTTGATAATTTAATCACAATTTGGTAATTATAATAATTTTCAGGTAGATAATTTAGTACATTTTGAAGATTAATTCCTTAAATTTTCACCAGTAATATCATATAAACTGAAAAAGGATTGAATTTTTAAAACACATTTTAAAATGGTTTTGACAGCACATATACAACCAGAGTAATATTCAGGAAAATCTTTTAAAACAGACTTTTTTTTTATTACAATTCATTTCAGTTTGCAGAGAATATAAAATATTAATTAATATAAAAATTATTATTAAATTAAAAATAAATAATTTTATAAAATTAAATTAACTATTAAATTAATATAAAATATACATCCATACTAGAAAAAATAGTTACTTTTACATTGTAAAGATATAAACAAATGTCTGCTCACAAAATATATTTATTTCACAAGCATTTGCATAACATCATTACGAAAATCACAGTGTTTCTATCAGCCTTTTCATAAAAAGAAACCCCAATTAAAGGAAAGCTGAGATTAAATTTTAAAACACAAGAATTCAAATTTCTGGCCGCGATTCTCAACGGAGGCGGTTGACTTAAAGCTCCTCAAGTGATTTTTAAAGAAGAGTAAAAATAAAAATAAATGGAAGAACTCTTGGATGAAAAGAAACATTAATTATCTTGAATTTCAAAGTGACTTCCAACTAATTATTATCTAATTGGTAAGAATTTTTCATTTTGAAACATAAAACATGAATGACTCATCGCTAAGTGATGAAGCATGGTGCTTGTATAGAGGAGAGGTATAGATTAGAACCCGCTCGGGGCCCATTACAGTCACTGCTTTCAAAAAAGAAGCGACTCGGTGACGATTGTAACAACGTACATATGACTCTCGCTTTGACAATCAGACTCTCCTTTCAGTTTTTTTTTCCATTTGTCACTTAAATGCGAGAGGGGTTATCTCTAAAAGATATCCCTGAAATTAAATCCTGTCTTCATAGCTTACTGGGCTTTATTGATAAGTAGAGAAACGAGGTCCATTCATGTTTTAGGGTGGAAAAAAATTATGATTTATTTTATAAAAATTTGTGTAAGAAAGGATTTTTTATCCTTAATTAAAACGATATATCTCTCAATAAAGTACTACGATACTTCACGCCTAGTCACATCGTATATTGAAATACTCAAGCATGTCAATTATTTCTTAGTAGAGTAGGTCTTCGATACATTTCGCCTAATCAACTGTACTGAAATACTCGGCGCGTCAATTATTTTTTCAATACATCGCACCTAATCGTATGTACTAAAATACTCGACGTGTCAATCATTTCTTAGTTGAGTTGTTCTTCAATACATCGCGCCTAATCGCATGTACTAAAATACTCGACGTGCCATAATTTCTTAATAAAGTAGTTCACCATTATCGAGTCACCTAAATGCAAGAGGGTTGATCTCTAAAAGATATCCCGGAAATTAAATCCTTTCTTCATAGTTTAGTGGGCGTTCCTGATACACTTAAGTGGAAAAGGAGAACCATCCAGGTTTTAAGAGAAAAAATTACAATTCCTTTTATTAAAATTTGTGTAAGAGGGGATTTTTTTTATCATTATTTCGCTACTATAAAAAAAAATTCAAAACGATATACTTCTCAATATAATAATTGCCACATCGTGTATTGAAATACTCGGCATGTCAATTATTTCTTAGCAGAATAATTCTTCGATATATCATGCATCGAAATACTCGATGTGTCAATTATTTTAGTAGAGCAGTTCTTCGATACATCATGATTCGTCATATCACAGATTCGGATACTCGGCGTGTCTTTATAAAATTTCTTGTGATATTCAGAGTTGAAGAATCGGAGTCGGTTTAAAAATCCAACTCTCGACTCTTTTATGAAGACAATTTTTTTATAATCAACTTTTTTTTTATAATCTTCCCAAAATTCTTAGAACGAATGATAAAATTGAATTTTAAGGAGTCAATTAAATTGCATCCTTTAATAATACAACTAGCAACAAACACAATGACTGCTTTATTAGGCAATCAAATCAGTGTAGAGAGACTTTTGCCAGCACTGAGGCTTATAAAAAGCTATTTTATTTTTAAGAACAAATAATATTTAATGTATTACAAATATTTATTCTTAAAATGTACAATTTTCTTTTGCTTGCCTTAGGAGATTCTATCATACTTTGTTATTAGTCAATTTGGTGTTGCTAATTTTATATGATGTATGCATTTTTAGTAAGAAAATTTAGAATATAATAATGCCTTTTAAATGAATGAAAATACTACACCTTTTAAAATTGTAAAAAAATATTTCGCTATGCAAAAACTGCTTTTGTAAATATGTAAATTTAATAAAAGTCATTTAATTTACTTCATAAATTTTTCTAAATCCATTAGGAAAGATCAAAGTATAGAAAATTAAGGAAAATAAACAGTATGAAAAATCCGACTAGCGAGTCGAACATTAACGTAATAAATTTAACATAATATAAATGAAATAACAATTGAATTAAATGCATTTTTTTCAAGTTATTATTATTATTATTATTTGGTATGCATGTATATAAAATTTAAATAATGGTAATTAAACTAATCCACTTTTACTTTTTCTATGGAATCATCAGCTATTCTTTTTAAGTGCAATTCTGAGGAATGTATCTATAGCTTAAAAAGAAGAGATTTAGGAATAGTCATTACATTATGTATGATTATTATTTTTTTTTTTTGTTCATTCGAGGCCCGGAAACTGACATCACAGTATTCAACGACAAAAAGATATAAAAAGCACAGCAATCGCAATCCGAACTACTTATATTTCTGCCATTTCATTTTTTTAAATTATAAAACATATCGAATGTCATCGATTTAAAAGTGAGATATTTCAGATTTCAAATGGAAATAAGAAAAAAAAATAAGCGATATTTAATCTAATAGGTTACAAATTCCCCATAACGACGAAAAGAAGCAATGATTCCATCAACTGCAATCAAAATGAATAGCACTTCTGTCACTCTTCAAGACATTATCCACCGCTTATGATATCAATCGCTTCGCCTAAAGCGCCATACTGCTCTTCACAAACATGGTTTGACTTTCCTCAGAGCCACATTTCATTTTTACGACTCAAAGTGCGAGGCTCTGTCTTCAACAAAATTTCACTTTTCAGTTACTTAATATATTTTTGGCAAACAAAATTCAGACGTTTTTAAATTTGCCTTTAGTCCTAATGCTTATTTAATATTTATTAAAAACAAGTTATATATTGTCAAACTATTATTTTTTTGTATGCATGTACATAAATGTTAAATATAACTCTTATAATGGTAATTCAATTGATCATTTAGGGCGTCATTATCATTTCATCACTCATTCATCAATATCAATTCATTATCATTACAGTTTTAACGCCTATGATTAACATAAAAATAACGAAATTTTTCAATAGAATCTAGATTTTTTATAGAATCTAGAAACAGACAATTGAATTGAATGAGTTTTTTTTCCAATTAATTATTATTATTATTATTATTTTTTATGCATGCATATGAAGAAGTGAGATATTTCAGATTTCAAATGGAAATAAGAAAAAAAAGTAAGCGATATTTAATCTAATAGGTTACAAATTCCCCATAACGACGAAAAGAAGCAATGATTCCATCAACTGCAATCAAAATGAATAGCACTTCTGTCACTCTTCAAGACATTATCCACCGCTTATGATACCAATCGCTTCGCCTAAAGCGCCATACTGCTCTTCACAAACATGGTTTGACTTTCCTCAGAGCCACATTTCATTTTTACGACTCAAAGTGCGAGGCTCTGTCTTCAACAAAATTTCACTTTTCAGTTACTTAATATATTTTTGGCAAACAAAATTCAGACGTTTTTAAATTTGCCTTTAGTCCTAATGCTTATTTAATATTTATTAAAAACAAGTTATATATTGTCAAACTATTATTTTTTTGTATGCATGTACATAAATGTTAAATATAACTCTTATAATGGTAATTCAATTGATCATTTAGGGCGTCATTATCATTTCATCACTCATTCATCAATATCAATTCATTATCATTACAGTTTTAACGCCTATGATTAACATAAAAATAACGAAATTTTTCAATAGAATCTAGATTTTTATAGAATCTAGAAACAGACAATTGAATTGAATGCGGTTTTTTTTCCAATTAATTATTATTATTATTTTTTTTTTTATGCATGCATATGAAGAAGTGAGATATTTCAGATTTCAAATGGAAATAAGAAAAAAATAAGCGATATTTAATCTAATAGGTTACAAATTCCCCATAACGACGAAGAGAAGCAATGATTCCATCAACTGCAATCAAAATGAATAGCACTTCTGTCACTCTTCAAGACAGTATCCACTGCTTACGACATCAATGATGCTCTTCACAAACATGGTTTGACTTTCCTCAGAGCCACATTTCATTTTTATGACTCAAAGAGCGAGGCTCTGTCTTCAGCAGTTGCTTAATACTTTTTTTAAAAACAGAATTCAGATGTTTTTAAAATCTTCAGTACTAATGCTTATTTAATATTTATTAAAAACAAGTTATATGTTTTCAAGTTACTATTTTTTTTATGTATGTATATGAAATTTAAATGTAACTTTTATGATAGTAATTAAATTGATGATTTCAGGCATGATTATTATTTCATCACTCATTCATCAATAGCAATTCATTATCATTTCAATTTTAACACCTATGATTGACATGAAATATCGAAATTTTTTTTATAGAATCTTTAGTAGACAATTGAATTGAATTTGTTCTTTTTTGTCAATTTATTATTTTTTTTTTTTTGTATACGAAATTTAAATATAACTCTTATGATGATAATTAAATTGATTATTTAGGGCATCATTATCATTTCATCCCTCATTCATCAATATCAATTCATTATCATTACAATTTTAACGCCTATGATTAACATAAAATAACGAAATTTTTCAAAAGGATGTAGATTTTCATAGAATCTAGAAACAGACAACTGAGTTGAATGCGTGTGGTTTTTTTTCACGTAATTATTATTATTTTGTATACATGCATATGAAGAAGTGAGATATTTCAGATTTCAAATGAAAATTTAAGAAAAAAAAAAATGATATTTAATCTAATAGGTTACAAATTCCCCATAACGATCAAAAGAAGCAATGATTCCATCAACTGCAATCAAAATGAATAGCACTACTGTCACTCTTCAAGACATTATCCACTGCTTATGACACCAAACGCTTCGTCTAATGCGCCATACTGCTCTTCACAAACATGGTTTGACTTTCCTCAGAGCCACATTTCATTTTTATGACTCAAAGAGCGAGGCTCTGTCTTCAAAATTTCACTTTTCAGTTACTTAATATTTTTTTGACAAACAGAATTCAAACGTTCTTCAGTCCTAATGCTTATTTAATATTTATTAAAAACAATTGCAGTCTCAACTTAATTAAATTTTCTGAACTTTATGCATTGTTAAGGGGCGCCAGAGGATAACAATTTTTTTTGTTTTAAATTTAATTAAATATATATATTTTTTTTTTTTGCACAAATGAAATATAATATAAAATTTAATAAATTATTTTCTTAAAAAAAGATTATTTTAATTTTTAATTTTATACGTGTTTTAATTATTTTATATTTTTCTCTAAATTTCATATTTTATCACTACTCAAAAATGCATCGTAGAAAATATTTTTGTATCCACTTTTTAAAAGAAAATTACGTATTCATTTTTTAATGCTAGTTTTATGGGGTGTTATTACGTATTATATATTATTTAATGTCTGTATTATAAAGTATGAATTATTTATATATTATTTTAAAAATCAATTTTTCAAAAAATTCCACATTTTAATGTTTTACTACCTATTTTATCACCTTAATAAAATCCGTTACTAAACTATGTACACATAGAATGTAATATGATTATCTATTATAAAATAATGTGCGATTTGAGTTAAAAATTAAAACCATTGCAACATTTAATTTAAAAAATTTTGTATTTCTTAAAAGCAATTAAAAGGTACAATAAAAAAAATTTTAATATATAATTTGATATTTTAAGTTATAATTGTAAACACATTACGCTTTTTATGCATAATAAATCATGAATTATGTATTCATTTTTTAATAATATTTTTATGGAGTGCAACTCAATTTTTCAGAAAATTCTACATATCAATGTTTTACTACCTATTTTATCACCTTAATAAAGTCCGTCTCTAAAATACATACACATAACATAAGATTATTTATTATAAAATAGTGTGCAATTTGAGTAAACATTAAAACAATTAGAGCATTTTATTTTAAAAATTTGTTAGTTCTGTAAAAAAAGTAATTAAAAAAAATTTTTTTTAATATTAAATTTGATATTTTAGTGTATAATTGTAAAAACCTCACATTTCAATAATTGTTTTAATTTTTGTACATACCCCAACTTTTTCGTTAGGTGTCTGCCCTCTACGTTTAATAATTCATAAACAATCCTAAAATAGCTGATGCATGTACTTGTATTCAATTTCGTGGGTGTAATTAATGTGCACTTAGAATTTTCAGTTACTTTAATGGGTTTATTAAATGAAAATTTTCGTATAATGTGTGTGGGTATAAAGCTCTTATTGTCTTTCTAATAAGCCCCTTGTACTTTTCTTCCCTTTACCTTTGGTTTGTATTATAACTACAAAAGCTTACATCGTTCAAGATTTAAAGTAGTTCTAAGCTTTCAGTTCTCTATAATGTTTCGTTCTAATGCAGCTGGCAAACACTTAGACAGGCAAGCGCTGCAGAGACGTACTCACTTTGCATTAGTCAGGGGGCGCGTGTCACTTGAAGATAAGCCACAGACGCGGGTAACAATGTCCCCGCAACGCTCTACGATCACATTAGGACCGGGACCTACGGTTTAAAGTGGATTCCGAACCACTACAACGCCCATAGGGAAAGCCGGGATTTGATCCCGATACCTGTGGTACCGAACGCCAGAGCGCTAGCCATTCGGCCATCAGGCCCCGTTCTCAATAATGTCTCTACTAAATATTAATCTATTCAATGCAAATGTTGTTATAATCTCTTGTAACTGTGTATAGCACATTGGTGACTAGAGAAGTAACATTTATTTTCTATCCAGCGTATTAAGAATTATGCGTATATCTACATATATATATTCTATCTTATAACTATCTTTAAATTGTTCTTGTGTATTTACTTTTTCTATAACTAATGTCATATATGTATATATAGGACATATGGATATAAGAAAAAGTAAATACACAAGAACAATTTAAAGAGACTTGACTTTTCAGACATGATATAAAAGTGTAAAAGATAAAAAAACTAAAGAAGTAAAGTATATATATAGATAATGTCATTACATTCTCTAACAACATTTATAATTAAACAGAAAAATATACCGGTACATATAGAATTCTATATGTATATAGTGTTCTATACCTTCTATATACATATAGAAGGTACATATATATATAATTTAGTTATTTAATTATACTAAAACTTGATATATGTTTGACGATAACATGAAAAATGTATTTTCTAAACTTCGTAATGCTAGTTAATTAAAAAATTATAATAATTATAATTTTAGTGTATTTTTAAAAATCTATGATAAGCAGTAATGTATCAGTATTGATCAGTACATAAAAAAAAATAGATTATTTACGCAATTAAAAATCAATGAATTATTCAAATGAATTAAACTGACTACATAATTTACAAATTTTTCTATTTTAACAGTAAAAAATATATTATAGCTTTAATAAATATATAAAGCAGATCTAAATTAATTTTTTTTAAAGAAGAAAGTTAATAATTGAATTTTAAAGATGCATTAGCATTAAAATATTTTTTTTAAATATTTTTTATAATATGTAAGGAAATTTAACATAAAAATATAAAAATACAATAATATGTTGAAAATTAAAAATCGAACACATTCTATCAGTAAATATACACATTATTTTTTTAAAGAAGGAAGTTAAAATACCTTCATTTTCTTTGCCCTCATAATTGATCAGTACATAAAAAAAATAATAATCGACTGTGTAAATAAGTAAAAATTAATGAATTTAAATAATTTTAATAAAAGCTTATTAATGAAGTTAAATGATTTTGAAATTTTCTGCTGTCATTGTAAAAAATAAATTAGAGCCTTCTACAATACATGCGTTCATAAGATATAAGCCATTTTTACCTATTTGAAACATAAACAAACTATTAAAGCGAGATCTAAATTAATTTTTTAATTAATTGAATTTTAAAGATGCATTAGCATTAAAAATATTTTTATAATATGTATGGAAATTTAACAAAAAATATAAAAATACAAAAATATGTTACAAATTAAAAATCGGACACATTCTACGATTATAAACAAGGAATAATGTACCAAAAATGATCAGAACATAAAAAAAAAATTTAAAAAAAATGATTGTTTAAGTAACTAAAAATTACTAAATTATTCAAGTGAATTAAACTTTAGGCTACATAATTAAAAAAAATTTCAATTTTAATTGTAAAAAATATATTGTAGCCTGCTACAATGCATGCGTGCATAAGATATACGCCATTTTTAACCTGTTTGATTCATAAACAAACTATTAAATCAGATCTAAATTAATTTTTTGAAGAAAAAAATAAATTAATTGAATTTTAATTCAAGTAATTAATTAATGTATATATATCATATTTATATATTATTATATGTATATTATATTTTAATGCTAATGCGTTGCATTAGCATTATTATTTTTTTTTAAGAAGTGTGTGAGTAGCTATATTTCAATCATTTTAAGAGAATGTTAGATAATTTCCATAATTTTTTTTTAAATATTTTTATAATATGTATGGAAATTTAATAAAAAAAAAAAAAAAATACAATAATATGTTAAAAAATAAAAATCTATGATATTATACTATTATAGACAAGGAGTAATGTATCAGAATTAAACAGTAGATAAACAAAAACCGATTATTTATACAATTAAAAATTAATGAATTATTCAAATGAATTAAACTTTAGACTACATAATTAAAAAAAAATTTCAATTTTAATTGTAAAAAATATATTGTAGCCTGCTACAATACATGCGTGCATAAGATATACGCCATTTTTAACCTGTTTGATTCATAAAGAAATTACTAAAGCGAGATCTAAATTAATTTTTTTAAAGAAGAAAGTTAATTAACTGTTATTTCAAAGATGTATTAGCATTAAAATATTTTTTATTATATACGTGTAAAGAAATGTAAGATGGTCTTTACTTCAATTATTTTATGAGAAATGCTACACGATTTATATAAAATATTTTTTTAATATTTTCATTTAGAAATATTTGAAAAAAAATATTTTAAAAATTTAACAAAAAATAAATTAAATTAAAAAAAAATATATCAAAATGCAATAGTATATTATAAACTAAACATCTATGATATTCTTCGATTACAAATAAGGAGTAATGTATCAGAATTAAACAGTAGATAAAAAAAAATCGATTATTTACTCAATTAAAAATTAATGAATAATTCAAATGAATTAAACCTTTAAACAAAAGACTACCTAATTTTAAAAATTTCAATTTTAATTGTAAAAAATATATTACAGCCTTTTACAATACATGCGTGCATAAGATATACGCCATTTTTAACCTGTTTGATTCATAAACAAATTACTAAAGCGAGATCTAAATTAATATTTAAAGGAGAAAGGTGAAATACCTTCATTTTCTTAGCCATATCGAAAACGATTCGTGCACTTTTTGGGGGAATGATGCTCTGCATATGAAGTACGGAAAAACGCCGGAGAAGTACAAAGGAAGGACACGATTCCGAAGAAGTCGCGAGCCAAATAGCCCGAACTGCTTTTGAGAAAATCACTCACTTCTTTGTAATCCCGTAACCATGGCGATTCCGGTGTCCCCGGGACCACGTGCCCAGTGCGCATGCGCCTCCATCCTAACATTTTCCACTTGTGGATTCCTCAACATCGAATACATCAGAAAATATATATGTGTGCGATAATTATTCTGAAATGAAGTTCGAAATTGCGCTAGATAAAAACTTGAACGTGCATTCGAAATATAAATGAGTTCATTATTATAATTGAAGCATGATGGATTTTTTTTTTTGGCAACTTGGTTAAAATCGTTTGTTAGCAAACTTCGAAATACTACTGTGTCCAAAAGGTAAGACCCATTTTCAATTTAAAATTACCGGGGCTTATGGAATTTCATTATTTTTTCTTTCTTTTTTAGGTTGCCGGCACTATCCTTGACATCTGTGTGAAATTGGACGTCAAAATATTCATTAGTGTTTGAGGTACGCTTGGTTTTATGAAAAAGCTAAAACTGATTCCGGCGATTTTTGAAATGTCTGAATGAATTGAGCAAAGAACTTGCATTCAATTTTGTTTGCGGAAACGTATAAAATGTTGCAGAGGGCATTCGGTGAGCCTTCCTATATCGGAAAGAAATGTTTAGAAGGGGTATAACCAGTTCAACGAAGGCAGAGAACGCCTTGAAGACGAAGAGCTCTCTGGTCGACCATCAAGCTCAACCGACGAAGCTCACGTCCAAAAAAGTAAAAATTTTGAGCTCGCAAACCGTCGATTTACAATTAAAGATCTTGCTGCTGATGTTGGAATTTCAAAACGATCGGTCAATTCCATGTTGGGCCTCAAACGCGTCAACTGTAACTCACACTGCATTGATGCTTCGTGACTTTTTCGCCCAAAAATTAAACCCATATCGTTACACAACCACCGTATTCACCCCGTGCGACTTCTTCCCTAAATTCAAAAGACCACTCCGGGGACATCGTTTTGAATTGATTGAAGAGATTCAACGTGAATCAGCGCGCGCATTGCAGTCCATCCCTTCCGACGACTTTTTAGCATCCATTGAGGATTGGAAAAAAGTTGGCATAAGTGCATTGTGCCCGGAGGGGATTACTTTGAAGGCGGGAAGAATAAATAAAGAGTTTTTGAAAAAAAAAAAAATAATAATTGGTCTTATTGTTTGGGCACAGTAGTAAAGATCAAAGAACTAGAAAAAGATCTATTATATCTCTAGCCAACATTCAGAGTAAAGCAGATTTTTGGTTGCAATATTGCTAATAAAGCATTAAAATTAAACGGCGAATATAAAATAACGACTTCCGATAATATTATTCCTATAATAATTATGACTTCCGATTTAATAACTGTAACTGCATCGAAAAGGCAGGTTCCATGATGTTATGAATGTCATTAAACGGTAGTGCAATTAAAAGAATTAGCAAATAATGCAAACTGCAAAAATGAAATTATGTTTTAGTAACAATGTTTTCACTTGGATTTACAGCTACGTTTTAGTGTGCAATTTTCATCTATCAACAAGATATATCAAATAAGAAAAGTACTAGACGCTATAATACTATGATATCATGTTGATCGGTTTAGAGATCTTTGGTGTACGGCGTCAAAATTTTACATGCATTAGTTTACATTCGGGGCCTGAATGGCTGAGTGGCTAGCGCTCTGGCGGACTAGATCTCTACAAAATGACGATATCATGATGATATAGTGACTCAAAGATAATATTAGCGTTGAGCGTTGGGCGTAGGGCTAAAAACACTACCCCGTAAAAAGTAAACATCTCCTGTATCAAAATCTGCAGAATAGTAGAATAGAATCCGGTAGGCAGAATGTCTTGGCACACCATGGGGCTGTTGTGCCAATATTCGTATTTATTTCAAATAGATGGTTTGTTTAATATATTTCATTATTAATAAGATATTTATTAAATATACAAACTGAAGCATCAAGTTGAAATAACAAATTATTCTGATTTGTATTTAAGTGAAATAACTTATCACATCAAAAGCAAATCACAAGCAAATACTTGCAATTACCTGTTTGCAAAATGTCACCCACGGACGTGAGGCAAATAATTACCTTGTCCAAATGAAAATTCATTTATTTGAAGGGATTAAATATATGATGAAATTGAAAGTGTGAAATTCACTGGAAGAACAATTTTAAGTCTTTTTTTGTAAAGAACTATTTTAAGTTGTTTTTTTGGAAAGAACTATTTTAAGTTTTTTTTTTATATTATAATACTGTTTCATTCAAAAGTATTTAAAGAAATCTGCTATTCTTGTTGAAATTTGCTTATGGTTAAACTAGATACTTTGGTATTAAAAAATTGCTGATAATTTACAATTTTAATTAAAAGCATGTAAATTGTTAGTTTGAGATATTAAAGAAATGTGCATATAATCACTTATCCGTTTATATCCTTATTTTATCCTTATTTTTATTTATAATAATTAAGAATTGAATTATTTGCATCAAAAGTGGCATTCACACTTAAAGATGAGTGTAGCGGCCTGATGGCCAATGGTTAGCGTTTCAAGTTCGAATCCTGGCGGTGGCATGAATGTTTACTAGTTGTTCGGAAATCATGTTAAATGTAGGTCCTGCTCTAATTAGCCCAAAGTGATAATTTATGACCGCAGAGCAACAAACCAAACCTAAGGCAGAGTGTAAACTTTTTTTTTTGTTCTAATGCAGCTGGCAAACACTTAGACAGCTTGGTCTTGGATGCCTTAAGGCAAGCGCCGCACAGACGTTACTCACATTGCATTACCCAGGGGGCGCGTGTAACTTGAAGATACGGACGCGGAGTAACAATGTCCCCGCAATGCTCTACGATCCTATTAGGGCCGGGACCTACGGTTTAAAGTGGATTCCGAACCACTATAAACATCCATGGCACCGCTGGGACTCGAACCCGAACCTGTGGTACCGAGCGCCAGAGCGCTAGCCACTCACCCATTCAGGCCCCGAGTGTAAACTAATGCATGTAAAATTTTGACGCCGTACACCAAAGATCTCTAAACCGGTTGCGCGTCCTAATGGCAAATTGACTAGCGCTCTAGCCGTTGGTACCGCAGGCTTCAGGTTCGAAGCCTGACGGAGGCATGGGTGTTTGTCAGTGGTACGGAATCCACGTTAAACTGTAGGTCCCGGTCTGTTTAGACCTCGTGTGCACAATATGACTGTAAAGCAACAAACCCAACTGGCTTGCTTAGGATGGAAAATGCATGCAGTTTTCGAGGTCAGCTCGGCCTGAGGTTGGTTTTTATTAAACAAGACAACACGGAATTTACGGCCTCCTAAATTACATGCGTTATTATATAATTAGACAGTTTTTGCATACCGTATTTTGGACGTTACAGATTATTACATTATACAGATACGCATGCGCAATTTCCAATGAGCATGCGCGCTAGGGAGAAAAGCTAACGGACGTCCGAAATACGGTATGCAAAAAACTCTCTATTATTTACATACATCCTAAATTAATAACGAATATGAAACACTTTTTCATTGACTAAACAGGGAAACTGATATAGTACTTTTTTTTTAAATTTTAAATAAATAAAGAAAAATAAAAGTTTAAAATTTAATCGATTTCGTTATAATTTCGGCATTCTTTTCACTGACATCTTTATGAAAAATATCTCTAACCCATTTCACTATGCTAATATATAGTGAGAGAAAAATGCGAGATTTTTATTATTATTGTCTGGAAAAATAGGACTCGTCATTTTCTCATTGTCAGTTGAAAGCATGATAGACAAATGGAGATGAATTGTGGGAAAATGAAATGTCTACTCGTCTAGATCAAAGATGCATAGACCACAGCTTATGCATTTTTGATCTCCTCCTATTATTACTTCCTCTTATTTACTATTTTATAGTATTATTATTTACCATTTTACTGTAGAAAATTATAAGAAAATCATATTATAAGTCAGAATTGCGGATTTCGATCGAAAGATTCAGATATGAAACATAAGCCCAGTTTAGTTCAATAAAAAAATATACAACTATATATATTCAAATTGGGGCCTGAATGACCGAGTGGCTCTGGCGCTCGGTACCACAGGTTTCGGGTTCGAGTCCCGGCGGGGCCATGGTTGTTTGTAGTGGTTCGGAATCCACTTTAAACCGTAGGTCCCGGCCCTAATAGGATCGTAGAGCGTTGCGGGGGCATTGTTACTCCGCGTCCGGGGCTTATCTTCAAGTTACACGCGCCCCCTGGGTAATGCAAAGTGAGTAACGTCTGTGCAGCACTTGCTTTAAGGCATCCATGTCTAAGTGTTTGCCAGCTGCATTAGAACAAAAAAATATATATATATTCAAAGTGAAAATAAAAGAAGAACATTTGACTCGTTATTGGTTTGCTTGCTTAAAGTTTTTAACATGTTTAGAATTCGGAAATAAATATAAAATGAATTTAATTCTCAATTTGAAATTTTAAGCATGAACAAAGATCCACAAAATATGGGAATCGTTCTTCAAATTACCAATTAAAAGATATTCATACAGTAAATACATAATATCATTCTTTGCATAATATTGCTAGCATCTTGATAAAAAATAGCATTCTTTTTACTCATACAAAGGTTTCTCTGTCATTAATTTTCAAGCGTTTAACCTTCGATCCTGCCCAGGCAAAATGAATCCCGTCCACTTTATCTTGAACCTTTTCGTTACTTAATGTCATAGTCAACTTAAATACTTTATTTTTAAAAAAACAATACACTCAAACCTGTTTTCCGGCGGTTGATATAGACCATGCCAAACAGATTTAAGTAAAATATTTAAATTTACAACTTAAATTTCGATGGATAATTTATATTCATATCTATATGGTATATATATATATATATATATACCATATATATATATATATATATATACTACCGTACCCAAAAAGTAAAACCAATTTTTTTTTTTTTTCAAAAACTCTTTTATTTATTCTTCCAAACTTATTCATCGCCTTCAAAGTAATACCCTCCGGACACAATGCACTTATGCCAAATTTTTTTTCAATCTTCAATGCATGCTAAAAAGCCATAGGCAGGGAGGGCCTGCAAACCGAGCGGCGATTCACATTGAATCTCTTCAGTCGACTCAAAACAGAGTCCCCGGAGTGGTCTTTTGAGATTAGGGAATAGCCAGAAGTCGCACTCAGTGAATACGGTGGTTGTGGAATGATATGGATTTCATTTTTGGCGAAAAAGTCACGAAGCACCAATGCAGTGTGAGCTGGCGCATTCAGTGTTTTTGGTGCCCATCGAGATTGGACGCGTTTGAGGCCCAAATGGAATTGACCGATCCTTTTGAAATTACAACATCATCAGCAAGGTCTCTAATTGTAAATCGACGGCAGAATATTTTAAGTGAATTAATATTGATAGTATTGTATTTCAATTTTGAGTAAAAGCTACTCTATTCTCAGACCTATTTCCTCCCAACAAACATTTGTGGATTTTTTTTTATGCAGTTTATGAAAATGCATGTGCATGAACGCATTGCATGCAAATATATATATATATAAGCAGAACCTAATAAATGGTTAGCCATAAAACCTATAAAATAATTAGTTACAGAATCTAATAAATAAAAAAATCCAGAAATTAATATTACATTTTATTTATTTGTTCCATTTAAATGAATATATGTAGCCAATATGCAAATAACCATATTTTAAAAAAATATACTTTCACTTTTCAGCATATGAAACTTAATGTTTACAATTTGATAAACTAATTAGATTATTCAGAAATATATTTAAAAGCATTTGGATTTCTTCGAAAGATCCAAATTATATCATGAACTGCCTGCAGCAAAATATATTTCATTAGCCAAGCAATTAAATTACTTTATTCAATACGAAACAAAATATATTTTACTCTACAGGTCAAATACTTTAACGAATAAATGCATATCAATTCGCTGAAATAAATTAATTTATTCCAAACAAAATGGTCAGATTTATCTAGATGCAGACGAAAATGTTTCAAATAATTTTATTATCTTTTATTAATTCGCATTTCCCTGAAATTAAATACGGACAAACATCTTATCAGGAAAAGTAATTACATTATATATGAAATTAAAATTTCACTGTTCATATTTTAAAGCAGATATCAAATATCAAAAGAATGACAAAATAAACATACATATTTTCAATTTACGAAACGCAGAATTAAAGATAGTTATTCTTCATTAATTTCCTAAGAAAAGAATAAATAAATTTTCCAAGAACATTATAAATTAATAATTAGATTAAAAACGACTCTGGGAATTTTGAAAAAAAGCAGTTCTCGTAGTATTTTGACATTTAAGATTATATTAATAACGAAAAAAATATTATTGAATATTTAAAATTCGATAGTAATACTTTAAAATGAATGCTGTAATAATAATTAAATTCGAGAAATTTGTGAATGCGATTATCGTTATTAGTTATCAAAGCACTAACAACTTACATTAATTAAATGTGAGATATTAGTGCTTTTAAATATAAAGAGAAAATAATTATTATTCTATTATTATTAATCAAATAAAAAATTAATAATAATAAAATATATTTAAAAACATTTTCAATAAAATAAATAAAATCAAAATTATTTGAAGATTCAAATAATGCATAATAAAAATACACTCAAGAGCCAAAACATTATGACCACCTGTCAATAACGAGTTGGTCCACCTTTGGCGCGCAACACAGCTTCAACCCACCTTGGCATGGATGCCACAAGTCCTTGGTAGATGGCCGGAGACAGAATGTACCAGATGTTCAAGCAACGGTCACGCAAATCCGAGATATTGCGAATTGGTGGTGTTTGAACTCTGAGCTGCCGTCCCAGGACATCCCAAATATGTTCTATCGGATTGCGATCCGGTGAGTTAGGCGGCCAGGACATTAACTGGAATTCAGCATCATGTTCCTGGAACCACTCCAACACAATTTTAGCCTTGTGACAAGGGGCGTTGTCCTGCTGGAACATTCCATTTCCAGCTGGAAAAACAGAGGCCATGTAAGGGTGCAACTGGTCCGCAATGATGTTCAGATACCCTGTAGCATTCATGGTCTGCTCTACCACAACCACGGGTCCCAGAGACGCCCAAGAGAACGTCCCTCAAAGCATAATACCGCCACCACCGGCCTGTGTATGACCTACTGTACATTGAGGGAGCAACTGTTCGACTGGAAGACGGCGTATCCTGACACGGCCATCGACGTGATGAATGACAAACCGTGATTCATCTGACCAGGCAACTCTCTCTCACTGATCCATGGACCAGTCACGATGTTCCCGGGCCCTGCGCAGGCGCAGTTGGCGATGACGCTTGGTCAGCAAAGGCACACGAGTGGGACGTTTGCTGCGTAGCCCCATATCCAACAGTGTCCGCTGAACAGTGTGCTCCGATACTATTCTACTTGACCCTGCATTGTATTGGGCTGTCAGCTGAGCCACTGTCTGGCTCCGGTTTTGCTTCACCATGCGAGACAGTCTCCGACGACCTTTTTCTTTGATAGCGTGTGGACGTCCAACACCATGTCGTCTACTGTTGGTTTCACCGTTATTCATCCACTTTGCGTAGGTACTAACAACTGTAGATCGCGAACAACTCACGAGTCGTGCAGTTTCGGAAATACTTGTCCCGAGCCATTATAATCTGCCCTCTATATCAAAGTCGCTTACATCCGCGGCCTTTCCCATCACACAGAAATAAGTGAAAGAATGATCCTTCAGAATCTCCAGCAGCAGTTAAATACCACTTCCACCTGATCACGTGCCTTCCACGTCATCCAGGCGAGTTCATTGCAAAATGTATGGGTGGTCATAATGTTTTGGCTCTTGAGTGCATAAAAATATATATATTATATAAATAATATGTAATAATACGATATATATAT
Source organism: Caerostris darwini (assembly GCA_021605075.1). Taxonomy (NCBI): domain Eukaryota; kingdom Metazoa; phylum Arthropoda; class Arachnida; order Araneae; family Araneidae; genus Caerostris; species Caerostris darwini. The sequence goes on from BPLQ01002721.1 coordinate 44,453, forward strand.
ATATATATGTGTGTGTGTGTGTGTGTGTGTGTGTGTGTGTGTGTGCGTGCGTGCGTGCGTGTTATTTTAACATTCACTGGATTATTCATTTCTTTCTAATAAAATAGTACACCGATAGGTTTACAATGGCCAATAATCCTATCCAATCAGAAAAAAACTTGATCATTTTGATCAACCAATCACTTGCTTAATAGCAATATTATTGCTAACAAGCGCAAGGGCTTATCACGTGACATATTTCTATCCTTATAAAAAGATTTGCACCAATATCAAATTTTTTTTTTTACTCTGCTCCATATTATCGGAATACGTCGCTAGATGTGTTTTTGACTTAGATCCAGTCCCATAGCAGGGAATTAGCAGGATTTATAGTATCTTGAGGATCCATTCTCTAGTCCGCTATCCTCTAAATGTTATAATTTATTTCCTTTGGGTTCACTAATTTATATGGGGTTTTACGGATTTCATGGCCAACATCTTCTACACTCTGTCATTGCAGTTTCGCCGTACAACATTTTGATGTTTATATTTAATAAATGATCTTCAGTTTCGTTGTTTCAACTTGTGTGCATTGAGGATCTTGAAAGATTTCTTTCTTTCTTTCTTCTTCTTCTTCTTCTTCTTATTATTATTTTTATTTTATTTTCTTGAATAAGAAGCTTCCCAGAATTTTTGTTTAGCAAATGTTATGATGGTTTTTGTTTTATACAATTTGAGTATAGCGAATACCGTCAGTAACTTTTGGCGAGCAAAATAGTCATTTCTAATTCACTCCATGTTAGTTCTCCTTTGGTTTTTGTGTTTATGTGTAATTTACTATTCTATACCAATTCTACTAGTTTAGGTCCTGCACTTTATATAATTAGCCATTATTAATAATCAAGGCAATGGAAAATTTACAAGACTAATTTAGTTTTCACTTTTTTGTGCTGTTATTGCTTTCAGAAACGAGGAATCTCGATGGCTATTATGGTACCATGTTTAAACACTAATTTCAACAATCCGATTGTTCTGTGGGAGTGGACAATAACAACAAGATATTGCGGAGGTTTAGGGGGCTATTTCCAAACTTCGGGGCAATTTTTTTAAAATTCTAAGCGATAACCTATGGGTGAGCTGTTCGGGGTATACAAACTGCTGTGTCCAAAAGTAAGACCAGTTTTCAATTTAAATTTTCCGGACATATGGTATTTGAACTTTTTTTGCTTTTTTAGGTTGCTGGCACTGTCCTTGACATCTGTGTGAAATTTGGCGTCAAAATATTCATTAGTGTGATTGCCTTTGTGAGACGCTAAAAATGATTCTGGTAATTTTTGAAATGTCTGAATTAATTGAGCAAGAATTTGCGTTAAATTTTGCTTACGGAAACGTATAGAATGTAGCAGAAGGCATTCGGTGAGCATTCCTATATCGGAAAGAAATGTTTAGAAATGGCATAAACAGTTCAAAGAAAGCAGAGAACGCGTTGAAGACGAAGAGCGCTTTGGCCGATCACCAACTTCAACCGACGAAGCTCACGTCCAAAAAATTAAATATTTGGCGCTGGAAAACCTTCGATTTACAATTAAAGACCTTGTTGATGTTGTTGGAATTTCAAAATTCCATTTTAAAAGATGTTTCGGGCCTCAAACGCGTTAAATCTCGATTGATACCGAAAACACTGAATGCTCTAGCTCATACAGCATAGATTCTTCGTGACTTTTTCGCCAAAAATGAAACCCATATTGTTCCACAACCACCGTATTCAACTAATTTAGCATGGTGCTAATTCTGGCTATTCCTTAAACTCGAAAGACCACTCCAGAGACACCGTTTTGAGTCGATTGAAGATACATTTCAAAAATCGCCGGAATCAATTTTAGCGTCTCACAAAACCAAGCGTAACTCAAACACTCATGAATATTGTGACGCCAAATTTCACACAGATGTCAAAGACAGAGCTAGCAACCTAAAAAAAGTGAAATTCCATACTCCTGGGAAATTTAAATTGAAAACTGGTCTTACCTTTTGGACACAGTAGTAAGTAGAACACTAAATGAAATAATGTACAACAAAAACCAAAAATAATATAATAATAATAATAATTAATTAATAAATTAAAGTTACGTACATATATATTCCTGTAAAAAAACAGATTCTTATTTATTATTCAAACAAAAGCTTCTCGCTGCAACATTCGTTGTTCGTCTAGTCAAATTTAATCACCGAAGAATTTTAATCAATTCCTGGCAGAGACATTATTCAAGACGAGTCTGTTTTAGGACGAGAGCGAATGGCTTCTTCAAGGCTAATTTAATTCAAATCCAGGAAAACGTTGTATAATTTGAATGACTGCGAAAGGGCTCGTTTTTCGTGATTAGTTTGGCTTGGCGAGATTTATGCATTTCGGGCAAACGTCTTTTTTGCAAATAGCGATTGCTAGCTAGCCAAAGGAAATACCGCGTGTCAAATGATGTAGATGCGAAAATGTCTATTTAATTACGAATTTATTTCAACCCTATTAAGAGCTATTCTCCTACATTAAGAGAAAAGATTTTTGTTTTATATTTAATAGTTAGGTGGAAAAATAAATTTCTTTAAACTCTTTATAATGAAGTTGAACTTGATGTTGTTGTTGCACTAGAATGGTGTTGTTTTTTCCTAATGCAGCGGGTATTCACTGAGACAGCTTGGTCTTCGATGCCTTAAGGCAAGCGCTGCACAGAGGTTACTCACTTTGCATTATCCAGGGGGCGCGTGTAACTCGAAGATAAGCCACGGACGAAGAGTAACAATGCCCCCGCAACGCTCTAGGGTCCTATTAGACCGGGACCTACGGTTTAAAGTGGATTCCGAACCACTACAACATCCATGGCCCCGCCGGGACTCTAACCCTGTGGTATCGACAGCCAGAGTGCTAGCCATTCGGCTATTCAGGCCCCTGCACTAGAATGTAAGCCATTATATATAGAACGGTAAATATGTAACATATTTAGCATTACTCAGGCCCGCTCAGAGAAGAAGGCTGCTACATTGCATCCATATTTTTTCATCATAATTTTTGAATGAATATTCTCTAGTAATAGATTCTGGTGAATTAGGCTTCGCACTTCTGGCACTCGGTGCCACAGGTTTTGGGTTCGAGACTCGAGTTTGCCATGGTTGTTTGTAGAGGTTCGGTATCCACTTTAAATCGTAGGTCGCGGTCTAAAATGCCTGTAGAGTGTTGGCAATAGGGCTGACAATCCTATCTCGTAAAAAGAAAAGTATCTCCTGTCTCGAAATCTGCCAGCAGGCAGACGGCGGGGCCTGAAAGGCCGAGTGTCTAGAGATGTGACGCTCGGTGTCATAAATTTCGGGTTCGAATCCCAGCGGTGCCATGGATGTTTGTAGTGGTTCGGAATCCACTTTATGTCGTAGGTTCCGGTCTCCTATGACTGTAAGAATGTCAAGGAGCCAAATCAGACTTCTCACCCACATCCTACCAAAACTGTATAGGGGCAACTCAGCTATAGGAAATCATGTTGTGTGGTGTAGTAGTAGTAGGAGGAGGAGGAGGAGGAGGCAAACGACCTTGGCCCCCTATACGGCAGTTGAGCCAACGAAGAATGTCAATTACATTGCCGTCTATGCCTTTACCATGGTATTTATTAAGTTTGCAATATGCTTCATCTTGCAATATTATAAAGGGGTATTCTTTTTTTCAATCTCACAAGTAAAACCGTTTATGTCCATTGACATGATCGACATGTTCATTGATATATTTTTTAAAATTTTTTTATTAAGCTTGCAATAAGAAAATGGTGGAAGGAAAATGATATAAAATTCACTTAATAAGGCAAGACAGTTGAGGGCAACTTAAATAATGACCGAGGTGCGTGGATTTTGAGAAATGAAAATTCGGGGGACTTTTGGCACAGGGAATTTTAAGTTAAATTCTCATTTTACAAACTAAACACATGTATACTAACGATAAAAAATTATAAAGAAAATAGCAAGTAAAAAATTGCTTTATTTCTATTATCTCCAACACTAACGCTAAATAAAGCATTAATTCTTTTACTTTTACTCGCCATGATAAATTGATGTTTAGCGGACTTAATATAAGTAATTATATCTCCTGTTATGTAAGAAAAATCCTTTGCATAACATAAGATATTTTATTTTATTTTATTTTTTTATTTATTATTTATTTTTTTATTTTTTAATTTAGTACTCATTGTTAAAAATAAAATCACGCCCGAATAAAAGAGTAGCAATCGATGCGAAACAAAACCCACATTAACAAAAGAGCCAATTTCGGGAAGATGTTTGTTTTGGTTTCGAGGCGGGAAAACGATCGGCACCTTTTTTTTTTCTACTTCCCACAAACCCATGACTCATTTTCTGAATTTTCTTTTTTTCTGTTGTAAACAGACATGCATCATTTTAAAGATGTGTACTAAGTATTTAAATTAGATATTTTCAAGCTTATAGATAGATTTTTATCTATTTATTTATTATCTATCTATTATTTTATCTATTAATTTTTGGGAATGGATTATTTTACCCTTTCATTGTTAGGGATTTTCTTTTCTCCTTTTTCTCCCTAATTCTCCCTTTTTTTTTGTACAAAAATCCCTTTAAGAGAATTTCTGATAAAATGCGGGAGATTTATATACAATTAAGAAATTCGGGATTCTGCAATAAATCAAGAGAGCTGACAGGTATTCAATGGAACAAGCCCTCAAAACTGAACGAGTTTTCATCTATTCAGTTGGCGCAATTAAATAATCATCTATGCACGAGTCTACATTAAAAATAATATGCTTCATTTTCGTAACTAAAAGTTTTCTGTTCACAAATCACCCGAACTCGGGGTAACTAAGACTTGAGAAGTATATTTGAAAATTGTTATTCTACATTGCACTTGCATTTGTTGCATTTATTCAGGTTACTTCAAAACTTCAGGTTAAATGTTATCAATCAGAATTCAGAAATTTGGCATGTTTTTCCTACTGGTATCTTTTTTTTTTCTTCCGAAATTATTCCATTTTGTTAATGTAATTTTATTAGAAAAATATTAGAAAATATTTGGCAGAAAAGCTATACATATTTTCAAACAAACGAATATTTTATTTATATATGTGATATATTGAGAATTGCGCATAAAAATGAATCGATATGAGGATAGAGTACAAAAATAAAAATAAAAAATGGTTGAAAGAATTTGTAAAAAGTATACCAACATATTTTTATTATTGTAAGCCTACTTTCATAAGTCTTCCTTTTAGGATCAATATACATAATAATTTAAAACTTCTCAAATGCGAATACTTGAATTACAATACATATTTGGATAAATATTTAGCATTATTCTAAATAAGTAACGTACTTCGAAATGGAATTCAGTGATATATCCTAGAAAATGTATCTGTTTCTTTTTTAACAAAAACGTATGCATTATGGATGGTAATGCGCTTTTAGTAACATCCGGTACAAATGACAGTGGAATAATATAGCGCAGAAGGAATTTTATATCAAACATAGATATAAAAAAGACATTATAGTATTTAGACATTCATGTAGGAATAATAAAATTAATATAAACAAAGGTACAGAAAAATGGCTGAACGAGTCAATAAAGGATATATCAAAGCATATAAGATATATTAATTTAAAAAGATAAGATATAAAAATATAGATTTAAGATATAAAAGATATATTAATTTGTTTCATCATTTTAAAACTAGAGGAATTATGAAATATAGTTTGCAACACAAAATATTTTATTTTCTTGGGAGTTATCAATTGAAATTCATTTTAGTACATGGACAATTTTTAATTTAACGTTTCGCAAGCTATTATTAGAGAGTTTTTGCATACCGTATTTTGAACGTCCATTAGCTTTTTCTACCTAGCGCGCATGCTCATAGGAAACATATCAAACATATCATACAGATACGCATGCGCAATTTCCTATGAACATGCGCGCTAGGGAGAAAAAGCTAACGGACGTCCAAAATACGGTATGCAAAAGCTCTCTATTTTTGCAAATCTGTTTTCATTAAGCTAATTTCTAATCTGGGGCCTGATGGCCGAGTGACTAATGCTCCGATTAGCGATTTTATTCAACACCTAACACAGCATCTGGGAGACAACTTGCTCACCAAAATAGAATACAAAACAAGAAGCCAAAACAAAAAAAAAAAAAAAAAAAAAAAAAAAAACCCACTAAAATTCACCATTAAAACATCCACAATTACTTTCATTTATAATCTGATTGATACTACTGTGCCCAAAAAGTAAGGACCAATTATATTTTTTTCAAAAACTATTTATTTATTCTTCCAAATTTCTTTCGTCGCCTTCAAAGTAATCCCCTCCGGACACAATGCACTTACGCCAACTTTTTGTCCAATCCTCAATGCATGCTAAAAAGTCATAGGCAGGGCTGGCCTACAAAGGACAAACCGATTCATGTTGAATCTTTTCAATCGACTCAAAACGATGTCCCCGGAGTGGTCTTTTGAGTTTAGGGAATAGCCATAGGTCGCACGGTGTGAATACGGTGGTTGTGGAACGATATGGGTTTCATTTTTGGCGAAAAGTCACGAAGAATCCATGCAGTGTGAGCTGCCGCATTCAGTGTTTTCGGTATCAATCAGACTTGACGCGTTTCAGGCCCAAAATGCAACTGATCGATCCTTTTGAAATTCCAACATCATCAGCAAAGTCTCTAATTTTACATCGACGGTTTGAAAGCACCAAATCTAATTTTTTGGACATTAGCTTCATCGGTTGAGGTTGATGGTCGACCTGAACGCTCTTCGTCTTTAAAGCGTTCTCTGCCTTTAAACTGCTATATCACTTCTAAACATTTCTTTCTGATATAGGGATGCTCACCGAATGCCTTCTGCAACATTCTATACGTTTCCGCAAACGAAATGTAATGCAAGTTCTTTGCTTAATTAATTCAGATATTTCAAAAATTACCAGAATCATTTTTAGCGTCTCACAAAGCCAAGCATAACTCAAACATTAATGAATATTTTGACGTCAAATTTTACACCGATGTCAAGGACAGTGCCAGCAACCTATATAAAAAAATAACACAAAAAAAATTAAAAATAAAGTAAAAAAATAAAAAAAATTGAAATTCCATAAGCACAGGGAATTTTAAATTGAAAATGGGTCTTACTTTTTGGATACAGCAGTATAACGTCAAAAAAAACCCCGAATGAACGAAACATAGCGTAACTTTTCTTACTAAAGAAACTTTTATCCCAAAAGTTCCAAAACGTTTTAAAATTTCGGAGAAGTTACATATTATTGTCTTTTTCTCAATTCACAAACTACAAGAATTTCAAAATATCAACACGTCTACGGAAGACCACACTAAAATTTTTATCATCAAAAGTATTAAAACTTTCTGCAAAAGTGTAAAAAATTTTTTTGTGCTTTTTAGATTACAGCAGAACTTCACACCATGTGTAATATGTGAAGTGTGTCTCGAGTGTATGTGAAGCAGTTCTCTTTAAAATTGTTTTCGCGACTTCATACGCTCCAGGAATATAAATGGATGTTACATATTTTTATGTGCTCTCTCTCTACTTGTCTTCGTGTATCGAAATTATAGAATTTTGAAAGGCTGAAATTGTTTACTGGAATTGTTTGACTTCTTATCCATAAAATATATGCATTGTTTAGATAGAAGAAGGTCAGCAATGTCTTGGGCCACTTTCAATTTTTTTTTTTTTTATTTCTTTCACGAGCTAATAATTATGTTATTGTTGTTTCTTATCTCGCTTGGTAGACAGCAGTCCATGAACCCGTGTGGTCTCTAGGAAGGAGCTGCAGCTTATGTTGTGATGGAGCACCCGTAGGTGGAAGTCTGACTTGGCTCCGAGTCACTGAAGAATGAGGGTAGTGCCTTCCGGGTGGACTTTTTAGGTGTAAATATCTCGCATTTGCGTATCGTATGGGATAAACTGCGAAAATAGTCCGATTCACGAGGCAAGATGCTGAATATCCAAATTGCTATCGAATTTCTTCGTTTTTTGAAATAGTATCTACAACAAAGCCATCAGCGGATGGAACCTCATCTCTAATGCTCAACAGCGGCGCACGTTACCACTGAGGCACGAGTTGGGCATTCTTGGTGTAATTTTGTGGCAATGAACATAGTTTGAAATCGTAATTTAACAATTACAAAATAGCGGATTTCTTCGTAATCTTTGGCTACACATCAGATAAAATATAATAAATATAGGTTGCCAGTAGATCCGAACAGAAGGCTCTTGTAACGTTATATGTCAGACTAGTCACTGAAGAAAAAGGTAACTAAGCTAAAAAATGCCTTCCGAAAGGACTTTTTAGGGGAAATTACCCCGCATTTGCGTCTCGTATAGGAGTAAACCCGGAAAAATCCCACCAGGTTGTTCGATTAACAAAAAAAGATGTTGAACATCACAAACGCCATCGAGTCTCCCCGTTGACAATAAAAAAAGTGTCTACAACAAAGCCACAAGCGGATTGAACCTCAGCCCTAATACTCACCAGCGGCGCAAGTTTTCACTGAGTCACGAATCGGGGGATAATAATTATATAATTTAATAATGTAAAAATTATTTTATAAAAAAAAATATTTAATTACTAGAAATTTTTTTAATTATTTTATTTTTTAATAAATTATTTTATTTTTTAAACATTAACAGAGGAAAAAGAAGCTAAGGGAATAGGAAAAGAAACTATATCGACTGATCGTGGATTGATGGTTAGACCTAAGGAATTTTTTTTTTTTAACTTTTTTGGATTTCTATAAAAAAGAATATGTGTCAAAAACTATATAAAAGTTCATATGTTAAAGTCAATCTCTTAGTACAATTTTACAACTTAGTACATTTTTAGTAAAATTTCCAACGTCCTATTTATGTAAATTATGATTTTCTAATGTCACCACAATTAGTGTAAAAGAGAGGAAATCTTCAATGTATTAATAAATGAAATTTTGCATTTTAAATAAATGCCCAAATAATGAAAAAATCGTTAGGAAACATCAGGCTCATGTTTCTCATAAACGCAAAAAATTAATCAACTTTAAGTATGTTTCATTTCATTTTATAGCATTTTTTTCTGTAATATTTGGCTTAATTATTATAACGTATTTCTCAGAAATTTGTATACAGCGCGCCAACAATTATTTGTGGGATTTTAAATGTGCCTAGACTTTAAAATGTTCAAGTACCAAAGCTGTAAGAACACATATCCTTCAGTGTATTCTAAATGCCTGGACACAACAATGGGCTTCGCATCCAACTGACACCAATCATTGTCAGTCACTGACAACTGACAGTCACTAAACACCATCACTTTGAGCATGAAACAGGGCGTTATACGAATGGAATGTCTGTATAATTGATCTCATTTCATATTGAACTCAGATACTAGTTCAATATGTAATTAGTATCAATTGCTGTTTGGTATGTTTCCGTTCGACAGAAAATAAGCTTATTGTTTTTTATGCCTAATATACAAAGCACTGTAGATAAATGTTTTTGCAAAATTTTATTAAATTCCAATGGAAAGAAGCTAGTTTTACAATCATAATTTTCTGATTTTTTTACTTAAATTTTTATTGTTGTTACTTATCCCACTTGGTAGATATCTAATCTAGACCAAGCCCACGAACCCGTGTGGACTCATGGTTGAAGGGGAAGGAAGCAGCTTCACCCGTAGGTAGAAGTCTGACTTTTGTTCCGTGACGCTCTTACAGTCATAGGAGACCGGGACCTATGGCTTAAAGTGGATTCCGAACCACTACAAACATCCATGACACCGCCGGGACTCGAGCCCTGTGGTACCGAACGCCAGAGTGCAAGCCACTCGACCATTTATGTTCACTTAAATTTTGGAAACCTACATATATATGTGTGATTTAGAGGACAAAGAATGCCAATTACTACTTAGAACTATTGAAGACATAGTTTTTAAATATACTCCGACCACATGCGAAAGTGGTAGGCATTACCGATGACGGAAAGAATTTTTCTTTAATAATTTATCCAAATTTGAGAGAGAAGCTTTTAAAGAGCTAAAAGCAATTTGTTGACTTTCTGTAATTATTTTGTCTAGACAGCCCAATTTTCATGGAAATTAAATTCATTATTCTAACAAGTCAAATTATCACTTCCATCTCTGCTTTAAAGTACAAAATCGCTTTTTATTGGTAGGCAAACAGGAGTTACATAAAGAACATCATGAAATAAAATCTAATGGGTTAAGATAAAAAAAATTATAATAAAAAAATATATAAAATTATATAATATAAAAAATTATAATGCCCGACTCGTGTCTCAGTGGCAACGTGTGCTGCTGGTGGGCATTACGGTTGAGGTTCAATCTGCTGGCGTCTTGTTGTAGATGCAGTTTCAAAAATCGAGGAGACTCGATGGCGTTTGTGATGTTCAGCATCTTGCCTTGTGGGTCAGACTACCTATCGGGAGTATTCCGCGTTTTCTCCCATATGATACGCAAATGAGGGATAATTACCACTTAAAGTCTACTTTGTGGACAATGTCTCAAAAAACGAGGAGCATCGGTGTGATGTTCAGCATCTTGCCTCATTAGCCGAACTACCTGGTGGTTCGTGTTTTCTATCATACGATACGTAAATGCGGTGTAGTTCCCCCTAAAAATTCTTCCGGAAGGCGCTGAAGTTAGATTTCTACCTTCTGACTTCGGGTGCTCCATCACAACAGAAGCTGCCCCCCTCCCCATCCTTTCCATGAGACCACATCGGTTCATGGACTTAGTCTAGATGTTGCTGTTGACTAAGTGGGATAAGAAACAACACAAATTACAACAAGAAGAATCATTTTTATTTGATAAAAATAAGTATTTTATTGCTTGCTATTTTCCAAAACAAAATTAGATACTAATTAAGACGGGAAAAAAAAAAAAAAAAAAGATTGGTGAAATAAAAATCGTGCAAAGTTACAAGAAAAAAATACCGTTTTTCTCTTGTATTTTTCCTTAAGATAGTCTTTTTTTTTTTTTTTTTTTTTTTTAACCTTGAATTCTTAAATAACTTCAATTAAATGTTTGCCTTGCGATTAAGCTGTAACGTAATTCCAGTGCGCCAAATGAATTATGCAAATTGGCGAGTTAATCTCATTAGCTGCGTCGAGGATTTAATAGAAAAAAATTATGTTTAATAATTAATTCGCATTTTTCTCGGAAGTGTATTTTTCTAGGAAGTATTAATTCTTAATTGAGGCAAATGAGTTACTTTAACTCACATAATTCTGTACACTAAATGTACCATAATTAAATAAATAACATTTAAACAAAATAATATTTTTTTTAGAAGACCAATTAAAAAAAATTCTTTAATGCCACATTCACTGATGGTTGTAGAATGGATGGTAATTATTTATTTACTGTCGAACTTTTATTTATATTATATGGGTTATTTTATATTTTGGATTCCATGCGCTATTTAATGTTTGGATTTTATTATATATATTTAGTTATAATGAATAGTATTTTATTAGCAATGATTTTATCAAATCAACATTCATTTTTTATAGTGTAAATTTAAATAATTTTCATAGATAATTTTCTGGTGAAACTTTAGATCAGACACAAAAGCTTTACTATCTTTTTCTTCTTCTTCTTCTTCTTCAAAGGTTCAACAGCCCCATGGTGGGGCCCTGACACTCTGCCTACTGTAGGTTCCGAAAAAATAAGTTTTCGTTTACGGGGTATGTGTCAGCCTTACCCCCAACGATAGTCATATTATTCAGAACCTACAGTTTACACAGGATTCCGATTATTATTACATTACAAATAAATATTACATTACGAAAATCTATGGCAACGCCGGGATTCGAACCCGAAACATGTGGCACCGGATGGTGGTATTATCTTGCTATATATATATATACTACAACTCACCAGAGATAATGATGATTGATAATTTTGATGATTGATGACAGATATTTGATGATTAAACATGCTATTACTATTCTCAATTAAGACTCCTCGTTTATGAAAGCAATGTCTGCAACGCACACCATCATCGCATTCGAACATGAATCCTTCTGTACATTACTACTAGGTCAAAAGTTGGGCCTGAAACTATAACCATGTTTTCTTCTACACTTTGATAAGAGCGCCCCCTATGACGTTCAGAAATGGTCGGGTGGACTCCAGACTCTCGCCCGACAGGAAGTACAGTGCAGCCACGTGCTTCTGTTGAAAAATGTGTAGTTTACAGTCTCTCAACCCGAAAGGAAATATATTTAGTGCAACCCTGCGTATCAGTTGGCCTACAAACTCACAACCGGAGAGGAAGTATATTTCGCGCAGTGGAGTCCTTCCACGAATTTATAATAATCTCGTTTTTAAACGTGTTAAATTTTGTATGTCTCTAATTGTATGTGTGTAGACTTTTTGGGTGTGTCAATAAAGCTGTGCGTCAGGTATCTCAACCCAACCACACCCAGTTACAATCTGGTAGTCCATAACCACACTACCACAAAACTATTTCAGAAAAAAAGTATTCACTGTGTCTTATGCGATGTTTCCAAAAGGCAGTGCATTATTAGCTATAGATAAAATAATTACGTACGATTTATTGTTAGATATTAAAAACTAAATAAAAAGTTTGTATACGTCTCATTGCATTAATTGAACAATTAATGCAATGTGCCACTACAAACATCTATGGCATCGCCGGGACTCGAACCCGAAGTGCCAGAACCCCCAGGCCCAGATATATTTTCTCCACATTAAGAAGCTACAGCTTTTTAATGCATTAACTAAAAATGATTAAAAATTAATTTTATTATTAAAATGACAGAAACAAAAATAGTTCCACTAAATTAATTTCGCAAAATTTCTAAAGGTTTTTTTTTTCTAAATTTCAATTTTGTCGTTTTTATTTATATTATTCATTAATGAAACATATTCACTTAGTAAAATACCAAGTCTTACTTGCTTATTTGTTAAAAAAATTTTCATCTTATTGAAATATCAACAAATATTCAAACAATTATTTTCAATTATTGTTTTCATATTTTTTCCCCAACATTTTAGGATTAAAAGTTATCATTTTAGAAAATATTTAAGAAAGTAATTAAAAAATAACATTAATTAAGAAACCGAACACAAATTAATTAACATGACATAAATTTTAACGATGATATCTAATCCTGACTTTATTATTTAATAATGCACTAATTAATGACAAAATCAATTAGCAAAGAACTAATAAGCAATAAAGAAGTTTAGACACAATTTGCTTCCTAAAGATTAACGAAAAATATTTCAATTACAGAATTGTTTCAAAATTCTTTTCGATAAATTGAATAGAATTAGTGTAATTAAAATGTTATATTTAGCATATATTTATTTATTTATTTATTTATTAATATTTCTGCTGTATTTGTTTACATTTACACTAATTAACACATTTGTGTACATTTCTTAATAAATTCATCAATTTAAATTTTAAAAAAGCTTTAATGAAACAGGGCCAAGTCATATAAGCTGATATATTTTAATCAATATGTCATATAATTACATTAAGGTGTATTATTATATTAATTTAGCAATATTTTAGTAGTTTATTTTATTTTGGAATAATTAAGCAGAAAAATGTTTTTTTTTTTTAATCAATTTTTTATTTTACTTAAAACAAAAGTTTGTTCACAAAAATATGCTGAACCAAACATGGTTGTGCATTATCTAAGAGCAGCTATTTTTTTTTATTATCTAAAACAGGGGTGGCCAACCCGCGGCCCGCCTTGAATACTTTTGCGGCCCGTGAAACTTTTAAAAAATAAATTTATTTTATAATCGGAAAACACGTTAAACTGTAGGTCCCGGACTAATTAGCTTAAAGTGTGCACAAAATGACTGTAGAGCAACAAACCAAACCACTCACTCGGCTACTAGGCCTCAGTATATTTAAAATAAAACTGATATATGATAAGGCGAGAAGCTAAATCAACAGCATTTGACCACAGTGTGTGAATCCGTGTCGTATTAATTGTTTTTATATATTTTTTATATGAAAAGAATCATCGCATAAAAAAAACATTCCGAGTTTTTATGTCTTTATGAAAGTTAACATTTGAGACATTCTTAGATCACAGTGCGCGAATCCCGGGGACCCGATGGCCGAGTGGCTTACGCTCTGGCGCTCGGTACCACAAGTTTCGGATTCGAATCCCGGCGGTGTCATGGATGTTTGTAGTGGTTCGGAATCCACTTTAAGCCGTAGATTCAGAATCTCATATGGCCGTAAAGCCTCACAGAGCCCAGTCAGACTTCTCGCCCACATCATTCTCAAACTGTAAAGGGACAACTCAGCTCTAGGCACAGTGATTATGTGTGTGTAGTAGTAGCCCACCAATCATATTAAACCGGAACCTATGATTTAAAATGGATTCCGAACCACTACAAACATCCATCTCGAACTCAAAACCTGCGGCACTCAGCGCCAGAAAGTTAGTCACCAGGCCGCATCATTTATTTGAAATAAAACTGACATATGATAAAGCGAGATACTAAACCAGTAACAACTGGTCACAGTGTATTAGTATTAGTTTTCCTTTATTAATTATTTTTATGTATTTCTTACTTGAAAAGAATTATCTCATGAAATAATCCGAATTTTTATTTTTTTTGTAAATGTTAACATCTGAGTCATTCTTAGATATGGGGAATTGATTGCCGAAAACACGTATTTTAACGTGCTTTCGGTATTAATATTAATGATTAAAAGAAATTGTAAAGTGTTTTTAACATGTTAATGATTCGAAGAAAGTATTAAAAATTTATAAAAGTAAAATTTGCTAAAATATGCTCTTTAATTAATCTTCACACACCAGAATAAATCTAATTCTTTAAATAAAATTGACATATGATAAACCAGTAACAACTGGCTGCAATATCTGAATCCAGACTACATTAGTTTTCATTTATTATTTTTGCATATTTCATACTTGTAAAGATCGCATAAAACATTCTGAGCTTTTATTTCTTTGTAAAAGTTAACATTTGAGACATTCTTAGATATGTGCAATTGATTGCCTAAAGCGCATATTTTAACATCATCTCTTTCAAGTTAACGATTCAAAGAATGTATTAAAAATATCTTAAAAAATATGCTAAAATATGTTCATCAATAAAGCTTTATTCACCCAAAATATATCTAATTTTTTTTAATTGACATGTGATAAGGCCAGATGGTAAACCAGTAACAACTGGCCACAGTGTTTGAATTCATGTCGTATTAGTTTTCATTTACTATTAATTGTTTTCATATATTTCATACTTGAAAAGATGGCAAAAAACGTATCGCACAAAAAAATTCCGAGTTTTTACTTCTTTGTAAACGTTAACATTTGAGACATTCTTATATATGTGCAATAGATTGCCGAAAACACGTATTTTAACATGTGCTTTCGGCGTTAATGTTAATGATTAAAATAACGTGTAAAGTGTTTTTAACATATTAATGATTCAAAGAACGTATTAAAAATTTATAAAAATAAAATATGCTCATTAATTAATCTTTACATACCAGAATATATCTAATTTTTTAATTAAAATTGACATATGAAAAGGCGAGCTGCTAAATCAGTAACAACTGGCCACAGTGTATGAATCCATGTCGTATTAGTTTTCATTAATTAATTATTTTTATATATTTCATACTTGAAAAGAATTATCGGAAAAAACTAATGTAACAAATGTAAAGGTTAGACAAAGATTAACAAATGTTAAAGATAAGAAATGTAAAGGTTTATTTGAGACATTCTTAGATATGTGCAATTGATTGTTGAAAGCACATATTTTAGCATCATCTCTATCAAGTTAATGATTCAAAGAATGTATTAAAAATTTATAAAAATAAAATATGCTTAAAATATGCTCATTAATTAAGTTTTACACGCCAGAATTTGTCTATTTTTTTTAATAAAATTGACATATGATATGGCAAGACATTATGATATTTAACATCACCTCTATCAAGTTAATGATCTGAAGAATGTATTAAAAATGTATAAAAATAAAATATGCTGCGAACGGATTCGCTTTCTACATATTTTCACCAATAAACAATAGCAGCAATTTTTCCGAAAAACAACCAATCAAGCCACTCAAAAAGGAAACTCGAGGAATTCAATACCGATACTCATCAGGCCTCCAGACATTCTGGAAAAATAACTCGATTCATCAATGTTATTAGCAAGAGAGACGTTCCTTTTCGACTGTTTTTAGAATCCTTTCGATTAATCGAAAAGATCTCCAATTACATTACATTCTCCTTGAACAGGCACTTAACTTACTGGAATGAGGAAACTTATTTTGGACAGTTCAAAGTGATTCATTAGCAACCGGATAAACTTGAGGAGTTAGCAATTTGTTTGCTTAATTACGCTCCGAATTTTAAGTTAAAGAAAAATCAATCAATAGAAGTCAATGGCTCTTTTAATTCGAGAGCCCAATAAATAAATTACTTCATTTAAAACTTGGATTGGTTTATCTCAAAATCTTTATTTACTTACACTTTTAATTATTTCGTTTAGTGAAAATTATTGTAAAAATATTTTATAACATAGTATTTCAGTATTTTTGGAAGCAATCGCATTGTTGAATAAAAATAAATAAATAAATAACTTCCAGAAATAATTTGGGTAACAAAATGACACCAAAGGATAGCAAAAAATTCAAACAGCCCAAAATAGAATATAAAAAAAAATTAAAACCCTCTAAAATTATCTAACATATAAGCATCATTTTATTATATTAAATAGAAAAAATAAATAAATAGAATAAAAAAAGCAAAACAAATAATTTGGCACGTGATATTACAATAGTATAGCATTGTATAGCACTATATTGCAATAGTATACAATATATAGCACGATATTACAATAGTATTTTAGCACTTGTTTCACTTTTTGTAATAACCAATTCATTTAAAGCTTACATGGGTTTATTTCAAAATCTTTATTTACGCGTGTAATCATTATGCTCAGTGAAAATTATTGTAAAAATATTTTATAATACAGTATTCCAATTACTTTAAAACAAATTTTGGAAATAATGCTTTTTGTAGTAGTCGCAGTATGGAATTATAAATAAATACATAAATAACCTCCAGAAATAATTTTGGAAATAAAAATGACACCAAACGATGACAAAAATTCAGACAGCCCAAAATAAAATAAAAATGAATTTAAAAAAAAAAAAAGATCTAATACATAAATATCATTTCCTCACATGAAATAAAAAATAAATAATAAAATAAAAAGGCAAACAAAGAATTTGACTCGTGATAATAGAAATTACAATTAAAGAGTAAAATAAATAAATTACTTCATTTAAAAGCGTGCATGGGTTTATTTCAAAATCTTTACTTACTTACACGTTTAATCATTTTGTTAAATGAAAATTATTGTACAAATAGTTCATAATACAGTACTCCAATTATTTTTAAAAAAACTTCGGGAAAGAATATTTTTCGAAGCAGTAGCATTGTCGAATAGAAAAAAAAATAAATCAATAACCACCACAAATAATTTTGAAAACAAAAATGACACCAAATGATGGCAAAAATTTCAGACAACCCAAAATAAAATTAAAATTAAATTAAAACCCTCTAAAATTATCGTACATATAAATGTAATTTCCTTATATAAAAAATATATAACAAAAAGACAAATAAAGAATTTGACCTGTGATATTATAATAATTTATTTATTATGTTAGAAGTTGGCACTTTTCGTAATAACAATTTTTGTAGTTATCAATTTTTTTAAATGTACGTATGATGAATATAATTAATCATAATATATGTTGACATAAAAAGCTTAAATATTTTAAAGCTTAATTTAGCAATGATCGTATCTATTTTTAGCGGAGTTTTAAGATGGAACTTGTTCTTGGCAATAAATAATATAAAAAAATAATAAATAAATAAATGACCTCCAGAAATAATTTCGGAAACAAAAATGATATCAACGATAACAAAAAATTCAGACAGCCGAAAATAAAACAAAAATAAATTAAAAAACTCTAAAATTATCTATTATAAATATTATATTTTATTATTATAAATACCATTTTGTTATATAAAATAAAAAATAAATAATAAAATATAATAAAAAGGCAAATAAAGAATTTGACACGTGATATTATAATAATTTAATTCGTATTTTAGCAATTGGCTCATTTTTCTAATAATAATTCATTTTTGTAGTTCACCCATTTTTTTAAATATATATATCACGAATACTACTGTGTCCAAAAAGTAAGACCAGTTTTCAATTTAAATTTCCTGGGCATATGGTATTTCAATTTTTTTTTTTTTTTTCTTCTTTTTTAGTTGACATCTGTGTGAAATTTTACGTCAAAATATTCATTAGTGCTTGAATTACGCTTGGTTTTATGAGATGATAAAACTGATTCCGGCGATTTTTGAAAATGTCTGAATTCATTGTGCAAAAAATTGTGTTAAATTTTGTTTTCAGAAACGTATAGAATGTTGCAGAAGGCATTCGGTGAGCATTCCTATATCGGAAAGAAATATTTACGAGTGGTAAAAACAGTTCAAAGAAGGCAGAGAACGCGTTGAAGACGAAGAGCCTTCTTGGTTGACCTCCAACCTCAACCGACGAAGCTCACATCCAAAAAATTAAAGAATTGGTGCTTGCAAACCGACTATTTACATTTAGAGACCTTGCTGATGATGTTGGATTTTCAAAATTCCATTTTAAAAGATGTTTTGGGCCTCAAACGCGTCAAATCTTGATTAGTACCAATAACACTGAATGCGCCAGCTCACACTGAACAACAAATTTCACACAGATATCAAGGACAGTGCCACAACCTAAAAAAGAAGAAAAAAAATTGAAATACCATATGCCCGGGAAATTTAAATTGAAAACTAGTCTTACTTTTTGGGCACAGTAGTATGTTTGGATCATAATATATGTTGACCCAAATAGACCCACATAAGCAATAATCATATTAATTTAGCGAAAATCACACATATTTTTTTATCGCAATTTTAAAATAGTGTTTAGTAATAAATAATGTTAAAAAAATAATAAATACATAAATGACCTCCAGAAATAATTTTGGAAATAAAAATGATATCAAACGAATAACAAAAAATTCAGACAGCCCAAAACAAAATAAAATTAAATTAAAATCCTCTAACATATAAATATCATTATCTCATATAAAATAAAAATAAATAAATAATAAAATATAATAAAAGGCAAATAAAGAATTTGGCACGTGATATTATAATAATTTAATTAGTAATTTAGCATTTGGTTCACTTTTTGTAATAACCAATTTTTCTAGTTTATTTATCCTTTTTTTTAAATATATGTATGAGGAATATGTTTGATCATAATATATATTGATCCAAATAGGCTTACATATTTTAATGCTTAATTTAGCAATAATCGCACCTATTTTTTAGAGCTATTTTAATATAGAATTTGTCTCGGCAATAAATAATTTAAAAAATAATAAATAAATAAATGACCTCGAGAAATAACTTTAAAAACAAAAGTGACACTAAACGATTCAGATAAACCCAAAATAAAATTAAAATAAATTAAAATAAACAATTTGATAAGTGATATTACAATAATTTGAAAATTTCAAAAAATAGATAATAATGAATTCAACATTAGAGTGAAATACAATTAACATTTGATCCAATGCTATACCCACCAATTAAAATCAAATTTAGAAATTATTTTACAGAAATCCCAATGAATAACGGATTTTTAAAATTACTTCATATTTTTAAGTATGCTAACTTCTCCTTACATAAATAAAATTAAAAAAGAACATTAAAATAATGAAATAAAAAAATAACTAAATGAAAATAAATAATAATATAATACTAATTACTTATTTTTGTTTAGACCTTTTTAATATCAAAACAATTAATCAACTACCATGGAAAACAACTGACTAATGAGAGCCAATAATTAATGAAAATAACCAGCTCCGTTAAACACTTTTAGTAGGACAATATATCACTAGATGGCGCTACCATTAACACACGGAAATACATCCTTTATAGAAAAAATGTAAACATAAAATTTCGATCAAATCATTTCCTTACATTAATATTTTAACAATAAACATATGTAATTTAACAAATATATGTAATGCGTTTAAGAATAATAAGTAATTTGAGTTAATCGTAATAAAATGGGTAACATGACAGAAACCACACAAAAAAAAAATACGTTTTTAGAATGCAAATATACATTGTAAAGAATGGGAATTTTTAACATTTTGATATTTAACAACAGGGATTCTTTACAAGTAAACTACGGTTTTAGAATACATTATTTTGTAAAGAAACGGAATTTTTAACATTTTGATATTTAACAACAGGAATTCTTTACAAGTAAACTACGATTTTAGAATACATTACTGAGTAAAGAATGGAAAATTTTAACATTTTGATATTTAACAGGAATTCTTAACAAGTAAACTACGATTTTAGAATACATTACTGAGTAAAGAATGGAAAATTTTAACATTTTGATATTTAACAGCGGGAATTCTTTACAAGTAAACTACGGTTTTAAGGCTCGTGCTCACCAAGGCGACAAGATGCAAGCGACCAAAATTTGACCTCACCGCGGTCGCCTGAAACCGGTTTGCAGTTCGCCGCGTGGAGTAGCCCAACTTTCAACTCCAAGCGGTTTTTCACTATGCGTAATGCTATTTCTGACGTTTCGCTGTGAAGGGGTCGAAAAAATTTGGTCGCTTGCCTCTTGCATCTTCACGTCTCTCGCCTCGGTGGGAACGAGCCTTTACAATACATTATTTTGTAAAGAAACGGAATTTTTAACATTTTGATATTTAACAACAAGAATTCTTTACAAGTAAAAAGAATATATGTTAACTCAAATTTCATAATTCCTATTTTTATCCATTAAAAAAATTTCTATATTATTTTTTATATGTATATTTAAGATGATTGAATTTTTAACTGTACGAAAAACGGCACGCTCCTATTTTTTAAACAAACATGTTTTCAAATATGGGGAGTTGTAGTACCACTATTCTACAACTCCCACTACCACTATTAAGCATAAACCACTACCGTAGTTTCATTTATCGAGAAAAAAAAAAAGTTAAAAGATAATTGGATAGTGAATTTAGAAAGAAAAATAAATAAAAGAATTAACATAAAATGCATATTTCAGCAAAATTAAGATAAGAAATATCATGATTATTCTAAACAAAGTTAATCCTTTATTTACATAAATCCCCCCCAAAAAAACGGTTTTATCATCATTGCAAATGAAATAAATAAATAAAAGAATTGAAAATATTTATTTGTATAACAGAGCTGTTCGGATATTTTGTTTTATTTCTTTTACAACTGATTAAAAGGTTTATCTTTTAACAGAGTTTTATTCTAAATTCCATATAGAATACAAGACATTTTGGCAATTTGTTTCGTAAGGTTAAAAAAAAAAAAAAGGCCAACAGTTAAAAAGCAAACTGCACTTAAAAAACACATGACTTCTGTCGTGTGTTTTTTAGGTGCATAACTAACAAAAACGACAAAAAAATTTTTGCTTGTAAACATCAATGAATACATTACTGAACTTTTAATACATAGATGTTGGTTAAATATTTGTAGAAGTGAGTGTTAAAAAAGTGGTGAAAGTGTTCATATTTGAGAGACTTGACTACATGAAAAAATAAGGTGCAATCAACCAATCATTTTTGTGCTTATAAACAAATTCTTACACGCATTTGATAAACAAACAGATGCATTACAAACACATTGTAAAGCAAAGATGCACAGACCTGTATAAGCATACATCAATTATTCTGATAAAAATAAGTAGTTAGCTTTTACAAAGGTTTTTAGATATTTAATAACAAAAATAGGCTAATTCTAGAAGATCAGATTCTTCTTTAAAAACGGGCTATCCTGAATGCTGCGTCCCTATTAATATACATTATTTCTACACTGTTTATAATAATAAAAAAAAAGCTAATTTTTAATTCTGTTAAATAAAGTAAAAAATTTTGTGTGTTTATATGACAATGAATTACATTCGCAATCCTGTTGGATCATCATGTATTTTCGAGCAAAATTTTTTTGATTTTTACTTTTTTAAGCAAAATGGAAAAACCATTTGACTGTAAGTTTTGGCTTGATCACTACAAAAATCGAGCCAAATACTGAAACACTTATTAAATTAATGTAACATCACATATTAAGTTCTTTAGTCGATTTTTAATATATTATACTTTAATATAAATATTTATATATATACATTCAAGAGCCAAAACATTATGACCCCTACATTTTGCAATGCACTCGCCTGGATGACGTGGAAGGCACGTGATCTGGTGGAAGTGGTATTTAACTGGTATTAAGTGGTGGTATTAATCCATGCCAAGGCGTGTTGAAGCTGTGTTGCGCGCCAAAGGTGGGCCAACTCGTTATTGGCAGGTGGTCATAATGTTTTGGCTCTTGAGTGTATATTTATATATATATATGTGTGTGTGGTTAATGTTTGAGGATTTTCTTCTTTTGTTGTTGCTGTGACTAATCCTCAGTGTCCGGCAACACGCTACAGACATCCCACTCTTGGATGGAGGGAAAGGGGGCAGATTCTGTTATGATGGAGCATCCGTAGTTAGAAGTCTGACTGGGCTCCAAATAGCTAAAGAAGGAGGGCAGTGCTTTCCGGGAGGACTTCCAAGGGGATGGGAGAAAAACCCGGAAAACTCCCACCAGGTAGTCCGACTCACGAGAGAAGATGCTGAACATCGCAAACATCATAGAGTCTCCTCAGTTTTTGAAACAGTGTCTAGAACAAAGCTGCCGGCGGCGGTTTGCACCTCAGCCCTATTACTCTCCGGCGGCGCATTTTATCCCTATGCCACGAGTCGGGCGAATTTTCTTCTGCGACCCGTAAGTTAAGCTAAAGCGTGTATATACGGCGGCGTGGAAAACATCGACCACCGCTGACGAATATGAGGTGTTACAACCGCCATCGAGCCTATTACTTCTAAAAGAAGTGACTGTTACGTTTATACCAGCGGATTCGTACCAACATCCTTGTTCGACAGCTCAATCACACACAAATAAACTCAAATAATATTCGACACACACACGAATAACACGAAGTGGACTGTATAAATTAATCTCCTTTATTTAGGCAGCCATCACACTCGAGGATGGACTAGCCACACGATCTTTCTTTTTGGTCACCGTGGTTCAACTCCCCTATCTTACATTCCTTTCTCTCTCGTCCTCTCACCCCGGGCAACGGGGCAACGAGCGTACCGATTACGGAGTTCCTAGGTGGCTTTAAGAGCCACAATACCTCCATATCTTAATTTAGTTAAAAAATTTGCACAAAATGAAGTTGCTTAAATTAAAGAATATTAATAAAAAGAAGATTAAAACAAATTAAAATTTAAGAAAAACACCTCCTGCTTGCTAACAATTAAAGCAGGAGATCGAAAAAGCTAAAGCTTTCGGTACAATTAGGAGTCCGTTGACGATGCCCAAAAATAAAAGATTAAAGTTAAACAAAGTTTAAAAGAAATAAAATAAAAATAAAGAAATAAAGATTAAGCAATTAGAAAATAAAATAAAATGTGTGACATACAAGTTGCGTAAACACAGCTGGTTTACATGTCTGCCAACAGATGGCGCCATCAGTTTTTTAAAACATGGGTTCAAAACCTAACCAAAGCTAGGAAAACACAGTTTTTCTTTAAAAATACAAAATAAAAAATATAATTACACGCGAGCAGCGAACAAATAAGATTTCTATTGAAAGATTTAAAATATACAGATTAGTAAATAAAATAAAAAACAAAGTTAAGGAATTTAAGAGTTAGAAGAAAATAAAAGCAAGATTATTTGCAATTAAGATATATAGTAAAGCTGGTAAAAATATTAAGTGATTAATTTTTAAAAAAAACTAACAGTTTAATAAAAAGTAATTAAACAAAAGTGAACTATTAAAAATTTACAATTAAAATTTAAAATTACAACTTAAAGAGTCAGGTAGCCATGTTCTAATTTAGGTTGCACATCGTAGCAAATAAAAGTTAAGATTTAAATGCCAAAAGGTAGCAGCTCAGATTCGCTTGAAGTGATCGGAGTGACTAGACAACAGCCACAGCGGTAGAGTCGGCGGTTATAGGATAAAATCCACAACGCCTTTTCAATACCGGGAAAGATTCCCATTGCTGATCATAGATGGCTCTGGGTCTCTTCCTGGAGCTAGCCACACCTGGATGGTATACAGATATTTGCCTGATCGCTTCGTTACGGATCTGAGGGCATTTAGAATGAAAAAACTTAGAAATTTTGAAGATATAGTCCATAATGGGTTCAATATTCAGATCTCTGTGGAGTTGCTTCCTTCTAACGAACCACGGGGCGTTGACTATCATAGCTACCTGTTTGTTTTGAAAAACTTGGAGTTTCTTAAGATTTGCGATGGAGGAGGACGCCCAAATGGGACATCCATATAAGAGAATTGGTCGAAGGATAGACTTATACAGTAGAACCTTGTGTCTGATCGCAAGCCTGCTCTTTCGAGAAATTAGGCTCTTTAGCTTCACGCTAGCAGCAGTTGCTTTAGCAACTACTTTAGCAAAATGGGTTTTAAAGGTTAATTTAGAGTCAAAAACTAACCCCAGGTACTTATAGTCATCTCACCCCCTGCTAGACACCCCCACAGACAGGATGTTTACTGGACATAGGGCGTTGACTTCCCCTATGCACGGGGACCTGGGTTTCGACGCAACAATCCTGATGCACACTAATGGCGTATGTTACCACTGGTTTGGTTTGTCGCTCTACGGTCATCTTCTGCAAACTTTGGGTTAATTAAAGCGGTACCTATAGTTTCACATGGATTCCGAACCACTCACAAACATCCATGCCACCGCCAGGATTCCAACCTGGAGGCTGGTTCCAACGGCTAGAGTGCTAGCCAATTGGTCATTAGACAACTGCTACCACTGGAATATGAGTGAGACAAATACATATTTGGATCAATATGTATTTATCAGCAAACACTTTTAGACAAAAAATAAAAATAAACGGTTAGTAAAAATACTTTTAATCACTTTTGCGCTTGATTACAACAAAACTGGAACCAAATACTAACATAGTTATTAAAATAATGCATCCAAATTCTAATGGATTAAATTTATATAATGTTCAAAATTAGTGCATAAAAGCATTAGAAATTCTTTATTTATAGTTTATTTTATTTTTTTTAAATAAATGCAACAAATTTTTCATGCAATGATCCCTGTTCTAAATATATAACTTTTCTAAAAAAACATCTGCACAGAATTCAATAGTTAAATTAAATAACAACAAAAAAAAAAAAAAAAGAAGTGAAAACTGAATCACTTCGTAAGCGATGGTTCCATTTTCAAGGTTACAGGTTTTGAAAGGGAGAAGGAAAACAAACCCATCCAATAAGCATGCTCTCTCCCCCCAAATGCGATGCTTTAATGGACCCCTTGCAGGTTAATAAGCGAGGGAACCTTTAAATCGCGGGCGAAACCATCTACCTAAGGGGGTTGGAGGGGACAGGAGACAAAAACTGAGTTTCTGGGTCAAGTTCAAGGCCACTCTGCAATCGATAGGGTACGAAGTCGTCGTCACTCTCTGTGTAAATAAAGACAGGTTGCGCAGGGACACTGGTTAAAAGATGGCTGCCAATCAAAATCATTTCAGCTTCCATAAAATACTGGTTCTTTCTTATAATTAACGGTAACTGCAACGGATGTGTCTCGATTGAATACCTATGAATCGTTTTAAAATTAATAAATCTGCTTATAAAAACTAAAGTTAAAATTTTATTAAAAAGTAGTTACATAATTCAGAAATGCCAAGCTGAATTGAGATTATTTGGTAGCATCTCAGAAGTAGTAGTTTCTGTAGTTTTTGAGGCTTTTCAGTAGTCAATTGGGGGTTGGAACATAAGTAGTAAACCTGACTTATTAAAATGGCTACCAGTATTCACCATAAAACTATATACCAATAAAGGGCATATTTGCAACTGTAATTCCAATTTATAATATTACCTAGTAACGTAGCAATTTCTTTTAAAAAATAAAAAAACGTGCTCATTAAAAAAGTGTTCATTTAGAAATCATTTAAGATTTGATGCTGCATGACCATATTATTTATTACTGATTGGATTTGTTATAGGAAATTTTTTTTTTTTTAATAAATAATGTTGTACAACATTTGTAAACATTGTAAGTGAAAAAAAACTCATGCAAATTTATAAAAAAAGAGCTTATAAATACGTATACAAAATTGATCCATTTAATTAAATCCTGATTTATTTTTTCCTACTTAATACTTATCATAATAATCCTGCTTTAAATTCACATACTAATAGATCCTTCCTTAATAATTACCATAATCATCTGCTTTAAATTCACATACTAATAGATCCTGCTTTAATAAGTAGCATAATCATCTTGCTTTAATAAGTATCATAATCATCCGGCTTTAAATTCACATACTAATAATTTCCGCTTTAATAATTATCATAACAATACTGCTTTAAAATCACATACTAATAGTTTCAGCTTTAATAATTATCATAATAATACTGCTTTAAATTCAAATACTAATAGATTCTGCTTTAATAATCATAATCCTCTTGCTTTTAATTCACATACTAATAGATCTCGCTTTAATAATGATCACCTTGCTTTAAATTCACATGCTA
The DNA here is from genome assembly GCA_021605075.1 of Caerostris darwini. Taxonomy (NCBI): domain Eukaryota; kingdom Metazoa; phylum Arthropoda; class Arachnida; order Araneae; family Araneidae; genus Caerostris; species Caerostris darwini. Next base: position 71,224 of record BPLQ01002721.1, read on the forward strand.
ATAGTTTCTTTTTGATAACAAAGGTGAAATGTCAGAGCACGCTATGTTTATTTCAGCAGATTATTAAATAAGCTAAAATGTTACATTTTTATTATGTAAAAATAATCTATATAATATTTGGTTTTTCGACAAAGCTAATGGAATTTTTTTTTTACGAAAGCGATCCAAAAAATAGTACAAAAGATGAATTTAAAAAAAACCCTACTATTTCTGGACTGCAACCCTTTAGAAATTAGAGAACCTTTAAGTAAAGTCCAGACGAGAGAGCAGAAGGGACGAGCGGCGTTCGTTCTGAGCATCTCTGTACCTGACCACGAAAAACAACGTACGTTATTCTCTGGCTGTGAGCTAAAGCTGATCGTAAATTATAAATTGCCATTTGAGCGGAAAAAAACAGACTCTTGCCGGAGAGCGTCGAGACACATAATTGTCTGATATATATATATATATATATATATATATAGAAACAACACGGATTATAATATACCTTATGGATTATATCCCGGCTGTGCCATGGATGTTTGTAGTGGTTCGGAATCCACTTTAAATCTTAAAACTGTAGGTCTCGGTCCTAATAGGATCTTAGAGCGTTGTGGGGGTAGTGTTATTGGCGTCCATAGCATATCTTCAAGCTACAAGTACTCCCTGGGTAGTGCTAAATGAGTAACAGCGGTGCAGCCCTTTCTTATGGCATAAGGATTAACTGTTCTGTATTGCCAGCTATATTAGAACAACAACAAAATATAACTTATTCCTATCTTAAGATATACCGACAGCATTCTTAAGGCATTCTCCTTGATTTACTAATTGAGAAGGGTTTTTTTTTTTGCATAGTATTTATATATATTGTCCTGCTTCTGTAGCTTTTGACTATTGCCTATCAATGTATGAAAGTGTTTTGTGGTCTTCACTTTTGTATCTGCAGTTACTACACATTTCCGATCTTGAATTTTTACCTTGAATATTATTTTATAGCTTTGTAATGCAGGCTAGTTTTGCTACTTATCAGTCCCTTATCTACTCTTTTCTAATTTTTGCCTTTTCTTCTTTGACTCCTATATACAATATATCAGGGGTCTCCAAACTTTCCAGCCTTAGGGCCATACTGTTTACTCCAGTAAGTACCAAGGGCCAAAACCCTTTTAATTTTTCTGGCATTATCTATAATTTCCAGTTAGTTGCTATGCTTAAGTTAAATTTTCTGCGTATCATGCTTGTCATTAAGCTTTACCTAGCAAGTCAATAAAACCGAGGTATTATCATTCTGTATTTTTTTTATCCAACTTATTACAGCAACAATAAGCTATTCGCTGTCGCGGGCCGGATTTGGCCCGCGGGCCGTAGTTTGGAGACCCCTGCATTATATCAACAAGGGATTTGCAAGAAACACAATCAGTCATTATAACAAACCCCTAAAGCAGTATGAAAAAGAAGTACATTAATTTTCGAGTGTCGTCAAGTCAGTAGTATATAAGAAAAAAAGTTACAATAAATGGAAAAAAAAATAAGGAAATTCGAAATGATTCCAAATTCGAAGTGCGCATGACCTGCAATGACGGAACTGAAAACCATTACACAGAAACCTCTATCAAAATGGTAAACGACAATCACTGCAACGAAGTAGATAAAAAAAAAAAAAAAAAACATATACCTTTGAATGCTACAGCTCAGAAAGGAATATTTGAAAGTATCATTTATTTACCTTTGAAACAAAATAAAAAATGAGAAACTGGAAAAACAGTTCAATTTCTTGGAAGTTTTACCTACAGATCCGCCTCTCTCACGCAGACAGTCTCATTCAATGGCGCCATTGCATGGCTATGTGTAGATATACGATCGCAAAATTAAAAATAAACAATACATTACGCAGCACGCAGATTTCAACAAAAATAGGTTAGTATAATTATAGGTGTGTGGCTTAATAGCACTTTAAGTAACATGCCGCTTATACATACCATGGTATGTATAAGCGCGTTCATGCATTAAGTTAAAAGAAAATTATATACATATTATTATAAAAATATAAATTATATATCTTTCTACTTTTATTCTTATTTAAAGTAAATGATTATGCTATTTGAAAAACGAGAACAGCGGATAAGTGAAGTAGAAAGAAGAATTTTGTGTGTGTGTGTGTGTGTGTGTGTGTGTGGAAATTAACGTGAAACCAATACGTTTTTTTATTCAACTAACATTATCACCTTATTAAGTATCAGTATTTTTGGACATGAATCAGTTTTATAAATTCCAAATGAGACTTTTAATACCTCAGATAATTTCCAGAAGTTTTTAAAGCTTGTCAGTAATAGGTGGGAGAATAAGAAAGGGACACACATGACAAACACCCAGCATTTATTACTTTTCAATTTAAACAGCAACTAACATTACTAAAAGGCACTTGAGGCCTATCTGAGTCTACCTCCATCAAAGCAAATGAATGGAATTACTGTGTCCACTGACTGAAGGTCTGCCTTAAAGGCTCTTTCTCAACAAAGGTTTTTCAAGTATGATCTCGAACATTATATTCTCTTTCAGAATGAGTATCCTGCAATGGATTCCTGCCCTGTGGATTGGGAATTTAATGAAATGGAACATTCTTTGGCAAAGAATGCCAGAAGTCTGAATCAGATTGCCAATCCTACTTCGGTTGCAGATGCAAATGCTTGGACAAAATTTAAACATAAAATTCCTTCTAAGATTGAAACTAACTACCAAATTACAGAAATAAATATCGACAAAAGAACAGCTACTACTCTCACAAGATAAAAATGAAGCACCACAAAAAAGAGAAAATTTAGGCTGATGACGATAAAAAAAAAAAAAAAAAAATGTGGCAACTGCCCTGATGCTGCATTGACTAACTTGCTGATGTCGAACCATTATGTCTTTGATTGCCCAGCTGTCGCAGCCGCCGTGCATTGTCCCACCATGACTGGGAAGAGGATTCATACTCCGAGGTGCCAACCAACAGAGCCAATATTATTCGGGAGCACCACGATAGTTGATTTTCTTGTACTCTTCAGGGAATACGACAACAACTAACATTACTACAAAATTTTCATCAGCAAAGATTCACATACGCAGTTGTGGCCGAGATTTATAACATTAATAAATAGAAATAGAAAATCACTAAAAGAATTCATGATTTTCATTAAAATGGAGATAATATAAAGATCATTTAAGATACCAGCAGATGTTCTGAAGTTATTTATTAATAAGAAAAATTAATGTAGAAAAAAAATATATATAATTTTTTTAAATAGCCAGTGCTGCAACATTATTTTGAAATGAAAACAGGAGCATTATAACTAAAAAAATAACTTCATGAAACCTTACAAAAAACATTACATACAGATAATGAACTTGTCCAACAAACTTTATCCTCCTTTTTTTAAAGACATCTCAGATTAACAGTTCTTTTTGATAATAAAAGCAAAATGCAATTACGACGCCATATTTATTTGGAAATATTATCGAATAAAATTAAATATTACTTGTTTAGTTATTATTAAATAAAAATTCGACAAATGTTTCTATTTCTCGAGAAATCTGGTTTCACGAAATCGATAACGTTTTTTAATTACCAAAAGTTGTAAAAGTAAATAGCTTTAGATAAAAAAAAACAAATTTTCTTTTCAATTTTCCATACAGTTATTAGTTTTTCAGTAATTCAAAATATTTGTTATTTTCCATAATAACAGCGGATATCCATTGTAGTTGATATCTATCTCAGGTTTATTAAAAATTAAAACAAAACATGAAATAAAATAAATAACAGGACATGAAATAAAATAATTATTTTTAAACGTTGCTTATTTTCAATTAACCATGTTTTTTCATTTGCATTATAACAAGAAATGAAATAAAATAATTACTTTCGGACGCTGTTTACTTTTACTTTAACATGTTTCATTAATTGCATTATAACAAGAAATGAAAAATAATTACTTTTGGACATTGATTAACTTTAATTTATAATATTTTATTATTTGCGTTTTCTTCATTGCATAAATGCGGTTGATTATATTTTTCAATTCCTTCTATTAGCTCTCTCTATATATGTCTTGTTCAAATTTTCAATCGTTCATAGAATACTTTGTATTCATCCACTCGAGTTCATTTTTTTTTTTTTAATTTGTAGTGGATGACACTTGATGTTTCCAAATATTAATTCAGCAATTAAATTTAATTCATTAATTTTATTTTTTTTAGATTTAAGTTGCATATATCTACCCATAGATGGCGACAGATAAACTTAAAAAAATGAATGAAAATTATTTATAAAGGACTTTCTGCAATAGAGTGAAAAAAAGTAGAAATTGACTTTAAAAAAATATTTTTTATATTACTTGTTTATATTTACGCCAGTGACGATAGATATATATATATGTATGTGTGTGTGTGTGTGTGTGTGTGTGTACATCTTAAGAGCCAAAATTTTATTATGATAGTTCTGATCACGTGCCTTCCACGTCATCCAGGCGAGTTCATTGCAAAATGAGGGGTGAATAATTTTTTATATGAGTGTATATAGAATAATGAATACTACAATAAGTTAAGAGAATAGGCATTCGATATGTTTCGTCTCTATCGAAGTTTCGGATCCAAAATAAGGAGCCAATTTCATGGCTAGCGACAGGAAGTTGGCACCATTTATCATCCCAAAGCTGACAAAACACGTATCACAAATATTCCCCGGCAGTACTATTTAAGGCAACTGCCAGCTAACGTGTCGCTTTGTCTGGAGAGTCATTGGCGAATTTACGAGGCAGGAGCGTGAAATGGCTGCCACAGAGATCACGCGACACAGCCGAATTTGCATGGACGGGGAAGAAAAAAATCCCTTTACATTATTATAGGTATACTACTGGCAACTGGCGTACCGATTATGGAGTACCAACAGGGGGAAATACTCCTTAAACCTCCTCATCTTAGTTCATAAATATGTTTAGAATTATAATTGGCTACTTGGGCCTGAATGGCCGAGTGGCTAGCGCTCTGGCGCTCGGTACCACAGGTTTCGGGTTCGAGTCCCGGTGGTGCCATGGATGTTTGTAGTGGTTCGGAATCCACTTTAAACCGTAGGTCCCGGTCCTAGTAGGATCGTAGAGCGTTGCGGGGGCGTTGTTACTCCGCGTCCGTGGCTTACACGCGCCCCCTGGGTAATGCAAAGTGAGTAACGTCTGTGCAGCGCTTGCCTTAAGGCATTCAAGACCAAGCTGTCTACGTGTTTGCCAGCTGCATTAGAACAAAAAAAATAATAATAATAATAATAATTGGCTACTTTAAGGTTAGTAACAAAAAGTAAAAGATAAAAGTTTCTAAAAATTCAATTAATGTGGTACTCAAAAAGTTAAAAATACTAAAAATAAATAAAAGTAAAATACAAAATAAAAGAATGTAAAGTTAAGTGTTTAAATGCGGTACAAAGGTACCGACTGCTACTACTGTATCCAAAAAGTAAGTAAAAAAAGTAGGTAGTAAAAAATTTCAATTTAAAATTCCCGGGGCTTATGGAATTTCATTTTTTTTTTTTTTTTTTTTTTTTAGGTTTCTGGCACTGTCCTTGACATCCGTGGGGAAATTTGACGTCATAATAGAGAGTTTTTGCATACCGTATTTTGGATGTCCGTTAGCTTTTTCCTCCTAGCGCGCATGCTCACAGGAAATTGCGCATGCGTATTTGTAATAATGTTTCCTATGAGCATGCGCGCTAGAGGGAAAAAGCTAATGGACGTCCAAAATACGGTATGCAAAAACTCTCTAATATTCATTAGTGTTTGAGTTACGCTTGGCTTGGTGAGACGCTAAAACTGATTCCAGCGATTTTTGAAATGTCTGAATTCATTGAGCAAAGAACTTGAATTAAATTTTGTTTGCGGAAACATATAGAATGTTGCAGAAGGCATTCGGTGAGCATTCCTATATCGGAAAGAAATGTTTAGAAGCATAAACAGTTCAAAGAAGTGCATTGTGTCGGAGGGGATTACTTTGAAGGCGATGAAATAAATTTGGAAGAATAAATAAAAAGAGTTTTGGAAAAAAAAAAAATTGGTCTTTCTTTTTGGGCACAGTAATACTCACTTTTTTTTTTTTTTTTTTTTTTTATTTTTTTTTTTTTTATACAATTTTCTGTTTTTTATAAATCCTGATGCTATTTTCACAAAATCTATGAGGTTCTTTAATTATAAAAAGTTGTAGAAGAAACAGACAAAAATAACTTTTTTTACCCTCCAATTTTCTGTAGATGTAATAATTTTTCGTAGTCCATAATCAATTCAAAGATTTATTATTTTCCATAATAACAATGAAGAACCCGTAGTAGTTAGCATCTCCGGTTTATTAATAACTATATAACAAGAAATGAAATAAAGTAAATACTTTTCGACATTAATAAATTTCAGTTTACCACGTTTCATTGTTTGTATTACAACAACATTTAAAACAACAAAAACCTTAAGGACAATGATAATAAATTCTTTATTATATTTCCTTACCTCAAGGACACACGTCTTCAACACTATAGTATGTTTGAGTACGAAGATAAGAAATACTGGAAAGGTAAATATCCGGTTTAAAGGCGGAAATGGACGAATCGATTACTTGTTAGGGCTGTTACTCAGATACTTAAGGCGTACAGCAATTTTAACAGAAAATGTGTAACAGTTATTGTGGAATTTTTTTCATTCGTTTTTCCTTTTAATGTTATGTTATTTTAGATTATAATTATTAAAATTCAAAATAATTTTATTTTAAATAAAATCCCACTCTCTATGCCTTTCGTATATGAATGGCATAGGGAAACATATAATCATCGGGAATATAAAACATATAATCATCGTCTACATTTATCTATATATATATATATATATACGCATTCCTATATTGAAGGAAATGTTTGGAAGTGGTATAAACAGTTCAAAGAAGGCAGAGAACGCGTTCAAGATGAAGAGCCCTTTGGTAGACCATCAACCTCAACCGACGAAGCTCACGTCCAAAAAATTAAAGATTTGGTGATCTAAATTTTTGGTGGTTTTAAATTAAAGATAAGTTACAATTAGAGACCTGCTGATGTCGGAATTTCAAAAGGACCAGTCAATTCCATTTTGGGCCTCAAACGCGTCAAATCTCGATTGGTACCGAAAACACTGAATGCGCCATCTCACATTGCATTGATTCTTCGTGACTTTTATGCCAAGAATGAAACCCATATCGTTCCACAACCACCGTATTCACACCGTGCGACTTCTGACTATTCTCTAAACTCTGGACACACCGGGACACCGTTTTGAATCGATTGAAGAAATACAACGTGAATTGCCCCGCGCTTTGAAGGTGACTCTCTGCCGATGAGTTTTTAGCATGCATTGGGGATTGGAAAAAAAGTCGGCATAAGTGCATTGTGTGCCCGGAGGTGATTACTTTGAAGGCGATGAAATAAATTTGGAAGAATAAATAAAGAGTTTTTGAAAAAAAATAATTGGCCTTACTTTTTGGGAACATTAGTATATATATGTATATGTGTAGATTTACACCGGTTTCAATAGATTCATCCCGGCCGAACCTACAGTTTTGTTAGGGTATTTGACAGACAAAACTCAGTAAAGGGACGTTACTTTAAATGAAGCTATTTAATATTATATTTTACAATGATATTTACATTAATTAAGGGGATAAACATATTGACCACCCTACATTTTGCAATGAACTCGCCTGTATTTTGACGTCCGTTAGCTTTTTCTCTAGTGCGCATGCTCATAGGAAACATTATTACAGATACGCATGCGCAATTTCCTATGAGCATGGCGGGAAAAAGCTAACGGACGTCCAAAATACGGTATGCAAAAACTCTCTATTCTCTCGCTGTTTGACGCAGCCTCCCCAATCGCTCCTGCCAGCGTTCTCTTCTCTTCCTTCATCTACGGGGTCCTGTCCCCCACTCGTGGGGTCAGAGTTCAAAGTTGAATACTCCCCCACGTTGTAAACAGCCTATGTCAAAGACAAGCAATCGTGAAGTGTCGCCGCCTGCTGATTACCACACAAACAAATCCTACATATATATATATATATATACACACACACACACATATATATATATATATGTATATATATACATATATAAACATGCACGCACATTATATATATATATATATATATATTATATATATATATATATATATATCACACACACACAGAGAGAGAGAGAGAACGGTGTATGTATTTCAGTGGCTGGTGCAGCATTCCGAAGGAAAAAAACGATGTCCACTTCTCATCAGTAACCTTGCTCTAATAGTATCGTGGACTAGGAACTGGCAAATTTAATTATACAAAAAAGTAATTCACTTATATATTACATATATATATATATTGTATGTCTTTGAGTTAATATTAAGCAAAAACTAAGAACTTTTTTTTTCAGTACTTCGCTTACCAGGATATGATCTCGATGCATAATCCAGACGTCAGCCATCACGAATGTTTGTTTCAGTAATACACGTACGCGTTTTATGAACCTTCAATACAGATGTTACGCTTTCAAATGGCTCCATAAAATATTTGCAGGTGTTACTAAACGCTTACAGTGCTTATATTTCTATTTCAAAATGCTATAAAGCACTATATATTGAACATTAAATGCAATCAATCCTACATAATAAATAACTTCAGAACATGTATTGTTAGTATTAAACGATCTCTAAAGTAGCTCCATTTAAACAAAAAATACCTGATTTTTTTTAAATTTGAATAATTTGTTTTTTTGTTTTTTGTTTTTTTTTAATCATTTGATCTTAATGAGACTGGCTTCTTTTGCATTCACAACTGTAGCTGCAATTTATAAAATTTTTGAAGCAATACAGCATTTAAAAAAATTTAGAACATTTTGATTACAATAGGGTCAATTTAGAGATTATTTAAGACTTAATACTGTCAATGTTTGTTATTATTATTGTTATATTACTATTGTTATTTGTTATTTATTATTTTTTTTTATTATTTTTAATTATTTATCTATTTTTTATTTTTATTTTTATTTATGTTTTATTTTATTTCATTTATTTACTTATTTTTATTTATTTTATTTTCATTATTTATTTTATTTTATTCATTTATTATTTTTTATTATTTCAACTATTTATTATTTTTTATTATTTTATTTATTTATTATTTTTATTATTTTATTTATTTATTTTATTTATTATTATTTTTATTCATTTATTTTATTTATTTATTATTTTTATTCATTTATTTATTTAACTTTTTATTATTATTTATAATTATTTTTATTTTATTTATTTATTATTCTTTATTATTTTATTTATAATTATACTGTTGAAATGTTTTTTTTTTAAATTTAATATATGGGATAAAAATTATTATTATTCATTTATTCATTTATTTTATTTATTTATTATTTTTATTCATTTATTTATTTAACTTTTTATTATTATTTATAATTATTTTTATTTTATTTATTTATTATTCTTTATTATTTTATTTATAATTATACTGTTGAAATGTTTTTTTTTTATTTAATATATGGGAAAAAAATTATTATTATTCATTTATTTTATTTATTTATTATTTTTATTCATTTATTTATTTAACTTTTTATTATTATTTATAATTATTTTTATTTTATTTATTTATTATTCTTTATTATTTTATTTATAATTATACTGTTGAAATGTTGTTTTTTTTTTAATTTAATATATGGGAAAAAAATTTCTTAATACAAAATGACAATAAAACTAAATATAAATTAATTAAAAAATAAGTTAAATAAATTGACATAAAATTTTTAAAAACATAATGCTTATGTATACAAATAAGCTTACAAATATTATTTACTTTATTTGTATTCATAAGCAAATACATAATGCTTATGAATAAAAATAAATGAGGGTTTTCGCACTTGTACTGCTTATACTTTTATTTCATAGTGAACATTTCATTATGAAGTGAAAATATGAACAATGTTATTTTTAATTTCATATTATCATTTAAAATGAAACTATAAGCAACGTAACTGTCGTCATGAAAAATTATGAAAAAGCTTATCCATACTCAAACTAATCTATTTATAAAACTCTACTCCCCGAAAACAAAAAGAACTGTCAGTCTGTGCAAATTTCACTTTTTATTTTTTATTACAAAAATATAAATAAATCTAACTGAACTATGTTGAGAGCATATTTGAATATGGCTGATTGTTATTCTCGTAATTATTCAAAAACAAATAGCACAAAATTTTCACGAAATCAGGAGCAATTTTTTTCTTTATTATTTCTTTATCTTTTATTTCATTTTATTTATTTTTTTTGTGAATAAATTTTTTTTATTTTCATTTTTTTTTATTTATCTTTTTTATTTATTTATTATTTTTTTATTATTTTATTTATTTTATTTCTTATTTTTATTTTATTTATTTACTTATTTTTATTTATTTTATTTTCAATATTTATTTTTTATTTTATTTTATTTATTTATAATTTTTTATTATTTCATTTATTTATTATTTTTATTTTATTTATTTATTATTTTTATTATTTTATTTATTTATCTTTTTTATTATTATTTATAATTATTTTTATTATTTATTTTATCTATTTATTATTATTTATTTTATCTATTTATTATTATTTTATTTTATCTATTTATTATTATTTTTATTTTATTTATTATTATTATTTTTATTTATTCCAAACTGCTCAAAAAGCCATGAACTCTCATTAATTTTTTTCCCGTAGTGCTAAGTTTCCAAAAAAAAAAAAAAATTATTTTATTTATTAACTCCGATATTGGTTGTTGTCATTTCTAATATTTTATTCTATTTCACCGCTGCACTTCCTTGCCCGAGACAGCCGTAATCGCCGGATATGAAAATTGTTGGAAAGCCTCCAAAGAGCATCAGGGTCAGCGCCTCGATGCTCCCAGACCCGCCAGCTGAGAAAGCAGCAGGTGGTTTCTCTTATTCAGCAGAGTTTCGCTGGGAAAGCTGCTGGGACAGCGCTTTCTGGCCCGACTCGAATCAGCAGCACAACGACGGATGCGAAAGGCGGGATCAATAATAATAAATAAATAAAATCAGCTCAATCGTTCTCTTATTATGGGGTGATAAATATAGCAATATCAGATCCCTAATGAGATTTTTATCCAAACTCAATGATTAGGCTAGTAAAATTGCCATTTATCTGAAACAAAATATAAAAGCCCATGATCGTAAAAGCATTTTAAATTAAATAATCAATTACAATTACTGTTAATAAATATTAATCTTAACAATTCTTGTTTTAATAACCTAAAATTTTCAATTTATACTTCATAGAATTATTATGATTCTGTAGCCTGGATTTATTTGCATTTTTGAGAGATAGTTTGAAACATTTCCAGTAATTGATGATTTTATCGTTTTTATCCTGTTCTAGCTAATCCACTAGCTAGCTAATTAACTAACTAGTTACCAACCCATTTCACTTAACACTGAGCTTACCATTTATGTTTCTTTATCGGTGTATTTTGTTTATTCATTTTATACAGTATTCTATTCGGTGTATTTTGTTTATTTATTTGATACAGCATTCTATTCGGTGTATTTTGTTCATTCATTTTATACAGTATTCTATTCGGTGTATTTTGTTTATTTATTTGGTACAGCATTCTATCGGGTGTATTATGTTCATTCATTTGGTCTGTATTCTGTTCGGTGTATTTTGTTCACTCATTTTGTTTGTATTTTGTTCATTCATTTTATACAGTATTCTATTCGGTATACTTTGTTCACTATATACACAAATAAATTTCGTGTTCGTGTAAAATTTAGCAGCACAATTTAAGACGAAACAATAAAAGAAAACTGTGTAGGTAGCACTAGGCTTGGAATAGTAACGTCCGAAGATGGCGTACAAGACGGTTCAGATTCGAACTGGTGATTCAGCAAACTGGTGAGTATTTTAACGGTGTTTTTTTTTTTTTCACACCATACGTCAGGAAAATGCGGGCAGTTACTCCTAAAAGTCCCCCCGGAAAGCAATATTCGTCCCTCATCAGCTGTCAATGGGCTGTTTGCGGCATACATCAGTGGAACACAAATATATACAATAATATGATAAGAATTACATTAGAAGCGTGGTATTACATTAATTTTGCAAATGGTATTGTATTTGGTTGAGTTTTTGTAATAACCAAGCGCAAAAATAATGTCAAGGTTCATCCTAAAAACGGTGTGTCTATAAAAAAAAAAAATGAACCAAATCGGCTTCGATATATTTAACATATTAGCATTTTAGTGAAATTTTAAATTGGAACATATTTTGTTTTTGGTAATACTATTGTAGAAATAAAAAATAAAAAAAATTACTTAAACAGAAATTATGTATCTAGATTTGAAAGGCATTGACATCAGGATCTGATTTTCTAGTTTGCAATAAATTTTAAAAAAAAAACATTGAAGAAAATATTTTTCCTAATATTTAAGTATTTACTTTTTATTTTAATTTTATTAAACTAAAGCTGTATCAGGTTGTCAATTTAATTCTTCATTCAAAACTGAAAATCTCTCAAAAAAATAAAAAAATTATTTTAAATCGTTTTTTTTTTTATTTAATATATATAGGCTGAAGTCCGGGCACTGCTATACCGTTTTGCTTATACAATATTATAGTACCACTGAATTCAAGTATTGCGACATAGTTTTCCTCTCGTTAGGCGGTGATGCACGAAGACAATAAGTCTGACTGACTTTCATAGTAGCCTTCTCATATAAAGTAGGTTTAATCCTGTGTTTACGAATAATGATGAACCAAATCGGCTTCCGTATATTTAACACATTAGCATTTTAGTACAATTTAAAAAATGTAACACAATTTATTCTGATAATAACATTGTAGGAATAAAAAATATTACTACTTAAATAGAGATTCTACATCTAGATTTAGAAATTTATTGACAAATGATCTGATTTTCTAGTCTGCAATAAATTAAAAAATATTGAAGAAAATATTTTTCCTAATATTTAATTATTTACGTTTTTTGTTTTTTTTTTTTTTTTATTAAAGTAAAGCTGTATCAGGTTGCCATTTTAATTTTTCATTCAAAACTGAAAATTTCTCTCAAAACAAAATTACCTATCATTTTTTTTATTAATACGCTTTTATTAGCTTCACCTGTATGTTTGTATGCATGCATGCATGTATGTATGTATGTATGTATGTGTGTATGTATGTATGTATGTATGTATGTGTGTGTGTGTGTGTATGTATGTATGTATGTATGTATGTATGTATGTGTGTGTGTGTGTGTGTGTGTGTGTGTGTATGTATGTATGTATGTATGTATGTATGTATGTATGCATGCACGCATGCACGCACGCACGTATGTATGTACGTGTGTGTGTGTGTGTGTGTATGTATGTATGTATGTATGTATGTATGTACGTGTGTGTGTGTGTGTGTGTATGTATGTATGTATGTATGTATGTATGTACGTGTGTGTGTGTGTGTGTGTGTATGTATGTATGTATGTATGTATGTATGTATGTTTGTATGTATGTAGTAACTGACTTTTTCCATTGGAGATCTGTTTCTCCTCATATACACTATTTAAGCTGCAAAGAAACATTTATAGGCATCTTTCAGAAAGAAAACAGTTGATTCTTTTTAATACGCCATTATATTAGTTTCACCTGAATGTTTGTTTGTTTATTTGTAACTGACTCTTTGGGCTCGATTTTGCCCTACTGTAAGAGATCAGATTTAATTTAAACGTTGTAGACTTATGAAGGACCAACGACACTAAAATAGTTTGATAAGTTTATTATTTCATCATGATTAAGATCGCCAGGATTAGAGATTTCATTTTAACTTATGAAGGGCAATTTAACCCATGTAGAATGAAAGTATTCAGTAAAGACATTCAAACCTATGTGGGACAATGGATGACGCGCCTGACTACGGATCACGAGATTCCCTGTTTGAATCCTGGCTGGCTCGACCTATTCGCATTTAGCCTTTGTTTTACTCACAATTACAATTACACCTCATTTAAATATTATAGTTTAAAAACACTAAAAAACATGCTTTTAGAGTTAATCAAACTAAAAGGTAAAAAATTAATTAATAGTTTAAAAAAACTAAGCCTTTAGAGTTAATCAATCTAAAAAGTAAAAAATAATTGATAACATAAGAATAAAATGACTGACCAGAAAATGAATGTCAATGTTCTAAAAGCGTGGGGTGCTTTGTATGACATTTTTAAACTAACTCTGCATTTCGGAATGAAACTAGTGAAAAATTATAACGCTTGATATCGAGCACCCCACGCTTTTGGAACAGTGACATTCATTTTCTCGTCAGTCATTTTATTCTTATGTTATCAATTATTTTTTACTTTTCAGTTTGATGAACTCTAAAAGCGTGTTTTTTAGTTTTTTTAAACTATTCTTTTATTTTTATTTAAAACAAAAATATATAGTGATAGATTCTGAAGTCCGGGTACCGCTATACCATTTTATTTATACAATATTGTAGTACCATTGAATTCAAGGATTGCGGCATAGTTAGGAGGAGGTGCACGAAGACAATAAGTCTGACTGACTTTCATAGTACCAATTCTTACATAAAGTGGGTTAATGCAATTCCTATTGCATCAGCATCGGTGTTTTCGCAAGTGGGTAGTGGCACTTAATATTTCACTTCGTAAACAAGCGCAAAAATATTTCTCGGAAACCGACCGGTGACCTGATTGGCATTGCAACTAAATGCGAAACGACAGAATCATCTGGTATTTGTCATTTCTTTTTTATCAATTAGCCTCTGGCTGTAAGGAGACAACAACACCAACAGCTCTTTCTGGTCATTTGTTATGATAAGACGTTCATGTTCGAAGGACTCAGATAACTCCAGTTATGCAAAGTAAACATTTTAAAAAAATTCAATGAAAAAATATTTCTTATGTTCGGCATATGTGGGTTATGTAACGTATTTCAAAATTGAGATATGATGAAATGGGTCACTGTATGTGAGGATGGCTTACACTCATTGTAGCTTAACCCCACATACAAAATTGAAAGTTATCTGACATATATCTATTCCAATTATACATAAATATACTAGAAGAATCCGGCATATGTTGTCCTGACAAAAAAAAGCATTATAGAAAATTACATATCACGAATATATTTTCAATGTTCCAATACTGTCCAATATATCAGTGTACTAATACTAATTATCATGAATATCGTTTGAACGCTATATAAGATGAAATGCTGCAGCACCACCTGGTGCAAGTAACAATAAATTGAATAGCGTCAACCTATTTTCCATACTCAAATACATAATATTATCAATTTTTATAGCAATTGGTTGAACGGCATACAAGTCGATAGACTGCAGCACCATTTGGTGGCGACTTACAACAAAGGAATAGCATAAAAAGCATCCATGTTTTGTCAAACACGCACAAAAAATTTCATCAAAATCGGTCCAGCAGTTTAGGAGGAGTTCAGTGACAAACGCATGTACAAAAGAAGTGTATATATAAAGATATATCGATTGCAGCGCCACTTACCATGTCCAATTGTGAAGCTAAACCATTCACGGATCCTACAAATTAGTTTGTATACAGTTTTATTTATATTTAGTATAGAAGTTCAAGTATAAATCTCGTCATTCGGTTTAGAATCAAAACTATAATCCTCTGGCTCCTCTGAAGAGCTTTTTATCTTTAAAACTGTCTCCATTTTAAAACCTTTTGAAAAGAAATAAAGGAAATTAAATGGCAGTAGTTATAAGCCATAAATAAGAAGCAGCTTTCCTTCCATCTTTGGAGTAACTAATGGACATTTAATGTTTTTAAAACAACATGAACAACTGCTGTCAGACATGTGATATCATAAATGAACTCGTGTTGACCTCAAAATATTACATAAATGAACCAACATACGTTTTTCACACAAATTAACTCGGGGTGTTCTGAAAAGATCCAGTTAGAACAAGAAGATAGATACTTTTTTAGAAGTTTACTTCAGTATACTTAAGCTATATTTTAATGTTTGTGAACAATATGTGCGACCCATTTAATGTAAGCCACGGAAACCGCTTATTACTGTAAATATATTTGTCAAAAAAATTGTTTTAGCTCATTTGTTGCAATGATAGATATATTTTCGTATATAATTGCTTATGATTGATTGTACTTGGATAGAGAGAATTTCTGTAAGAAATGGCAATCGTGTGTTGTCTATAAAAAATAAGATAACTACAATTGCAAAAATCAAAATAGTGAAGACATTCTTACTGTGTCATTTTGACAGTAAAAATGACATTACTAAAGACATGGACATCATTTGTTGCTCCCATTTTTAATGCTAAAAACTTTGAAATCGAACCAAAGTTTTGGAAGGAAAATTTAAATACTTAATTAAGTATTTAATTAAGTAATAAGTATAATTTATTTAAGTACTAGTAATTATTTATTTAGAAAATTAGAAAGATAATTTAATAAAAATACGAAAGATAATTTATAATTTAATAAAGTACTTCTAAAAAAGTACTATATATTTCTCACAGTAAACTTCTAAAAAAGTACTATATACTTCTAATAGTATACTTCAGGATATTTCTAAAAAGTATTATATACTTCTAATGGTATACTTTAGGATACTTCTAGTATACTATATACTTCTAATAGTATACTTCAGAATACTTCTAAAAAGGTATTATATACTTCTAATAGTATACTTCAGAATACTTTTAAAAAAGTATTATATACTTCTAATAGTATACTTCAGTATACTTCTAAGAAAGTACTATATATTTCTAACAGTATACTTCAGGATACTTCTAAAAAAGTACTATATATTTCTAACAGTATACTTCTAAAAAAGCACTATATATGCTTCTAATAGTATTTCAGTATACTTCTAATAGTATCAGTATACTTCTAGTATATTATATATTTCTAGTATACTCTATACTTCTAAATGCCCTTTAACTTCTATCTGTTAATGCGTTAATTCTTCATTACAGTCAATAAAACAGCAGCCCATCGGCCGTTATTTTTTTTTATGCCTGGTGAAAACATTGTTCCGGATATTTTCTCTCAGAATGTTTACTTTCACTGTTTCCCACTCAGGCAGCTACGCTTAAAATAACAAAGCAGAAAGCTCCAGAATAATCTTCAATAAAATAAACACCTTTCTGCTTTTGGCAAGCAAAGTATTCTTGCAATTATTCATCTATCAAACAATATTTTTTTAATAATGTGTGTTTCCATTAAATACTTCTCACATATAAAAAAAAAACACAAATATGTAATAAAAAATATATGAATTTCTTAGAAAATTCATAATTTTTCAAAGTGAAAAGACATACAATTATATTATAAATTATAATAATATCATAATTATATCTATAAAATTATTATCTAACAATATTATTTTAATATTTAAAACTTCTTCGAGTAAATTTTAATTTCGATGAATTAATTTCATACATATAAAAAAACTCAAATATCAAATAAAAAATATCTGAATTTCTTAGAATATTCATAATTTTTCAAAGTAAAAAGATATAAAATAAAAGATTATTTTAAAATTTAAAACTTCTTCAAGTAAATTTTAATTTTTAAGAATTAATTTCTTACAGATAAAAAAAAACATAACAAAAAATATATGAATTTCTTAGAAAATTCATAACTTTTCAAAGTGAAAAGATATAAAATAATAGATTTTAATATTTAAAACTTCTTCAAGTAAATTTTATTTTTTATGAATTAA
Source organism: Caerostris darwini (assembly GCA_021605075.1). Taxonomy (NCBI): domain Eukaryota; kingdom Metazoa; phylum Arthropoda; class Arachnida; order Araneae; family Araneidae; genus Caerostris; species Caerostris darwini. The sequence goes on from BPLQ01002721.1 coordinate 88,997, forward strand.
TGTCTGCAATTTTATTCATAAAAAATACTCAATTGATAAAAAATACTTGCAATTTTATTCACAAAATTTCACGTTATACATAAATGTGATGCAACCTTTAAATATAAAAATAATCTTGTCAGAATTATTTCTCCGTTATTAATTTATTCTCAGATAAAATTTTTCGCATAAGTTTTATCATGATACACTATTTTTATTTTTTTAAGAACTTTTAAATATGAGAAAAAATCAAAACAAACGAAAGCTACAAAATTTATTTTTAAATTACAAAACTTCATTAGACTATAATAAATTTTAAAAAAAACATTAAGCTTTTAATTGTATTCTATAAAAGAATAAAATAAATAAAAGACCACGTCTTTTGTATCATCTAAAATATAACAACAAAACTCCTAATACTTTTTGTACCTCGATTTGATGATACAATAATCACTACACATTTTGTTTAGTTAAAAAATAAAAAGACAATAAAAATATTTTCTTTAATCTTTATCTCTTGAATAACAACGTCTCGCGTTGTTACAATCAATAAAACAGCATTTATCACTTGTTCGAAGCAAACGATATACATTTAAAATACTTAATTTGCAATAATGGCAACACAACTGCAGATGCCACGTGCCTGATAAGAAAACCTATTTTTAACACATTGACTGATAACTTGTTTTCAGTTTTTATACGAAAGAAAAAAGAAACTGCACAAGAAATGCTTAAAGCAATATTTTAATTTTTGTTAACAATGTGTGCGACCCATTTTACGTAAGCCATGGAAACCGTTTATTATTGTAAACGCATTTGTCAAAAAATTGTTTTCGCTGATTTATTGCAATGATAGATATATTTTCGTATACTATTGCTTACGATTGATAGTACTTTGATAAAAAGAATTTCTTTAAGGAATGGCAATCTTGTGTTATCTAAAAATTAAAATAGTAAAGACATTAGAGAGTTTTTGCATACCGTATTTTTTTTCTCCCTAGCGCGCATACTCATAGGAAACATTATTACAAATACGCATGCGCAATTTCCTATGAGCATGCGCGCTAGGGAGAAAAAAATACCCTATTATAAAAATACGGTATGCAAAAACTCTCTATTACAATTTTATTTTTATAGTAAAAATGGCATCAAAAAGAAATGGCATTTTTTGTTGTTCCCATTTTTTTGTGTTAGAAATTTTGAAATTGAACCAAAATTTTGAAAGGAAAATTTTCCGAATTAAATATATATTTGGTAAATGAGAATAATAATTTAATAGATTTGTAACTATTGTTTTTAAATTTTGCAAATAAATTTAAAACATATGTTATTGAATGAATAATATTTGTCAACCATAAAATAAAATTTCCTTTAGAATTTCCATTGTAATATTTTACTGTTATACCTAGTATTAACAGTGAAAGCTCATTTGCCATACTCTACAAATATTCCATATTATAACGTGCTCCCTCCTACGCACTGACAACAGAAATGGCTTTCCTATGGCCTTCATGAGAAATTATCAATAGACCTCGAAACTGTCACCCGAGAGCAAGTACAGCACAACCTGCACTCCCACTGAGAAACGTTTATTTTAATTTAATAAAACGTTTAGCGAATCCCGGCGCATTAGTTGGCCTACAGACTCTCACCCAGAGAGGAAGCATATTTCGCGCACCCTGCGCATATTCGAGTTTCGGGTTTTCGGCTTAGAAGTGCAGTCCTTCCACGAATCTATAATTAGATGCCTTTAAATGTATTAAATATTGTATGCATCTAATTGTATGTGTGTGGTGTTTGTGCATGTGTAAATAAAGCTGTGAGTTCTCCGAGTGTCTCAAGTATCTCAACCCAACCCCATTCAGTTACAAACGGATTGCCCAACCTGCACACTACAGAATGAGTTTGAGCAACAAAATAGTGTGTAACATGGTCTCCGATTTTTGACAATCACTTGCAAAACATTTATTTTATTAGCAGAAAAAAATGCAACATACAATGTTGCTTATTTTTAGAAATTTTCATGCCCTTATTTTATACACAGTGAAATCAATTTAAATTATTTCATAACATACTTGAAATAAATAATGCGATTTTAACGCTCTGTATTAATTATAAATGAAATATTACAGTGGGATTATATCTGAATAATTACCCACAAGTACATTGTATTTTTAAAATACGTCTCAAAGATTTACTAACAAATATGCACGTGTATTTAAAAACACGTGTTGAAAGGGGAAAATAAGAGTTAATTATGATGGATCTAAGTTATGCAACAATTATTTATTGATGTTTAATTTGCATACGGAGAAACATCAAGTTAATTACAGGAAAAAAAATCAAAGGTGTTGCACTCATTACTGAAGAAGTTCGTTCTATTTGTTGCCGATGCTCTGCAATAGCTGTTGCCACCTTTTTTTACACACAAATACAACTTTTTTAAAATACGTGTCAGAGATTTACTAACAAATATGCACGTGTACTAAAAAAAAGAAATAAATATGCACGTGTACTAAAAAAAATTTTAAGTCAATTCCTACTTTTTTTTCACTCTATTGCAGAAAGTCCTTTATAAATAATTTCTATTCATTTTTTTAAGTTTATTTGGCGCCCTCTATTGGTAGATATATGCAACTTAAATCTAAAAAAAAACTAACATTAATGAATTAAATTTAATGAATGAATTAATATTTGAAAAAACTGTATTAACATCCACTGTCATCCACTACAAGTTCAAAAAAAAATGTATTTGAACTTGAGTGGATGAATAAAAAGTATTTTATGAACGATTCAAAATGTGAACAAGATATATATAGGGAGAGTGAGAGCTAATAGAAGGTATTGAATAATTACACACAAATACTACTTTTTTTAAAATACGTGTCAGAGATTTACTAACAAATATGCACGTGTATTTAAAAACACGTGTTGAAAGGGGGGAAATAAGAGTTAATTATGATGGATCTAAGTTATGCAACAATTATTTAATGATGTTTAATTTGCATACGGAGAAACATCAAGTTAATAACAATTCTATTTAAAGAGCCGTTCGTTCTATTTGTTGTCGATGCTCTGCAATAGCTGTTGCCACCTATACGAAACAAGCGGTTATACACGTTAATTTATTGTTATACTAAAAATATTTTATACAAGATTCATTAAAAATTCTGCGACTGCCGTATGAAAATAGTTTTCGATTGATTAAATGCCATGATTTATGAAACAAATAATTTATCCGCAAAAGATATAGAAATTATGTAATTACATAAAGTAAAGCTAGGATACGACACCACGAAAAAAAATATATATACTTATATTATGGTAATAAAATACAGAATTTAATGCATTTGATGCAAGAATTTACATTGACTTATTAACCAAGTACAAGAGTAATTACTAGTTATCTATATTGTAACATTTCTCATTTCGGAAAGAATTTGTCCACAAATATATATGGATCCAAATAGGCTTTAGTTTTTTTATTTATTTTATTTTATTTTATATTATTATATTTTATATTACTTTATTATTTATTTATTTTATTTTATTTTTTTATTATTTATTTATTAATTATTTTTATTTATTTATTTTTATTTTATTTTTTTTCATTCCTTAAAATGCTCACTTAATTTTTGAAATAAAAATTTTCCGCTAACTAATGTGTTGATAACTAATAATGAAACAGCCAATAAATAAATACTAATATATATGGAGCTTAAATCTATGATAGAGCACTGTTAAAAAGCTATTTTCTAATTAGAAATAAATTAAAAAATAATTTTTTAAATAATAAATTTGAATAATATTTTTCTAATAACGATTTAACCTTCTTAATTAAGCAAAAATCATCACATATTTCATATTCCAATCTTTCATCAGAATAATGTCTTAGCAAAATATCTATCACGTGCATTTTTAAAGTAACATTGACCAATCACGAGACGAGCAGCATGAAAAATCAACTGGCAAGTTCGATCTGCGCATCTTTACAACGATGCCATTGCCATCGAAATTCAAAAAATTCTAGCACAGTCCCAACTACAGTTAGCAATTTCCTTTGCAAAAATAATTCATTGCGTAATGCACGTAAACATAACTCAAGCGAGAAGAAATATTTATCACCAGAGTCGAATCGGTGAGAACTGCTTGCGTCAAAAGCGAACCTCTCCAGACTAAGTGAGTCGCCCTATCTACTTCCTTGGAAGCAGGATGACCTTAGGATGTCATCCCGACTAAGATGAATTTCCGCTTTTAAAATCGTCTCCGATAAGCAGATCCGGAAGCATGGACAACAACTTGCTTTTCTGCCCCTAGCACGAGGGGTAGGAAAAGAAGCTGCCAAAATTGAAATTGCACAGACAGCGGCCCACCTTTGATCTATCAGGATGCGGGTTGGCAGGACAGCAACGTTGTTTTAAACATTCAACACATCTCTTTAAGGAATCTTTGAGGAATGATTAAAAGACGATGAATGTTAAGATACATACAAATCCGGTTTCACGACTCCAATGCCCTGATAACAATTTAGTTTGGTGATTAAATAGTTAAGATATTAAAAAGTTACTTGTATTACTTACGGTATAGGGGCAACTCAACTCTAGGCACACTGATGTGGTAGTAGTAGTAGTAGTAAAGGTTCGGAATTCACGTTAAATTATAGGTCCAGGTCTAATTATATTATAGGTCCAGATTAAATTATAGGTCCAGGTCCAAACCTAAAGTGTGCACAACATGACCATAGAGCGACATACTAAACCTTCTGAGACTGAAATGTAAACAAAGAAAAAAAATACGATTTTGGGTACATCCAATATTGAGTGAAAGATTTATCATACCAGACTCGTGGCTCAGTGGTAAATGCGCCCCTGATGAGCATTAGGACTGAGATTCCATCCATTTTATTGTACAAACTATTTCAAAAAACGAGGACACTCGATGGCGTTTGTGATGTTCAGCATCTTGCCTCGTGTGTCGATCTACTTGGTGGAGTTTTCTCCCATACGATACGCAAATGTGGGGTAGTTAACCCTAAAAATCCTTCCCGAAGGCACCGGCCTCTTTTTTTCAGCGATACGGAACCAAATTAGACTTCCACCTACAGGTGCTCCATCACAACAGAAGCTGCGCCTTGCTCTCCATCCATCTCTACTCTCCCAACCTTCCAACAACAATTTCTTTTTTAAATGTTCATTGGAATATGCCTTCCTCGTGCTATCCTATAGATTATTGTAACCATGCTTCCTCCTGCGCACTGGCAGAAGCGCCCCGTGGCGTTTAAGAGAAAGCTCAATTGACCTAAAGAGACTCATCCGGAGAGGAAGTATTTTTAATGCATCCTGCGCGTAGCCGAGTATTTCTACGTAGAAGTGGTGCCCTTTCATGAATCTATAATTATCTGTCTTTAAATGTGTTAAATATTGTACTTCTCTAACTGTAAATGTGCGAGTGTAAATAAAGCTGTGAGTTCTCCAACCTGTGCCTCAAGTATCGCAATCCAACTTCATCCCCCCCCATTTACAATCTGGTGGCAATCAATTTTTAAAGTCAATTCCTACTTTTTTTTTCATTATATTGTAGAAAGTCTTTTACAAATAATTTTCATTCATTTGTTTCAGTTTATCTGGCGCCATCTATTGGTAGAGTATTGCAACTTAAATCTAAAAAAAACTAAAATTAATTAATTTAATTTAATTACTGAATTAATATTTGAAAAAACTGTATTCACATCCAGTGTCATCCACTACAAGTTAAAAAAAAATGTACTTGAACTTGAGTGGATGAATAAGAAGTGTTTTATGAACGATTGAAAATTTGAACAAGATATATGTAGGGAGAGTGTGAGCTAATAAAAGGAATTGAAAAAAAACCATGTCCTTTGACATGTTGTTCATTAAGCTTACAATAAGAAAAGGGAGGAAGAAAAATGATACAACATTCGCTCATTGACGGCTGCTAAATAATGACTGTCGCACGCGAACAAGTCCGAACATGTACATTCTATTCCAACAGGACAATTTTGTCTTCCTCGAAATAGAATGGGTTCTATCTATTGATTTGTCTCAACTTAATGATCACCAGTGCACGAGTCCATATTGAAAACGATATGCTCCACTTTCATAACTGAAAAGTTTCTCTCGAAAACTTAACTTTTTTCGAGTTTTAGATTTGGTTTGGTTTGTACTCTGCGGTCATTTTGTGCACACTTTAGGCTAATTAGACCGGGATTCCGAACCACTAGCAAACATCCATACCATCGCCATGATTCGAACCTGAAGCACTAAAGGCCAGAATACTTGCCAATTGGCCATCAGGCCGCTCTCCGAGTTTTGGTAAAAATGCAAATATTTAAATATTAAAAAAATATTTTATTCAACGCTTTCTGGTTTATTTAACTAAGAGATATAAATTGTCAAACACGCGATAAACTCAATGTGGTGTCCCCGTTTATGCTTTTTTTCTCTTTGATCTAACACAAGCATCTACACTCTGTTGGCCCTCTCAAAATTGGCTACTGAAAATGCTTGTGTCGTTAGGTATTTTATGAGTTTGCCAAAAATATGTTCCTTATTAAAGTTGCACTCAATTAAGTAGCTTTGATTGTAACTAGTTAATGCATCGTAGTGTGCTGGTTTGGGCAACCAGATTGTAACTGGGTATGGTTAGATTGAGATACATGAGGCACAGGTTGGAGAATTCACAGCTTTATTGACACACGCTCAAAAACCACACACAGGCAATTAGACACATATAATATTTAACACATTGAAGGAAAAATTATTATAGATTCGTGGAAGTATTTTACTTCTAAGTCGAAAATCCGAGACTCGGCTAAGCGCAGGGTGCCGAAAAATATTTCTTCTCTTGGTGAAAGTCTGTAAACCAACTGAACACTAGTCTGAACACCACCTCTCGCCAGTGCTAAGGAGGAAGCACAGTTGCAACATTAAAATTAGCAAAACAATTTGTATCGCTATAAATTTTTAAACAAAACTTTTCGGGCATGAATATTAAAAAGTCGATCAATAGAAACCATTTAGTTATCCCCATCATTCTTTGTTATTATAAATTTTGAATTAATTTCTAAAACTCTTATTAAAATTATGCAATATCACACATCTAATTCTTCATTTACTTTTTATAACAATATTTTGAGACAGAAGAGACTAGGTGGTTAGTGCGTTGGCCTTTCGAACTAAGATCAGGTTCTCAATCCAACAAACAAAACCGAAAACTTTATCTATTCCGAGAATGAACAAGATAAATCCATCCGAAGATTAGTCCTACAGGAAGAAGGGGACACAGGTCTGACTTCCCTATCTGTGTCCTGGAATGTTTGCAGACCTCCAATAATGAATCAGCAACATATCTGCCGTTCTATTGGCGAATGCCATAGATTAGAGCAGCCAGCAAACAAAAATAACCTATGTACAGAGTGTCCAGCATCAGGTAGCCTAGACGATTCGAAATTATACAACAAGATCAGTAAATAATGTTTTTGTGGCGCGTTAGTATACATAGAAAGCACCTGAATTGATAGCGCATCACGCAAATCAAAATGCGGCTTATTAATAAATATACATTCGCCCCAAGGAAAAAAAAAACATCCTTTAAGATTTTCGTAATTATCATTAGATATTAACAAAAGTGGTACAGTTGGAAATGAATCGAAAAATATCAATTTCATGATGCAATGTAGTTCATTAACAAAATGAATTAACATGGTTAACTTAACTCGAAATTTTTCTATTACGGAACCCGAGATTTTTAGAGCAATTGAAATACTATGATGAATACTACAATACAACGTATATACCATAATGCAACGTTATAATACAATACCATAATAAAACGTTTATACAACATATGATATTAAAAAAAACTAAAACTAAAACTGTTAAATACTGATATAACTAAAACTGTTTTTTACTACGTCCATCAATTTTTGTTACAAAATTCCTATTATTTTCAAAGATACCGTAAAGAGCCGGTATCCAAAATTTTTATCATTTTCAAATAAACTAAACTAAAAAATTAACTAATTATTTTGTTAACGTCTTCTAGTTTTTTTAACAAAAAAACCCCAAATATTTAAGTGATTTTATTGAAAAAGTTTAGTTAGTCATTAAAATAACTAAAACTGTTCATTTAAGTAATTCATATTTTTATTTTTTATCGCAATTATACCACTAATTTTTAATAACAAACTCCTGTGATTAAGTTGTCGATAAACTGTTAAAGCGCAATATCAGACCACCCAATAAAATTATGCATTTTTTTTTTTTTAGGCATTTTAAATTTTCTAAACTAATGGCGAGCTTGTAGAAACTAAAACGGTTCGAAGATCAGATCAATCAACTAGACGATCACGCGAGATCCATTGTTAACCAAATGGTGTGTCTACGTGGTTACAGACATTAGAGAGTTTTTGCATACCGTACGTTAGTTACCGTAGGACGTCCGTTAGCTTTTTCTCCCTAGCGCGCATGCTCAGTAGGAAATGAGCATGCGCGCTAGGGAGAAAAAGCTAACGCACGTCCTACGGTAATTAACGTACAGTATACAAAAACTCTCTATTAAGCCTGAAATAGACGAGAGCATGCAACGAGTTTATGGCTGACACTCCACATAATCGGATACATTCCCCATAAAAGCAAAATGCGACTCACTCAAGCACCGCCGGGACTCGAACCGAACACATGTGGCATCGAGCGCTAGACACTCGGCCATTCAGGCCCCTCGTCCCTCTTCAGAATAGGTTGTTGCCAGAGTATTAAAATACGTTTCTTGGGCTCTTGAAGCTCTCTGCTGCCGAAATGCTGGATTCCCAGACCAGTTCTCAAACGAGGTGAAAATTATTTGACGCCAAGTCTGGGCTGTACGATCGAACACTTCCATTAAAATGGTGCAAGGAAGTGTTTGCTTGCCACAGCAGTAGGCATTCGTGTGCTGTCATGGATCAAAACAATACAAGCCTTAAATACAGCTCATTCTCTAATGAATTTCTGCAACGTTAGGAATAGAATGGCTTTGTGTAACTCGTATTTGGCGAGACAATCCATCATAGCGACCATGTCAACGGGCCTAAGCTCCAATTGATGTCTTGAACTAGGCATAACATAGTCTATAGTGAGGAAACTACACAGTACTGCAGTGCGAAGATACAAGTTGTATAACTCAGCTGGTCAACACTAATCAAATGACAAAAGAAATAGCCTTTTATATGAGAAAAAGCTAAATTGCGAAGAAAATTTTTCTAAAGGAACTTTTTTTTAGTTTTTCCATGAAATAATGTTATGAATTCAAAAAATCTGCAATGCTAGTGTATAACAACATTGATAGTGTGTTGTTAGCAAATTGATCATCATCATCATCATTGACGCAACAGCGCTTTGTGAGCGAAGGCCGTCTACCTACTGGTAGATTTCGAGACAAGAGATGTTTTTCTTTTTTACAAGGTATAGTTGTCAGCTCTACGCCCAACGATCATCAGTCACATGAGACCGGGACCTACAGCTTAAAGTGGATTCCGAACCACTACAAACATCCCTGGCACCATCTGGACTCGAACCCGAAGCCTGTGGTACCGAGCGTCAGAGCGCTAGCCACTCGGCCAGTCAGGCCACAGCTAATTGATTATAACTTAGCTAATTGATTGCGTATTATGATAAAAAAAGAAAGAAATTAAAGAAAAGACAACTTAGATAAGGACTAACTAGAGATGGTTAAACATGCTTCCTGTTTTCACTTTTCAACAAAACCCCAAAGTATTTTTTTTTTAATTTGTTTATCTTATGACTTTTTTTTAAAGGTGAAACTGACTTCTGATGGGTCTGTGAATCCTGTCTTAAGTAAGTCTATTTTTATATTCAAGAACTACGAGTTGCAAAAGGAAAACGGAAGTTTTACGATAGCAGATCACGTACAAAAGCCATAAAAAGTGATTTGTTAGTGTAACAATTTCCAACCGTTACAACTACATTTTGCATAGATCCGACAGGCTAGAAACGTCTAGTCATTATCATATTTGAAACTGGTATTTCACCCTGGAAAAAAAGAAAAAGAAATTCCAAGCAGTGTGAAGCATTGAATTTTTTTGCCTTCAAAGATATAGTGGTGTGATTTCAATATGTTGTAGTGTCCTTGAAACTCCCGTTTTCTTTTGCATTCAAAAGTTCGGAGTAGTTTTTTGAAGTATATTTTTTAAGTTTTTTTTTCTTTCTAATGCAGCTGGCAAACACAGACAGCTTGGTCTTTGGATGCCTTAAGGCAACTGCTGCACAGACGTACTCACTTTGCATTACCCAGGGGGCGCGTGTCACTTGAAGATAAGCCACGGACGCGGAGTAACAATGCCCCCGCAACGCTCTACGATCCTATTAGACTGGGACCTACTTTTTAAAGTGGATTCCGAACCACTACAAATAACCATGGCACCGCCGGGACTCGAACTCGAAACCTGTAGTACCGAGCGCCAGAGCGCTAGCCACTCGGCCATTCAGGCCCATATTTTTTAAGTCAATAAAAAGAATGAGAGTTCGTTGTTTTACGCAGGTGAGGTACGTTGTGAAATTGTTGAAATTATTTGTACAATTTACACTCAAGAGCCAAAACATTATGACCACCCCTACATTTTGCAATGAACTCGCCTGGATGACGTGGAAGGCACGTGATCAGGTGGAAGTGGTATTTAACTGGTATTAAGTGGTGCTATTAATCCATGCCAAGGCGGGTTGAAGCCGTGTTGCGCGCCAAAGGTGAGCCAACTCGTTATTGACAGGTGGACATAATGTTTTGGCTGAGTGTATATGAGGACAATAATGTTTTGCTAATTATTCTTAATTGTATATATTAAAAGTAGCATAGTAATGGCATAAAAGTAGTATTTAAATTGTAGATATTTCGTTTTAATTGATAGATTAGATATTAAAAAAATGAAACCTTAAGAAATATTTTGTATGTTTAGTTACGAAGGTCGGGCCTGAATGGCCTAGTGGCCATCGTTTTGGCGCTTGATACCATAAGGTTCGGGTTCCGGAGGTGCCATGAATGTTTGTATTGGTTCAGAATCCACTTTAAGCCGTAGGTCCCGGTCTCATATGAGCGTTGGGCATAGAGCTGACAACACTAGTAAAAAGAAAACCATCTCACGTCTCGAAATCTATTAGTAGGTAGACGGCCTTGGCCCACAATGGGCTGTTGTATCAATGATGATGAGTTACGAAGGTCAGTTAAATAATCAGTTCGTTAAATAACATTATTTAAAAGTTAACATGAAAAAATGAATAGCAAAATCTTGAAATGCTTAAATTCTTAAAACATAATTAACAAAATTACAATTCTAAGACAAAATAATAAATTTAAAGAAGTACTTTTAAGTCTTTAGTTCAAAATATTTCATTATTACTAAATACAGTAAAAAAATAAAACTTTAAAAAAATTGATCTAAAAGTCTGCAACACAAATATGTTGATTTTACATTATTAATAGTAATTATATATCTTGCTTTTTTTATCCACGAAAGTTGAAATTTGCTCAAAGTACTTGAGTTGATCGATTTTTTGAAGATAATTTTCTCCAAATCACGTTTGGGGCTTGGGAGAAAAAACAGCCGGCACCAAAACACATGAAAATTGAAAGATAAAAAAAAAAGACGAAAAAAGCTGAGAGAAATAAGACAACTGGATAGAAATGAACTGGAATTGCTATAAGTGAAAAAAAATTCGTTGTATGTTTTTTGAAAAGTTTTCGGCGTAAATCAGGACATTGGAAACGTGTTTCACAGATGTTATACCATCTTTTTAATATTCTACTCCAAGATTGACTTTCTGAACACGCACCACATGTGTGGTGTTGTCAAATAGATAGACGATAAATTCTAATATACTATTTCTTTTTCAATTGGAGCTGAATTGCAATCACTAATCAAATAATCAATCATAATCATTAATCAAATCTTTTAATCTGATCGTTGCTTACATTACTAGTAACACTATTCCCAGCTTACAGGTCACTCATTGACTTTAACAAGATTTCATAAAAGTATTCTTTTAAGGTTTTACTAATGTGCCAAAAAAGTAAGACCAATTACTTTTTTTTTTTTCAAAAACTCTTTATTTGTTCTTCCAATTTTATTTCATCGCCTTCAAAGTAATCCCCTCCGGGCACAATGCACTTATGCCAACTTTTTTTCCAATCCTCAATGCATGCTAAAAAGTCATCGGCAGGGATGGCCTTCAAAGCGCGCAGATACATGTTGAATCTCTTCAGTCGAATCAAAACGGTGCCCCTAGAGTGGTCTTTTGAGTTTAGGGAATAGCCAGAAGTCGCACGGTGTGAATACGGTGGTTGTGGAACGATATGGGTTTCCTTTTTGGCGAAAAAGTCACGAAGAATCAATGCAGTGCGCGCTGACGCATTCAATGTTTCCGGTACCAATCCAGATTTGACGCGTTTGAGGCTCAAAATGGAATTGACCGATCGTTTTGAAATTCCAACATCATCAGCAAGATCTCAAATTGTAAATCGACGGTTTGCAAGCACCAAAAAAGGAACCACATAAAAGGAAATTAATCGCGGATATTTTTTATTTATTTAAACACTAAGTTGAACAAATTTTAAGAAACTTTGGCAAACATTTATCTTTTATTTTCAGGAATGTAACATGGCAATGGCAGTGGATATACCATTTACGAAGTGCCTGAGTAAAATTAATTACGAAAAATTCCTCATTATTCATAAATCTATGAAATTAATAACTACTAATGTCAATATAAACATAAATCCCATTAGAAAATAATTAATTTAATAACTGTTTTAATATTTTATTTTCTATTTGCAGTAACCAACTACAAAGGTTATGAGTCAAATAGTTTTATCAACATTTTTCGTATTCATGTCTAAAAATATTTGTTCATACATGCGTGTTGATTGTTAATAATCTTTCTAATAAAGAATCTTTTATAACATTCATGTAATAAATGTTTTAAACTTTGTTTTTATTTTTGTAGTAACCGAATTCAAAGGTGTTAATACAAATTGTTTTTCGATTTTTTTTATACTTATGTCTAAAAATGTTTGTTAATAAATATGCGCTGATGAAAAACAAGACTTGTATTATTAATAACAATAATCATAATAATGTATTATTTAGTAACACTCGCATCTACTTTATAGAGTGTAATTTTAAAAATGGAACAAGCTTTAGTCCAAAAATATAGTACAGATAAAAAAAAAAAAAAATTCGGCGTGTAGGCTTAACACGCTATTGACAAAGAGTTTTGATTTTCTAATCCAGGGGTGGCCAACCCAAATGATCTTGCGGACCACTTTGGAAATGCATCCTAACTCCGCGGGCGGCATATCAAATTATATATCCCCGTATTAGATTTAGACCCCACCATAGACAATTTTGGGAGTGAGAAATTGAAAGATAATGAGTTATTATTATTGTGTTTATTATTATTCTTAAATATAAACATAGATAATATAATAACAATGATATTAAACGCAAATTATAAATACATATATAACACTAACAATGAAATATAAAAAATTTGTAAATATAAACGAAAGAAAAAAATGAAATCATTAAAAAATAATTATTTTACTCATGCGATATTTGTTTGTGCAAGAATGTTTTTTTAAAATCAAAGTTAATTTTTTCTCATAATTTCGACAATTAATTTTTGAATATATGGATGCACAAATAATGTATTGTTTTAATACACTGGTTTTATCTACTTAGGCCATTATAAAATAAATATATTTTGTAAATTGTAAAAAATCTCACGGGCCAGAAAAATGTTCAAGGTGGGCCGCGGATGGGCCACACCTGTTCTAATCTATAATAAAATAGAAAACAATAAAAAAAAATATTTTTCATATATAAATGTTTGATTTTTCATTAAACAAATTTTGTTCTCTGCAATAATCTTTAATAACAATCTAAAAACCTATATATTATTTAAATAAAATGGATATATAATGAAGCAGAAAGTATAGGTTAGCCATGGTTTATATATATCCAAAAAATAAATAAATAAAACTTAAGTCATTAAAACTAAAGAACATTGAAAAATGAAAGAATCCATACAGTGGAGAAAGACTTAACAGACATGACGTCACCCCAAGCAGCAGTGCATTGTGGGTAGCAAAATCGATATTCATAGTACTACTAGAGAAACTACGGAAATGACTCGTACAAATTCATTCATTTGTTATGCACTACGTCGTAAACATCACGTACTCGGCTTGTTAGGAAAATGAATCATCGAAAATTACCCATTGAAAACATTTTAATATGATATGCATTATTTTGTGGTTTTCATTTTCAAAAGAATTACTACGCAATGTGTAGTATGTTTACATTTATTAAATATAATAAATCTAAAATTTCAGCTAAGTTATGATGAATTTTAACTTTTATGAACTATGTTTGGAATGTTTTGTTTCAAAAATCATAGGATCACAAGAGCATCTGTGCATGATTTTGCAGTACTTTCATTCATTTTTTATTATTATTATTATTTAAAGCAATGTATATGACGATGCATCAATATAAACATTTCAGAATGTCATTTATAAATGTATATATAAAGAGAGAGAGAAATAGAGAAATAGATATATGTAATAGTAAGGGTTGCATATATTGCAACCAGCTAAAACTATTGTCAATTTTACTTTAAAAAGTAATATATATAATGGATGCTTTTTAAAATCTTTTAAAATTTAATGGAAAATTAAAACATACTTTTTTAATAAGCTAAAGCCTTATTGTGTTGTAAGTATTTAAACATTAAAAAAACAGTTTCAATATTTTCTAATTTATTGCATACTAGGCGATATCAATTGTTTTTCAGTTAAGGGATAGTCTATTAGCAACGGATAAAAAATAATCAGTCTGTTATTTATATTTGTATTTAATTTTATTTAATTATTATGTTATTATCGTAATTGTAATTAATTTTAATAATACTAAATTATTTTTTTAATGTAATTAATGTTTAGTAATTAATTTAATTTAATTATTATGTTTTAAAGCACAAAAGTTTATTAGAAAAATAGTTTAAGATGACCACAATTGAAACTATTTACTAATCAACTTTTGTGTTTGATAACTACAAAATTTAAACCATATATTAAAAAAATATTTATTAAATTAAAGTATTATCAAACATCATTTTCAATATTTACTTATTTTATAATTTACTTTCTTTATATTACTCATTTATCTCTTTCTCTGTTATGTTTATGTGTGTATATATGTAGGTTTACACCGGTTTCAATAGATTCATCCCGGCCGAACCTACAGTTTTGTTAGACTTCTCTACCAGTCTAACAAAAGCTTGACTTTTGCAGTGGGTGACATACATACACATTGACATACAAAACGCAGTAACGGGACGTCACTTTAAATAAAGCCATTTATTGCTACGATATTTTACAATGATATTTACATTGACATTTAATTAAAGGGATAAATACATTCTCTCGCTGCTTGACGCAGTCTCTCCCATGTCAGCTAGCGTTCGTTCTCTTTTCAATCTACGGGGTCCTGTCCCCTTCTCGTGGGGTCAGAGTTCAACATTCAATACACCCCCACGTTGTAAACAGGCTCTGTCAAAGACAAGCAAGTGTCGCCGCCTGCTGATTACGACACAAGCAAATCCTACATATATATATATATATATATAATATAAATTTTTGATGTTCTCGTATATATGTACGATGACAACAAAGATTTCTTGTGCCTACATTTAAATCAAAGTTACAGTATATATAAAGTATCCTTTTTCCTCAAAACTGGACATCCATTAATTTTAAATAATAGTACATATATTCAAAATTGTATATTTATTCATAGTTTTTATTTTATAATGAAAAGAACACAAATAAACGCGTGCTAATTACAAAGAAAATACTTGTCTGGAAACCAATTTTCTTAAGTATCTCTGGTAATAATTTCAAATACAAATAAAATTTTTAACAAGATTTCTTGAAATTCACTTTGGTAACTAACATTGCTTGAAGAATTGCAACTTTAAACGGTGCTTTTTTTTCTTTTCCACAAATTTTTCATAAGAGAAAAAAGAGCCTTTCATTCAGAAGCATTAATGCTGGACAAACATAAAATACTTTTCAAAATTACATGACAGTTGATATGTTTCAAATCATTGGTGTGAAAAATATTTGAACAATTCCACTCAACGACTTCGATTGATACATTCACAGAGTTCTATTTCGGTCATTTCTTGAGGTGTAATGTACTTGTTATAAACTATCATTGTTCGGATGCCAGACAACTCATACATAAATCTATAACAATCTATTTATAACTCAATTTTAAAATCAGTTTATACCGATTCAAATGAGGTCTTGCCTCAGCTAATTCCAATATGATCCAATATGATACATTCCAATATGATCACTAATTCCAATATGATAATTCGGCACTGAATAGGGAAAATACGAGTTGTGGTTTCCCTCTTGGCAGGGATTATTGAGTTATCGTGGCTCGAATTGCCAAACTACTAATTAGACATAAGTGAGTACTCATGAAATACGTCTGTATTTTTGTTACAATTAAGAACTCAGTTTTCATTCAATATATCCATTACATTTTAAGTTACTTGTCCAAGTCCAGAGAGTCCCATATAAATATTCCTAATTCTTCAACTGTCACCAAATATTATTTGCAGCTGTAATTTACAAATTTTTTTATTTATACCACTGAGTCACTTTGCTATTTTAAGCGAGCTTGCAGACTCACACATATGTGTAAGACGTATTGTAAATATTGGTGTGAAAGTTTCTAAACAATTCAAACATGCTGGCAACCTGAGCTATTGTCACTAACATCGAGTTATTTTTAAATTAGCTCTTTTTTTAAAAAAAAATATTAATAACTGTTACCATGAGTTGCTCTCTTAATACCAACAACGATTTGCCAAATTAAAGGAGAACCTTGGTTGCTTAGCAACCTCTATCTCCTGCTTTGTGAGTGAAGGAAAGTTCTTAAGCTTTAAGCCCATTGATTAGATAGTAAAAAGCAATATAGGTATATTATTAATTTATTTAAAAATTAATTATTCAAAATTTTTATTAATTTATAAAAATAAATAAATATAAAATAATTATAATAATAAAATTCTGCATATATAATTTTTATTCTATTATTATTATAATTTCAAGTAGGTAATAAAAGAGATAAACAATAGAAACAAACAAAAACGATTGGAGGGGAAATTGTGACTCAGTGGAGAAACTGCATGGTAATTCGGAAATGAGGATATCAGAACGTTAATGAATAATATTCAAGAACAGCGCGAGGTCTTTTGCGATTTTTAAAATCAGAAATGTCGTAAACATAGTTGCTCAGATCATTCAAAACGGAATGATTAATATTTGGAATGGAATTATAAAATTTTTTAGCAGTTTTAAACACAAATTGTTTAAAACTTGGGAGGGAAAGAGCATGCCTGATATCATCATTTCGGAATCTATTAATACCACTGAACCATTTAGCAATCTTGATCGAGCTTTCAGGCTCACATATGTGTAAAACATATCGAAAGTAAAGGTGTGAAAGAGTTTGAACCATTCAAGCAAGCTGCCATCACCGAGCTATTGCCGCTAGCATCGAGTTATTTTTAAATTAGTGCTTTTTTTAAAAAATAGTAACTGTTACCGTGAGTTGCTCTGTTACTGAAAACGGAACATTTTGGAATTCCGAAGCTATGCTTGGGGATAACGTGACAAAGTACCTAAAAAGGAACGCATAGTCTCACACTATATATACAACATGGGGACTTCACAAATCTAATTTCTGATCTAAATCCTTTTTAAAAATGCTATAAAATAAGGCGTGTAGTTTAGGATTGTTGCTGTTTTAAAACTATTACGGAACATATACAACTTGAAATTTATAATCGCATCTACTGTAAATTAACATTATCTCCTACATGTAAATTGTCGTAAAAGATAACAAACAAGGAAGCATTGTACAAAGGTTATCATCAGTTGTACACAAAAATAAAATATGTCTGATAAATCAATGCATTTTTATTAATAATTTCTTTCGGAAATTCAAATAGTTAAATAGTCCCGAGATTAAAATGTTGCAATTTATTTATCTTTGCAAATTTTATTAAATATGTTTGTATATAATTTTAAAAAAAGTAAAATTACTTTCAACGATAACTGAATACCTTTTCGTATCGTTAAGCGAACAAGTAATATATAAAAAAAAAAATTTTAAGTCAATTCCTACTTTTTTTCACTATATTGCACAAAGTCCTTTATAAATAATTTTCATTCATTTTTTAAGTTTATCTGGCGCCATCTATTGGTAGATATATGCAACTTAAATCTAAAAAAAACTAAAATTAATTAATTAAATTTAATTAATTAATTAATATTCGAAAAAACAGTATTAACATCAAGTGTCATCCATTACAAGTTCAAAAAAAGATGTATTTGAAGTTGAGTGGATGAATAAAAAGTATTTTATGAACGATTGAAAATTTGAACAAGATATATATAGGGAGAGTGTGAGCTAATAGTAGGAATTGAAAAAAAAAACCGGCAGACATCAGGCAGCTAGAATGATGCGAAACTGTTAATCTTCGCAAATTCTACTCATTTTTCAAAGCAATTATCAAAAGGAATCACATTAACATAATAACTATACAGGTTACTAAGTTCACTACAGTGCCAAGCACATATTATTTCAAGCATTGTAAATTAAGTCTCCCAAATAGCAAGAGATAACTAAAACTACAATCTTCAGTCTTTATAAAATCACACTCGTGGCTTGCATACAAAGTCACATACACCTAATCATAGATATGGTAACAAAAAAATTTTACAACGTAAAATAGCATAGCATAATGCTTAAGCGTAAAAAGTAAAAAAAATATCAAAAGTGTTTTGGACACTAAAGATAGAAAGCAGATTGTTTATAAATGAAACGACTACATGTAAAATGAAAAGAATGTCCTTTTTTTCCCTGGTACCAGTTTTCAATTGCCTTTACTAAATTATTAAACGTCTTCGCCATTGGAATTGCTAATAAGTTCCTCAAAAAGAGGATGCTGTCTGGTTCCACTGTCAAGATAAAAAGACAGCTGAGAAACTGTCTTTGTCCTGTCTGGAGGAACTAGTGATCAACAATTTGATAGACAAGTCAAAAGAATGTTGACTTACATGTAGCTTACGGAATTGCTTGGTATGTAAACTTCACTTTATGATGTAATAATAAATAAATAAATTATTAAATTATTTAAATAAATAATTTAATAGTTAATTTATTAATAATAAAAATAAAAAATTTTTAAATAAAATAAAAATAATAAATAAAATAATAAAATTTTTAAATTACAGAAAAATTTAAAAATAAAATAAAAATAAATACATAAACCATTAAGTTATTTAATTAAATATTTTAATAGTTTATTTATTAATAATGAAAATTAAAATTAAATATTTAAATAAAATAAAAATAAATACTTAAAATAATAAAAAAATTTAAATAAAATACTAAAACTTTTAAATTAATAAAAAATTTTAAAATAAAAAATATAATTATATAAATTATTAAATTATTTAATTAAATAATTTAATAGTTTATATATTATTTATTTTTTTATTGATTATATTTTTTAATATAATATTTCATATATATTTTTTATTTATTTATATTTTTTATTGATTTTATTCTATTGATTATATTATCAATAAAATCATAAAATCTATTCATGATTTTATTTGACTATTCGGTTCTACGACTGGCTTTATTCGCTACTGCATGTTAGTTAGTAAAGTACGAATTTAGAATGTTCATCCTGAACTATTTTATGATTCGTTATATTGATATGATTCATTCAGTTTAATTAAATCAAATTTAATTAATGAATTAATATTTGAAAAAAACTGTATTCACATCCAGTGTCATCTACTACAAGCTCAAAAAAAAAAATGTATTTGAACTTGTGTGGATGCATAGAAAGTATTTTATGAACGACTGAAAATTTGAACACAATATATATATAGGGAAAGTGTGAGCTAATAGAAGGAATTGAAAAAATGCTGTCTATTACAAATGTTATTTGCCTCTTCTTACACAATCTGCACCTTCTTATATCTCAAAATCCACGCCTTATTTTCAGCACAATATGTAAAGGAACAAAAGTCAAGGTCACAGAATTTTATTCATGTGATATTTCACTCAAATGGTTCTTTTTTCATCATCGGAATTCCCAGAATATTTAGATATTCGATTTTCATTGGACGAAAACTATTTATGAACGCAAAAGATTTGCAAACAATTTATGTAAATGCGAAGTCTCATTAGTTTATGAATAATCTTATATTCGCCTTTGTACTTCACTTACTTCATTCGTAAGCAAATTAATTGGAAATATCTTCAAAATAAAATATTTGTATTTAAAAATTCCTAGTTTATACGAAACAGATGATCATAATTTAACAGCATATAGAAAAAGAAGAGAAATGATTTTAAACCAGATCTTTAAACACGTGGTTTATTTTTCTCAACATAAAAATATAATTAAAAAATATATAAATTATTAATTCTTTTAAAAGGAGAGGTTAATGAAATAAAATAATTCTTTTTATAAATATTATGATAGAAAAGCAATAAAGAAAGAAAGCTAATTTATATTTTTGTTTTTCCGGTACCGCACGATAGGCAGGTACAGCAAGAACCCGTCTAGCGTGGTTTCGATATTATAAAGAAATAAAGCTATTTTATATTTCTGTTTTTCCAATACAACACTATATATAAAACAAAGAACAACAAAAATATAAACAACAAAAAAAATTTATTCTTATTCGGTAATTGTGGGGTTCTTTCGAAATCGAAAATTTTAAGACTTATTATCTGCGACGGGCATTCCAACAACTGATTTATAAAACCAAGACAGAAGATCAACAAGCCATTAGAAAGCTTTTGAAACATTACAATACCACGGACAACATCAATCTTTCTTGGAATGATATGACCGAGAGATCTTGGACAAGATTATACAAGAATGCAATATCGGAGCTAAGCAAGGAGATCAACAATCTATTAGAGAGCTTTTGAAAAACTACAATATCGGAAATGCTATAGACAACATCAATCTTTCTTGGAATGATATGACCGAGAGATCTTGGACAAGATTATAAAAGAATGCAATATCAGAGCTAAGCAAGGAGGTCAACAATCTATTAGAGAGCTTTTGAAAAACTACAATATCGGAAATGCTATAGACAACATCAATCTTTCTTGGAATGATATGACCGAGAGATCTTGGACAAGATTATACAAGAATGCAATATCGGAGCTAAGCAAGGAGATCAACAATCTATTAGAGAGCTTTTGAAAAACTACAATATCGGAAATGCTATAGACAACATCAATCTTTCTTGGAATGATATGACCGAGAGATCTTGGACAAGATTATAAAAGAATGCAATATCAGAGCTAAGCAAGGAGGTCAACAATCTATTAGAGAGCTTTTGAAAAACTACAATATCGGAAATGCTATAGACAACATCAATCTTTCTTGGAATGATATGACCGAGAGATCTTGGACAAGATTATACAAGAATGCAATATCGGAGCTAAGCAAGGAGATCAACAATCTATTAGAGAGCTTTTGAAAAACTACAATATCGGAAATGCTATAGACAACATCAATCTTTCTTGGAATGATATGACCGAGAGATCTTGGACAAGATTATACAAGAATGCAATATCGGAGCTAAGCAAGGAGATCAACAATCTATTAGAGAGCTTTTGAAAAACTACAATATCGGAAATGCTACAGACAACATCAATCTTTCTTGGAATGATATGACCGAGAGATCTTGGACAAGATTATACAAGAATGCAATATCGGAGCTAAGCAAGGAGGTCAACAATCTATTAGAGAGCTTTTGAAAAACTACAATATCGGAAATGCTATAGACAACATCAATCTTTCTGAGAATGAAGTAACTGTTAAAGTTTGAAAGCAGTACACAAGAATGTATGATCGGAACTAAGCAAGGAAAAGATCACCAATCAAATAGAGGGATTTCGAAAAACTACAATATCAGAATGCTGTAGACAACATCAATCCTTCTTCGAATGAAGTAGCTTATAAATGTTTGAAAGAAGTACACAAGAATGTATGCTTGGAACTAAGCAAGGTTTGGTTTCTCGCACTAATGGTCATTTTGTGCACACTTTTTGGCTAATTAGACCGGGAACTACAGTTTAACGTGGATTCCGAACCACTAATATACATCCATGCCGCCGCCAGGATTCGAACCTGAAGCCTGTGATACCAACGAAACTAAGCAAGGAAACGATCAACAATTCATTAGAAAGCTTTCGAAAAACTACAATATCATGGATGATGTAGACAACATCAATCTTTCTTGGAATGAGACGACCGAGAACTGTTTGAAAGGACTATACATACAAGAATGCATGATCGTAACTAAGTAAGAAGATGAACAATTCATTAGAAGGCTTCCGAAAAACGACAATATCATGGATGCTGCAGACAACGTCAATCTTTCTTGGAATGAGACGACCGAGAATTGTTTGAAAGGAGTATACAAGAATGCATGATCGTAACTAAGTAAGAAAATGAACAATTCATTTGAAAGCTTTCGAAAAACTACAATATCATGGATGATGTAGACAACATCAATCTTTCTTGGAACGAGACGACCGAGAACTGTTTGAAAGGACTATACATACAAGAATGCATGATCGTAACTAAGTAAGAAGATGAACAATTCATTAGAAGGCTTCCGAAAAACGACAATATCATGGATGCTGCAGACAACGTCAATCTTTCTTGGAATGAGACGACCGAGAATTGTTTGAAAGGAGTATACAAGAATGCGTGATCGTAACTAAGTAAGAAAATGAACAATTCATTAGAAAGCTTTCGAAAAACTACAATATCATGGATGATGTAGACAACATCAATCTTTCTTGGAACGAGACGACCGAGAACTGTTTGAAAGGACTATACATACAAGAATGCATGATCGTAACTAAGTAAGAAGATGAACAATTCATTAGAAGGCTTCCGAAAAACGACAATATCATGGATGCTGCAGACAACGTCAATCTTCCTTGGAATGAGACGACCGAGAATTGTTTGAAAGGAGTATACAAGAATGCATGATCGTAACTAAGTAAGAAAATGAACAATTCATTAGAAAGCTTTCGAAAAACTACAATATCATGGATGATGTAGACAACATCAATCTTTCTTGGAATGAGACGACCGAGAATTGTTTGAAAGGACTATACATACAAGAATGCATGATCGTAACTAAGTAAGAAGATGAACAATTCATTAGAAGGCTTCCGAAAAACGACAATATCATGGATGCTGTAGACAACGTCAATCTTTCTTGGAATGGGGTGATCGAAAAAAGTTTGAAAGAGTATAAAAGAATGCAAAGTTGGAACTAAGCAATAAGAAGATCAATAAATCATTAGAAAGCTTTCAAAAAACTACAATATCTTGAATGCTGCAGACAACCTCAATCTTTCTTGGAATGAAGTAGCTGATAAATGTTTGAAAGCAGTACACAAGAACGTATGATCGGAACTAAGCAAGGAAAAGATCACCAATCCAATAGAGCGATTTCGAAAAACTACAATATCAGAATGCTGTTGACAACATCAATCTTTCTGGGAATGAAGTAACTGATAAATGTTTGAAAACAGTACACAAGATTGTATGGTCGGAACTAAGCAAGGAGAAAATCAACAATCCATTAGAAAGCTTTCGAAAAACTAGAATATTATGGATTCTGAAGACAACATCAATCTTTCTTAGAATGAGGTGACCGAAAAATGTCTGAAAGGAGTATACAAGAATGTATGGTCGGAACTAAGCAAGAATGTTGGCACAAGAGAATCCATTGCTGATGTCGATGAAATTATCAAGTTAGTGAATGAAACAGGATTGGAAAATATAAATGCGCAATATATTGTATTGCTGAAAATCACAATTAGTGATACATAGTAGAACAACAAGTGCACGAAGATGACGATATTAGCGTTTTTGAAGGTGAGAATCAAAAGGAACTTTCAACTATATATATATATATATATATATATATATATATATATATATATATATAAGTAATATATATATATATATATATATATATAAGTAATATATATATATATAAGTATATATATATATATATAAGTAATATATATATATATATAAGTAATATATATATATATGGCTAGCGCTAGGGCTAGCTATATATATATATGGCTAGCGAATGGCTAGAGCTCTGGCGTTCGGTACCACAGGTACCGGGTCCAAATCCCGGCTTTGCCATGGGTGTTTGTAGTGGTTCGGAATCCACTTTAAGCCGTAGGTCCCAGTCCTAATAGGATCGTAGAGCGCTGCGGGGGCATTGTTACTCCGCGTCCGTGGCTTACCATCAAGTTACACGCGCCCCCCTGGGTAATGCAAAGTGAGTAACATCGGTGCAGCCCCTTATGGCGAAGATCACGGTCTATTTGCCAGCTGCATTAGAAAAAAAAATATATATATATATATATATAAGTATAGTATAGTATAGTAAAATATATATATATATATAGTTTAGCCACTATAATGAAAATTACGCGTCTATTTCTACAAAGCGATTTAAATTTCGATAGAAACTCAAAGGCAAAACGATGTGTCATTGATGCGATGACTGGCTATGGATAACTACTTGTTGACGAAAAATAGATGATAAAAGACAGGCGTTAGACAGGCGCTTTCACAAAAAAATAAATAATAAATAAATTAAAAAAAAAAAATATCAATGGTGAAGGACCTTCCTGAACAAAAACATCATAGATTCTTTACTGAAACATTTTTTTATTTATTTTCATGAAGATTTTATTAATAAAAATTGATATTACCAATAAATAGATCCTTAAGTAAAGAAGTATTTAACAATAAATGTTGCAAAATAAAACACAAAACTGATAAATTTTCTTATTTATTATGTTTACCATTTATTTTCTGTTCTGTTTCACCTTATTTCCATTATTTATGATTTAAGATGACCTCGTTTAACACATGAACTTGTTGGAATGTCGGAGTCTTACTGTATTTAATTCAGCATCATTAATATTTATAAAATAGTTTCAACAAAAAGTACAAATAAAATTTTATTTTTTTAGATAATTATAATATTAATACTAATATTAATTATTTAGATTTTTTAACTACACAATAAGCAAGAATATTGGCACAAGAGAATTCATTAGAGAGTTTTTGCATACCGTACGTTAGTTACCGTAGGACGTCAGTTAGCTTTTTCTCCCTAGCGCGCATGCTCATAGGAAACTGAGCATGCGCGCTAGGGAGAAAAAGCTAACGGACGTCCTACAGTAACTAACGTACGGTATGCAAAAACTCTCTATTATTGATGTCGATGAAATTGTCAAGTTAGTTAATGAAACTGGATTGGATAATATAAATGCGCAATATATTGAATAATTGCAACGTCATCTTTGTGTTTACGGAGTTCCTTGGTCTATAATGACCTATTACTCCAGGGTGCAATATTAAAGTTCATTGATGAAAAGGAGAAAACATTGATGATGATAAACAGTAATAAGTGATCAAGGTATTGCCCAATAATGAAAGATTTACAAGTTAAGATTTAAAAGACTATTGAAAAGATAAAAAATAAAAATAAAAAGGAAAAAAAGATAAAAACAAGTTACAGAAAAAATATACAAATAGGAGTATACTACGGAGTAGAGTAATTGCTGCTAGAAATGATGACTAAAGGGACAGGTCAGGTTCGAACCCGCTACCTTTCGGCAACAAGAACTATACTCTGAGCACTGAGCCAGTTCGTCTAGGTCAATTGCAAATTGTAATAATTGCAAATCACAATTAGTAATACATATTCTTTTTAACGACAATAAGAATTAGTAGAACAAGTAAACGAAGATGACGATATTAATGTTTCTGAAGATGAGGACATCAACGATATATATATAATTATATATAGTCTAGTCACTATAGTGGAAATTACGCGTCAGTTTATACAAAACGATTTAAACTTCGACAGAAATTCAAAGGCAAAAACGATGTGTCATTGATGTGATGACTGGCTCTGGATAACTACTTGTTGACGAAAAACAGATGATAAAAGGCGTTAGATAACGCGTTCACAAAAAAAATAATAATAAATTAAATAAAAAAAATATCAAATGAGGAAGAACATTTCTCAACAAAAACATCATAAATTCTTTACTCAAACTTTTTTTTTTCATGAAAATTTTATGAATAAAAATCGTTAATTGCAATAAATAGGTCGTTTAATGTGATATAGAAGTGTTTTAACAATAAATGTTACAAAATAAAAAAAATCTAATAAATTTTCTTATTTTCTGTTCTGTTTCATTATGTCCATTATTTATGAGTTAATACGACCTCGTTTAATACAGGAACTTGTTGAGATGTCGGGGTCATACTGTATTTAATTTAGCATCATTAATATTTATAGAATAGCTTCAACAAAAAGTAATAATAAACTTTGAATTCAATATGTAAATAAATCGTACACTAAATGCAAAATTTAACCATTTTCTGTTTTATTTTGTCAACTGCATTTTCTTTAAATATAATATTAAAGTATTCTGTAAGCGAATTTTTCCCCTAATACAAGTTCATTTATCCGTATTTAATTTGTAACTATGCTAAAGAAAAATATTCTTACCATATAAATGAGAATTCCTTATATAACAATTACTGAAATATACGAAAAAAAAAATATGTTTTAAATTAATTGAAAATTATTATAAACATATTTATTTAATAATTTGAAATTGACAAAAAATTTTAAATAATAATTTTTAATTTTTCTCTTATTTATTTTAAAAAATAGGTTAATAGATAGAAAAATAAATAAAAAATTACTTATTTCTTACTTTACTTTTAATTAATTGTCAATATTTAAATTATGCTTGTCATTATTTAAAGTATTCTGGTTAAGCAATTCACACCATTAAATTCAAAATTTTTCACAATATTATGAAGTTATGGCATTCTCTATATACTATTATTATTTTTTTACAATTATTTTTTGACATTAAAAACTCTTTTTTTTTCATTAAAATTTTTTATTATCTTAGATTTTACACCAAACAATATTATAATTGCTACAATTAAATATTTAAAGGTCTGATTTTATAATTACCGTTAAATGATTTTACGATTTATAACAATATCTCTAGTCATTAAAAAATTCAGAAATTCTTAACATTGAGTTTTAACGATATTATTATTATTATACACACCCCAGTTTAAATCTGTCTCTCTATAATGATTCAATGAATTTAGAAAGATAAAATTATATGAAATAAAACTATTGTTTATCTTCTACTTCTTTCGAATTCTTCTTCATTATTTGTTATAGTGAGTCTAAATTTAATATGGGGATACATAATTTTATATGCGGCCCGCGGAGTTAGGCTACATTTCCAAAGTGACCCGCAAGATCATTTGGGTTGGCCACCCCTGTTCTAATCTATAATAAAATAGAATAAAATAAATATTTTTCATATATAAATGCTTGCTTTTTCATTAAACAAATCTTGTTAAATATCTTATTCTCTGTATTAATCTTTAATAACAATCTAAAAACCTATATATATATTTTAAGTAAAATGAATTTATGATGAAGCAGAAAGTATAGGCTGTCCAAAGTAATAATAATAATAATAATAATTTTATAATGCGGCCCGCGGAGTTGGGATGCATTTTCAAAGTGGCCCGCAAGATCATTTGGGTTGGCCACCCCTGGTTAAATGAATGAGATAAGAAGTTTTTGAACCACTAGTATAAAGAACGATTTCAGAGATATGAATTAAAATGAGAACTTACTTGCTAAACTTAGCGGTTTCCTCCCAGACAAGACCCCTAAACAGAGAGAAACTTTTGATGTTTGTTGTTCAGTAAAGTGTGGTAATCCAAAGCACAACAGTTGATGCACACCCGAGTGAGGTATTTAGGGTGGAGAAAAGGTTTTTAAAAAAGCGCTCACAATATAATCCTTCCACACGTGAGTTTAGTCCGTAAATCAACAAACGTGGAGTTCACTAAGCGAAGCACAGACCATAATAAACATTAGCTGGCACAGATTCTGAGCTTGCTGCTGGTCGGCGGGCGTGCTCGCATTGTGCGGGTTAAAGAAATAATAAATCGCGTCACGGGGTTGCCAGAATCGATAGTTACTCCTCTCATTTGGCGATCAAAGTTCCCGCGCAATGACGTGTCTGGAAAACCGTTGGTAGTAGAGAATTTACGATGTGAACCGTAAGTAATTATTTTTTACCGACTAGTGACATATTAGATTTTGTTTTGTTTCCCTTTCCCCCCTTTTTTTTCTGTTAGAAAAATAAAAGGATTGAGAAAATATTTCTATCAAAAAACGGATAAAAAAAAAGAACTTTGGTTCTGAGATAGGCCGTTTTATTTCTTTATTTGTTTATTTATTATTATTATTATCTTGAAGAACATTCTAATCATTTGCTTTTCAAATTCATCATTACGGGCTCCCACCGTTCAGCATACCCTTATTACTACAATTATATCAAATATAATAGTTTTGTGGCATCAACAACTGGTCCCTAATCGTACCGAATTTAAACTTAAATTCTTTTAATTTTAATTTTCATTTTTTATCTTACTTTTATTTATTTTTAGCATTTATTTGAAATTTTTAGAGTACCATTTAATTAATTTTTTGAAACTTTACCTCTTATTCAATACTAACATTTAAGCAGACAATTAAAATTGTAAATTTATATATGAGTTAAGAGGGTTATGGGGTTAAGGGGTCTATCTCTGTTGGTACTATTGCGTCCAAAAAGTAAGACCCATTTTCAATTTAAAATTCCTGGGGCTTATGGAATTTC
The DNA here is from genome assembly GCA_021605075.1 of Caerostris darwini. Classification (NCBI taxonomy): domain Eukaryota; kingdom Metazoa; phylum Arthropoda; class Arachnida; order Araneae; family Araneidae; genus Caerostris; species Caerostris darwini. The sequence continues at coordinate 117,942 of BPLQ01002721.1, forward strand.
AATTTTTTTTTTTTCTTTTTAGGTTGCTGGCACTGTCCTCGACATCTGTGCAAAATTTCACGTCAAAATATTCATTAGTGTTTGAGTTACACTTGACTTTGTGAGAAGCTCAAACTGATTCCGGCGATTTTTGAAATGTCTGAATTCATTGAGCAAAGAACTTGCATTCAATTTTGTTTGCGGAAACGTATAGAATGTTGCAGAAGGCATTCGATGAGCAAAAAGAAATGTTTAGAAGTGGTATAAACAGTTCAAAGAAGGCAGAGAACGCCTTGAAGACGAAGAGCTCTCTGGTCGACCATCAAGCTCAACCGACGAAGCTCACGTCCAAAAAATTAAAGATTTGGTGCTTGCAAACTATCGATTTACAATTACAGACCTTGCTGATGATATTGGAATTTCAAAAGGATCGGTCCATTCCATTTTGAGTCTCAAACACGTCAAATCTCGATTGGTACCGAAAACACTGAATGCACCACCTCACACTGCATTGAATCTTCGTGACATTTTCGCCAAAAATGAAACCCATATCGTTCCACAACCACCGTATTTCCACCATGCGACTTCTAGCTATTCCCTAAACCCAAAAGACCACTCCGGCGGCACCGTTTTGAGTCGATTGAAGAGATTGAACGTGAATCGGCGCGCGCTTTAAAAGCCATCTCTGCCGATGAGTTTTTAGCATGCATTGAGGATTGGAAAAAACAGTTGGCATAAGTGCATTGTGTCCGGAGGGGATTACTTTGAGGACGATGAAATAAATTTCGAAGAATAAGTAAAGAGCTCTGGAAAAAAAAATCTTACTTTTTGGGCACAGTAGTACCAGAGTTACTTCTAAACATTCTCTTGAAAGGCAATGTTTTCGATCCATTATTCTATGGTGAGTTGTAGTATGTGTGTGTGTGTTGTGTGTATGTCTGTGTGTATTTACATATATATATATATATATATATATATATAAAGCAAGATAGTAAAATTGACTATCTCTCGGTGCCACAAATGTTCGAGTCCAGATGGTGCCATAGATGTTTGTAGTGGCTCGGAATTCACTTTAATCTGTAGGTCTGGGTCTGATATGAGTGTAGAGCGTTGGGCGTAGGGCTGTTAACCATACCTGTTAAAAATATTGCATGTTTTGGAATCTGCCAGTTGGTAGATTGCCCTGACCCCACCATGGGCTGTTGCGGCTTGTAGAAGAAGAATATAGTATAGATTTTGTGTAATTGATCTAAAGATTCATCAAAAAAATTATCTAAAATAAATTTGAAAATTATTTAAATGTACAATCTAAAAAAGGAATTAACAAAATCAATCCGAATACAATTAATGAGATAATTGTATTCGGATTGATTGAATAGTATCGGATTATCGGATTGATTGAATACTATTGGAATATCGGATTTTCGAACTGATTGAATACTATCGGATTGTATCGAATACTATTCATTATAATTAAATATATATAATAAAAACCAAACGTTAAGTAGCGCATGAAATCCAAAATATAAAATTAAAAAAATATATATAAAACTTTGAAGGCGATGAAATAAATTTGGAACGATAAGTAAAGAGTTTTTGAAAAAAATAATAATTGGTCTTACTTTTTGTCCACAGTAGTACGCCGTAATCGGTACGCCAATTGCTAGTTGCCAGTGGTAGAGAAATATGATGCAATAGTAAGTTGACTGAGTCCCCTTTTTGGGGCCCCTTTTGCCGGGAGGGTGCAGACGAGAACGAAAAAAAAAAAAAAAAATCAACCGGAGAGGGGGACAAGGTGAAGTTACCAGAAGGTCAAAGAATAATAAATCGCTCTGTAGTCATCTAATTTTTGTTTTTCAGCGTCTGGACCATAAAAGTGGCTGGATAGCTTCTTTAGTTAATGATAGTTATGGAACACAAAATAGTCAAAAAAAGATTTAATAACAATGTATTTGTAAGATATGAGTGCTTTATTTTAGATAATGATAATGTTTTTAAAAAGGATTACTAATTATGATAGATGAATAGATTTTGGGAAAAATTTTTATTGTTGTTGTTAAATTGTTATTTGCTATTGTTATTTTCCTTGTGAAATACGATACAATAAAACAGGAAAAAAAAAAAACGGTGGTTATCTTTGCAGCTATAATACAAGCAATATCTTTTAACTTTGTTTTTCATAATTATATCTATGTTTCTAAAGTTAAAATAATTAATATTTATATTGAATAAGTAGTATATTGAATAGTATTTTGAATATACAGAAGTATGTTGAATATTGAAACATATAATATTAATAATTATATATATTGAAGTATATTGAATAGTAAGGAACTTATATTGAGTACTAATAATGTAAGGGATAATTTATATAATGTGAAATTATCAGTTTCTGCGATTGCCTTATCAGTTTTGAATAAATTAAGTACATTTTTGTTTTCTTTCTTCAATCTTCAAGCAATGATATAACAATTAGATACTTTTTAATTTCAAAAGTTCCCCCCCCTAATCTTGCATATATAATTTTTGTGATCACAAAATATATTATTTTTCAGTATCTCAAAATACTATTGTGGTTCAACAGTTGGTAAGTAACCTCTAAAAGATTTTTAAAAATATTATAAAATAATCAAAAACATCTTTGAGTTTGTTTTTTTCATACTTTTAAAGACGCTTTTATTTGTGAAATCTGTATTTCAGAACAAATAATTTCCTTTCTGTCAAAAATAATTCTAATATTAAAATCCAAATAATAAATAAAAAATGAAAAACCAAGTAACAAATTGAAGAATAAGCAGTCAACAATAAAATGTGATAAAATTATATATATTCTTGTTAAAAAATAAAATTATAAATAAAAAAATAAATAAATAATAATAATAATAAATAAATAAATAATAAATTATACATAAAATAAAATTATACATATTCCTGTGAATGATAAACAGTTTTTTATACTTTCTTCGTATTCACTACGTTTATTGTGTGCCAAGAAAAAAAAATGTGGAAATTGAAATATAAATAAAAAAAATTTTCATTTCTAACTAATATCTATTTACAAAGTTCAGGATGAAAATGCTATATTTTTAAATAAAAGATAAAACAACCATAAAAAATAATTCTAAATGGCAGGTACTTAAAAGAATCTTGATTCAAAACTGACAATCTAAACCTTCCGTATGTATACTTGTAATTGTCGTGTTAAATGTATAAGCCGGAAAGTTTTTTCCGTTGAGATCGTAGAGAAGAACGTGAATGTAGGGAAAGTAAATTTTGGATTTCTGTTGGAAGTGCCAATTTTGAGAATATCCAGTTCAAATTAGGTGGGAAAATGGGAATGCAATGAAGAAATCCCCTCATTGCACACTGGGTAAAGCTGAATTTACTACATATCTGTCGAAGGACTTAAGCGCAAAGTGTTCATAATTCTATAACAACTTTTGTTTAATCGGTATTCAATGTGTAATTAAAATTTCATAAATAAACAATTTATTTGTATTGAATGTGGATATTAAATATATTTATATTACGATATTAGTAGCTGATGGCTTTCGAACTAATGATACCAAGTTTGAAATTCTATAGCAGAAACGAACGTGATAGACTGTAATCTGTAAATTTCCCTGTTATAATGGCCCGGAAAATCCCCCGTAGGGTTTGGGGCGAAAATATGAAATTCTCTGTTTATTGATCTGGTGTTAGAGACAATGAATTTTAAATTATGATTAGTTAGATTAGCTAGGACGACTTAAAAATTGCTGAGGACAGCAAAATTCTATGTAGAAGTTTAGTTTAGTTTTGTTCGGATTTCGAGTACACAGTTTTGAAGTACAATGCTATCGCGAAGGCAGGCTGGTACAGCAGTTGTCATTTGAGTATGGTTTAGGTCATTGAGAATGTTCTTGGTCGATGTTTTGACTAGGATTAGTTGATATAGTAATTAAGTATTAATATATGTGTTATGGAACTTAGAGGTTTGTGATGAAGTTTCCTTACTGGCATCATCGAATAAGTCGGTTATGATTTGGTTTGGATTGTTATTGGTAAAGGAATTCACAATTAGTAATTGTTGAAGTTTAATTGGTTTGTTAAGAGTTAAATTATTATTATTAATTATTATTAAATTATTATTATTAATTATTATTAAATTATTATTATTATTCAGTATGGCTCAGAAGTTGTTGATACAGTAATTAAGCATCAATAGATGTATAGCCGAACTTTGAGGTTTGTGTTACAGTTTCCTTACAGTATCATCGAATAAGTTGGCTTTGGTTTGGTTTGGATTGGATTGTTAATGGAAAAAAGAATTCACAATTAGTAACTGTTGAAGTTTAATTAGTTTGTTAACAGTTAAATTAGTTTCTGTATGGTTAGGGTTAGTTGATACAGTAATTAAGCATCAATAAATTTATAGTCAAACTTTGAGGTTTGTATAAAAATTTTCTAACTATTATCATCGGCTTTGGTTTGGTTTGGTTAGGATTATTAATAGAAAAAGGAATTCACAATTAGTAACTGTTGAAATTTAATTAGTTTATTAATAGTTAAATTAGTTTCAGAATGGCTCAGGAATTATTGATACAGTAATTAAGCGTCAATAGAAGTGCTGCCGAACTTTGAGGTTTGTATAGAAGTTTCCTTATTGGCATTGTAGAATAAGTCGGCTATAGCTTGGTTTGGTTTGGTTTGGTTTGGTTTGGTTTGGATTGGATTGGATTGGATTGGATTGGATTGTTAATGAAAAAGGAATTCACGTTTAGTAATTGTTGAAGTTTAATTAGTTTGTTAAGGGTTAAATTAGTTACAGCATGACTTAGAAGTTGGGAATATAGAAGGTAGAATGACACATAAAAACAGAACTTAAGGATTTAATAGTAAAATCGAAGGCATACGAAGAGGACACCGTGAAAGAACTGCTGGAGATGATAGTAACTAACACAGTAGAAAATGAAACAAGTAAAGAGGAAAGAAGAGAAAAAGAAAGAGACTAGGAATTTGGAAAAATGAGAATTCAGGTCTCTATATCCAGTTCTACTCCATTAACAAAAGAAGAAACAGTTCCGAGGCGCCAATCCTTCATTTGCCAAGATTTGAACCAAGAGCGGATGGCATCTGTCTTAACTTGGTGACATTTGAACAATTAGCTGGGAGGTTGTAGTTAAATAAAAATCAACTGGGTTACTGAATTGTTGCATCTTTTCCTATAGGACATATTTCCGCTTATAGCTAGAGAACCAGAAAAAAAAAACTGACGAATACAGCTGCTCGAAAGAGTTATTGCTGAAACGTTTTGGGTTTTGTGCCAAGAATTGAGGGATACGGTTCACTCAGCATAAATCATCCTGAAAAGAATCCAGAATCATCCTGAGAGGACAATGCGTTTGAATTAAGAGCATACTTGGAGGAATGGCTGAAAGGCGTGATTCTAATTCATTAAAGGAATATTTTACTGACAGCTGGACAAAAAGTATATCGTCATCAAAGATGGTTTACTTGTTGGACGATTACAATAGTGTTCAGGAAAGTAGGAAATCATTTACACACCCCATATAGAAGCGCAAATGGTAGATTTCAGAAGTTTCAAAGGAAACCAATATCATCCAATTCTGAATATCTGGCATATAGGCACATACTATATGTTAGGGTCAAGAGTTTTTGTATTTAAATCAGGAAAGATCAAGATCGTCAATATGTTACGAGTGCCGATCAGCGCAATATTTACTTTCCCATTGCTTTCATATGGAGGGCTAATGACTGGAGGAAAGGTTAGGTTTGGTGTCACTCTACAGTCATTTTGTGCCCACTTTGGGCTAATTAGACCGGACTGCATGTCTTTGGATCGCAAAACAGAAGAGCCAAAAATGGCAATTTACAAAATTTCAAAGTTTTAAAGAGCCACAAAATTTTTTCTTGCCAACAATAAATAACAGGTGGGCTGAAAAGTTCGTAGGCTGACACATAGATGGCGCTACTAGTATTAAATCCATATGATTTTTAGTTAGCCCTAACCTTCAAAAGACACGTGTATAAATTTGATAGCTGTTGCGCTATTAGTATGTGAGTTATAGCATTTTTAATGAAGTTATAGCATTTTTAGTGTTCATCACGTGCAGTCTACTCGGCTGACTGTCGATTGGACTCCGGTGTGAAATGATGGAGCCATGTTTCATCCATTGTCACATATCGACGCAAAAATTCGGGTTTATTACGATTGAACAGCTCCAAACACTGTTTAGAATCCTCAATTGGTTGTTGTTTTGGTCGATTGTGAGCTCGCGCGGCACCCACTTTGAACAGAGCTTTTGCATATCCAAATATTCATTCACGATATGTCCAACACGTTCCTTTGATATCTTTAGGGTCTCAGCTATCTCAATCAACTTCACTTTACGGTTATCAGAAATTGTTTTGTGGACTTTTTGATGTTTTCGTCGGTAACAGCCTCTTTGGGGCGTCCACTGCGTGCATCGTCCTCGGTGCTCATTTCGCCTCGTTTAAATTTAGCAAACCACTTCTCTACGGTTGATTTTTCTGGTGCAAAGTCCGAATAATGTTTATCAAGCCAAGCCTTGGCTTCAATAGTATTTTTTTTTTCGCCAAAAAGCAATGCTTTATTAACACATGAAATTCCTTTTTATCCATTTTTTCAAACTAACTAAAGTTGCTTCACTAAAAATGCTATAACTCACATACTAATAGTGCAACAGCTGTCAAATTTATACACGTGTCTTTTGAAGGTTAGGGCTAACTAAAAATCATATGGATTTAATACTAGTAGCGCCGATTTAATAATACTAGCCCACCTGTTAGTACTCGCATAAATAAAGTTTTTTGATAAAAAAAAAAAAAACTAATCTATTTATTCATAAGAAAACATATCTATTTATTCATTATATCATTCTATTTATTCATTATTAGATAATTACTTATTATTTAAGTAAAAAATTAAAACAATTAAACATTTACTTACAACACTAACTTGTACTTCAATAACAAACAATTGAACAAACAAATTCAATGGGAGCGATGGCTTTGCATGGTTATTCAAGTAGAAAATTTAAACTTTACTAAACAATGTAATTTGTACTTAAAATAAAAAAAAACAATAACATACATTTGAGCAAACAAATTCAATGGTAGCATTGACTTTGCATGGTTTTAGAAAGTTTGGATAAATTTGGCTCATAACTTGTTGCTTTAAGTTTCAAACACGACTCTAAATTTTCATTTGTTAGTTGGCTTCTTACTTTACTTTTAATTATATTCATGCAAGAGAACGCTTGCTCGCACGAATATGTAGATCCGAAGATAGTCAGCACTCCAAATGCCAACTTCTTCACCTCACTGTAGCAATCTGGAAGACTATTCCATGCGTCGAATATAAGTGCCTCAACTCGCGGTATTTCTTTTAAAGTTGTCCACTTTTGTTGTGTTACGTACATACATTTCTGGACCTCCAACTCTTCCAACTTGCTTTTCAACTCTGTAAATTTTCCACTCCACAAAGCTTTACTTTTTAAATCGATCAATTGCATTTCTAGAGATCCAGTATCAATTCCAAATGGCTCAATGTGGATTTCGTTACTATTTGTGTTGAGAGGATTTACTATGAATGCTAGAGTGGTTTTGTTGGTTTTGAATTGCTCAAATCTATCAGCAAATTCATCTTTAATTTTTTTTTATAACTGTGCTGAAGTACCTCGTGTCAACAGTTGCACTAGTTTTATCACGATATTGCTTTAGAAATTGAAAATGAAGTAATATACCGCTCTGAATATCTTCTGCAAAAAGAATTAATTTTTCTTCAAAACAAACCAATTCTTCTACCAAAACATAGTCTGGGTTTCCCTTTCCTTGCAGTTTTAGATTCAGCTCATTTAATTTCGCTGTGATATCCACCATAAAGTAAAATTTTTGCAACCATTTGCCGTTCTCTAACTCAGGGTGATTAATGCCTTTTTTATTTAGGAATGTATTTATTTCATTCAAGCACAAAGCAAAACGTTTCAACACCTTACCTTTGGAAAGCCATCGCACTTTATTGTGAAGAAGGAGGTCGGAATACTGAGTCTCCATTTCGTTTAAGAATTCTTTAAACTGACGATGGTAGAGTGCTTTTGACAAGATGCTGTTAACAATCTTGATTACCAAATTCATGACCTCAACTATTTCGGCCGGAAATGTTTGGGCACAAAGCGCTTCTTGGTGTATTATGCAGTGAAACGTAAGAATTTCGTGGTTTATTTTGCTCTGAAGAATCGTTGTTGCCCCTTTATTTTTTCCTGTCATACTTCTGGCTCCATCAGTTGCTATTGAAACGATTTTATTTAAATCGATCTTATTGTCTTCAAGGCATTTTTGCACGGCATTCGCTATATCTTCCCGTCTAGTTTGTCCCGAGAGCGGTAGCAATCCTAGAAGTTCTTCTTTTGGACCTTGGGAAGACATATACCTGACAAAAAGGGCAACTTGTGCCGTGTCTTTTATGTCGCAAGACTCATCTATAGCCAGTGATAAGGCAGAAGAAAGTTGAATATCTTCCACCTGCAAATATGTTACATTTGAAGATATTTTAGCTATTCTATCTTGTACTGTTTTAGCGGATAGTGGCAAATCTTTGATTTTTTTCAAGATTTCTGGTTTGTTTTTGAAATCACGAAACAGTTCTTCAGATTCCTCGTTAATCGATTCAGAACGTTTTTAAAATGTTTTTTTTTTTTTTTTTTTTTTTGATAAAATAAATAATATTTGCGTATGGAACTAAAAAGAAAATACGTGTTTCATAACAAATATTGCAATCATTATTTTTCTTAACAAGGTGAAGTGTGGAGTGTTGTGTATTTTTTTTTTTTTATCTCATTATAAATGATCATTCCTCTCAAATGACAATAGAAAACTCGAAAACCAGTTGAAAATTAATTGAAATGACTACCATGTTATGTGTCTTTGATTAATGAATTATATTCATAGATCACAGTGTTTGAAATCTATGTTACTTTTAGTTGTTAACTACAATGAAATATCTGTCAAATTCTGCAGCTTGACCACCATTCTTGTCAACAACAGACGTCAACAATAGCAGTGCAGCCTTTCATGATGCAACCTGTGTAAAGCTTAATCTTCTAAATCCGAATATTCTAGTGACGAATGACTTGGGTCAAATATCCAGCATTATAAAATAATAACTATACTGGCCTCCAAAAGTTAAGGAACACAACATGTTTTTCAAAGCTCACAGATGATGACAGTAAATGAATGACAAAAATGAATGTAAAAAAATGACAGTAATAATAAAATTTATAGTTTATGCAAATGTATGCAAAAACGATAGCTACTATTTTTTTATTATAGAAAAGAACAGGTATATATGAGTGAGAGAAAAATATGCAAATATCAGGCTTTCGTAATTACGCTTGTAACTTTTGCTGATCCTTAACTTTTGGAGGCCAATGTATTTCAGAAAACAATGTATTTCATAAGACCTTGTAAAAAATATAAGTAACACTAACCTTTGTATATTTTGAGTGTGTATAATTCTACATATCAGTTAAAGAAATAAGAATGGCAAAAATAATATTAAAAATTTTAATTAATATAATGCTTTCAACTATAATTACATGAATACAATACAACATATAACGAAAGTAAATCAAACATGTAGACTATACAAAAAAAAAAATAAAGAAAACAATCAACACTGGATGTAAAAACTTGGTATGGCATGATATACAGATACCATGAGAGTTGTATGTGGATTTTAAAATAACAAAATGTTGTTGTTAAGAATGGAGAAATAGGCGGGGCTATTTAAAATAATATTTTAAGGCAATAATTTCTTGGTATGGTTTAAAGACATCATGATTCTGAGAAAGAGAAGTAGTTGCATAATGAAGAAAGAAAAAAAGAAGTAGACAAAGAAAAAAGTTTTTAATTAATGTAATGCTTTCAACTATAATTACACGAATACAATACGACATATAACGAAAGTTACATACGACATATGCGTAAGATAAAATGTATATGCGTAAATATCTGTATATCATGCCATACCATAATACAGTACGACATACAACGAAAGATACGATATATACGACATATGCGTTAAAAGAGAAGTTGTTGCATAATGAAGCGATTTTGCAGGAGCAGAAATCACCTTCTAAGTTATCAAAGTGGATGATACCACTTTATAAGGGACAGTGGAATGGTCAAGGGGGATGATAATAGCCTCCGGGGTATTCCGGAGAACATTTAATGAAAATAAGCGAGCGGTGGAAGCATAAAGCGAGAAGAAAATTTAGAAAAACTACGATGATTCGAAGACGGCTACCAACAATTCTGGTAGCGAAAGCAGATGCGTACAGTTTATTTTGGATGGTGGGCCGCGGTGCTAAAGTTTTAATCGCATTTCCTTTTTCATATTTAATGGAATGTGGTTTTAGTGCAGTCACAAAATTGTTAACGAAGAATAGAAAAAAGAAACCGATTGCAAAATGAGAATCGCGAAGAAAACTTGTGATAAAAATAGAATTATTTCTTTGATAATAGTGCATTAATTTCATAATCTTGTTGTTGTTGTGACTCATCCTCAGTCTTCTGCAACACGGGACGGACATTCCATGAGTAGTCTACTCATGGAGGGAGGAAAAGGGGGTAACTTCTGTTGTGATGGAGAACTAGTAGGTCCGACTTGACTTGAGTTGCTGAAGAAGGAGGGCTCTGCCTAAGCGGATGACTTTTGGGTGAATTACCCGGCATTTGGGTATTATATGGTAGAAAGCCCGGAAAACTCCCACCAGGTAGTCTGACTAACGAAGCAAGATGCTGAAATAGTATTTTTAAGTATTTTAAAGTAGTATTTTTAAATCATTTTCATCACGTTTATTTATATTTATTGTTACTTATGTTCCTTAATGTTAAAAAATTAATAAATTCGCACCTTATTTATAACACAACAAAAATGTATTCTTATGTATGTAATGTTTGGGCCTTCATGGCTTGCTGGCACTGATTTCAGTCCATTATCAATTAAATGTATCTTAATCATCACATAGCGATAAACATTTTTTACTAAAATTAAAGCTCTCTTTAAACATTTAGGAGTTGTAACCGTGCTACATCCTACACACCTGGGCTGAGGGGAAGTACAGTGTAACTTGCGCTTCAGCTGAGAAAACGTTTAGTTTATGGTCTGTCATTCCGAGAGAAAATATATTTATCACATCCCGCCGCATGAGTTGGTCTACAGACTCTCACCCGGAAAGGAAATATATTTCTCACATTTTCGCACCCTGCGCGTACCCGTATTTCGGATATTCGGGTTAGAAGTGGAGTCTTTCAACGAATCTATACTTATCTGTCTTTAAATGTGTTAACTATTGTATATCTCTAATTGTATGTGCGTGGTGTTATTAACGCTGTGAGTGCTCAAGCCTGTGCCCCTAGTATCTAAACCCAACTACACCCAGTTACAATCTGGTCGTCTTTACTCAACATGCAAACTACAATCTGACGCCCAAAGTCAGTACCCACACCAGTGCACAACGATTTCTTTTTATTTGTCTAATATCGAGTCGAAAATAAAAAATAATAATATTTTTTTAATAATTTGGAGAGATCTTTCTGTTCAGACATTATAAGAAAAACATTTATTGAGAACAGATAATCCATTTAATCGATGACTTACGAAATTAAAATGTTACGCTATTATTTTGCATTAAGAAATGAAATACTTATTATAGTTTTTGTAAATGTTATAGAACTGTTCATTTTGAAACAATAAATAATAATAATCTTTTTAATATTTAGTTTTTGAATTAAAAAACTCTGCTTTTCATATATTGCTAAAAAGTGCCTGGTCTTCTGAGTAAGGACACAGAAGTAAAAAGATTCGGAAAAACTCTTTTAAAGACGACTTGGCAAGAATGACAAATCACATTTTCTCCAATATTTCTGCAAAAACATTTATTTTTCAAATTTTTATTTAGCTGAAGACAGCTAGTGATGGGAATGACAAAGAAATTAAACAGTTAATCTCCAAATAATGAGCAATCATTTTTAATCAGCATCATCAAGGGTTGCAAGAAAATGGGCATGTGACTAAGAGTTGGCTTCAATTTGTGGGATTCGTAGCAGAACCAAAAGTAAAAGCTAGCCAAGTTTCCCAATCAAAGATTCTTATAAAATCAAAGACGCCAATCTCAAATGAAGCTACATTGCAACAAATTTTTTTTTTGTTCTAATGCAGCTGGCAAACACTTAGACAGCTTGGTCTTAGATACCTTAAGGCAAGCACTGCACAGACGTTACTCACTTTGCATTACCCAGGGAGCGCGTGTAATTTGAAGATACGGACGTGGAGTAACAATGCCCCCGCAACGCTCTACGATCCCTTTATGACCGGGACCTACGGTTTAAAGTGGATTCCGAACCACTACAAACATCCATGGCACCTCCAGCACTCGAACCCGAAACTTGTGGTACCGAGCGCCAGAGCGCTAGCCACTCGGCCATTCAGGCCCACATTGCAACAAATTCTTAGTAGGTTTTATGCTTGTCAATGATAGGAGAACCATAAGTGATAACTTAACAACCACTACCATTCAATTGAACCACCACCAGCATTACCACGAATTTAAAGCTCTAGCTGTAATTTATGATATCGAACAATATTATAAACAATAATTTCTAAAAAAAATTGAGAAATTTTTCATTAAAATTTATGGCTCTCTAGAATTTCGTAAAAATTTAGAGATTATTTTATGATTTAAAGCAACTGATAGTGAAATAATTTATTGCAGATTGCAGTATTGAAATAATTTATTACAGATTAAATTTCATATAGAAAACAATTTTTTTAATGCGCCATGGAAGACTTTTGGAATTAAAAATATAAGCCTGTAAGAAAAACATCACAAAAATTTATAATAAAAAGTTTATATACAACAATAATAAACTTATGTTATGAACTTTATCTTCCTTTTACGTAAAGATTTCACAAGTTAAGTTTAATCTATATTATATTTATATTTATGTATATATATATATATATATATATATATAGATATAGATAATATAGATAAAACTAAAAAAAAAGCCATTCAAAATATTATATAAAATTATATATATATATTTTTTTTTATGAAAAATAAATAATTTTATTTTTTATATTAATTATTTATTTTTTAATATATATTTTAATTATTATAATTATTTTGTTTTAATTAATTATTTAATATTAATATATATTAATTTTATACTTTATATTTCTGTGAAATTTAAATTATACCATTAATGCACGCATTTTACTAGCGCTTCGGCGTTCCAGGTTTAGCGTTTGAGTCCCGGTGGCGACATGGATGTTTGTAATGGCTCGGAATCCATTTTAAACCTTAGATACTTGTCTAATATGATTGTAGAGCGTTGAGCGTAGGGCTAACCACTCTACCCAATAAAAAGAAATCAACTGCTGTTTCAGAAACTGCCTGTAGGCAGACGGCCATGGCCCAACATTTCGAGAACCACGGGTATATATAGATAGCGCAATCACTTTTATTTTTCTACTCAGTCACCTTTTTTTTTTTTTTTTTTTCCTAATGCAGCTGGCAAACACTTAGACAGCTTGGTCTTGGATGCCTTAAGGCAAGCGCTGCACAGACGTTACTCACTTTGCATTACCAAGGGAGCGCGTGTAACTTGAAGATAAGCCACGGACGCGGAGTAACAATGCCCCCGCAACGCTCTACGATCCTATTAGACCGGGACCTACGGTTTAAAGTGGATTCCGAACCACTACAGACATCCATGGCACCGCTGGGACTCGAACCCGAAACCTGTGGTACCGAGCGGCCATTCAGGCCACTCAGTCACCGTAAATATTGAAACATTAATCATAAGTATGGGAGAATTTTCCAATACCTTCTGCATTACAGATTGTCGCCAGCGTGGTGAGATTGGTGCGAGAGATTCTTTGTTGAGATTAGATCTCCACAATGCCCTGAAGATCTCTCTTGGCGCTATCCTCCCAGATTCTCTATTCAGCTCTCGAAAAAGGGTGAAAGTCACTCGATGCTACACCTGAGCTGAATTCCAAGTGACCGAGCACTTCTCACTGTAATTGTACAACAAGCTTATGGTTACCACAAGCAGTAAGCGGTTTTGTATTGTTATGGACGAAAGCAATTCCAGCCATAAACGCAGCTCATTCTGCGATGAATTTCTGCCACGCTTTTCCCATTTTCCTTACGAAATGAGGCGGCCTGGTGGCTAGAGCTCTGGCCTTTGGTATCCCAGGCTTCAGGTTCGAATCCTGCCGGTGGCATGGATATTTGTTAGTGGTTCGGAATCTACTTTAAACTGTAGGTCCCGGTCTGTTTAGCCTATAGTGCGCACAAGATGACTGTAGAGCGACAAACCAAACCAAACCTTACGAAACGAATTGCGTTAGTGTTTTTCTCTCACCAAAACAATCCGCCAAACTAGACAATTTCGTATAAAATTTCTCTTAGCTTTCTAGTACAGCAAACCGCAGTTAAGATATCCAAAAGGACGGGATGTACTCAGTCAATTGAAATATATTTACAATACTTTATTGACATATGACGATATGATACACAAAAATAATAGAAATACAGACACAAAAACCGCATCTAACACAGATAACTACCAAAAAGGAAGTTCTAAAATCCAGCCTGCAAAATTCCTAAACCGAAGCATGGTTACAGACAAGCAAAGAGTTCACGTAGCAAACAAATCCAAAGCTCTAGATCAGGGGTCTCCAAACTTTCCAGTCTTAGGGCCGTACTGTTTACTAAAGTAAGTAAAAAGGGCCAAAACCGTTTTAAATTTTCTGCCATTATCTACAATTTCTAACAAACTAACAATAGTTTGCAGTTAGCAGTGTTTTGTAGTTGCAGTTAGTTTGTAGTTGTTTCAGTGAAAAATCACAATTTCACAAATCTCATTAGTATTTTTTTACAAGTGGATACCCCGCGGTTTATTCGCGTTAATTTAGCTTTTCCTTTCCTGAGGGATTTTCTGGATAAAAATCACATGTTCGATTCAGGATATATACATTCCAAACATCGATATACATACATATGCGATACTCTTTACCCCAACATAACAACCGAGGGTAACCGCGGGATGTTCACTAGTTTATAATGTTAGTGGGATTCATTTCAATTATGTGTTAGTTGTTATGCTTAAGTTAAATTTTCCGCGTATTATGCTTGAAATTAAGCTTTACCTAGCAAGTCAATGAAACCGAGTTATTATCTGTGTTTTTTTATCCAACTAATTACAGCAACAATAAACTATTCGCTGTCGCGGGCCGGATTGATGACACTGGCGGGCCGATTTGGCCCGCGGGTTTGGAGACCCTTGCTCTAGATAGATAGCATTTTTGACAAGTGCAGCTTACACTTGGAGGGAGAAGCCATCACGAAGGGCATGTTAACTGGCATAAGGTATGGCTCCAAATGATATTTTGGGATCGGCATAACAGATGTTACAGAGAGTAAGCTGAGCAGATCCGCCTTGTAAAGATAGCTTGGCTGCTTACTTGGCAGCACTATCGGATGTATGAAAAAAAAATAACTCTCATATACATATTTATATATGTTGTATAATAGTTTAAAAATATGATCAGTAATACTCAAAAATTAGAAAAATAATATTCGAATTTATTTTTCAACAACAATACTTGCAATTGCGGAGTGGTTTTGTGCCAGGTGAAAATTAATAAAAATAAAATTTTAAAAATATTATGAAACATTTTTAATCCTAAGCACACATTGTCAAATCAATTTATATTAATATATTTGTATTTCTTTACTTAGTAAAAATAATAAAGCAAGTCACATTGATTAATATTAGCAATATAAATCAAGTCACATTAATTAATATTAGTAACATAAACTAAAATAAAACATTATATGTATAATGAATATATCCCCTTCAATCATGAGTCCATATGGGCTCGTGGGCTTGGCCAGCCAAAGTGGGATAAGAAACAACAACAACAACAACAATGAATATATAAATAAATATTATATATTCATAAAATAGAATATTGTATTAATATTGGTCGCATAAAATATTTTTAACACAGTGTTGAGTCAATTTATATTAATATATTTATACTTCTTTAATTCATATAATAAATCAAACCACATTAAAATAAACATAAAATAAACATTAAAAAAACATATACAATGAATATATAAATATATATTATATATATTCATAAAATAAAATATATTAATGTTGGTAAATTAAGTTCAAGATTTTTTTAAACTTATTCATAAAATATTGTTAATTCCTTTCGTTTCTAAACTCACATTATCAAATCAATTTATATTAATATACTAGCAGACCCGGCCACGCGTTGCTGTGGCTTTTTCTTGTATTTCGTTCAATTATTAGATACTATAATTGGTATTGTTAAGGAAGTGATTGATAAAGAATGATGAAAAGTTCAAATTAAGCTTCAACGAATAGAAAATGTTTCATTTTTATTAATTTAATGAATGAGGTAGATAATGTTGATTTTGAGCACTGTTTTATAATTATTTTACCAAATTTAATTTTTAATAATCATTACTTTCATCTATCTAAGAACTAAGCGATGAACAATATTTCTTGATAATCTGTCTTTCGTCAAAATAAATAAATTCGTTAAATAATCTAATAAGTTGGTTCTAAAAGAATCTAAAAGAAATTCTTCTAAATTTCTTTTAGAAATTCTTTTCTAAAAGATTTTCCAACAATTCTACAGTGGCTCTTTGTACTTGCTTGTTCGATAAAATTATACTGACATAGAGTTGTCACACGTACTTCAGAACTGCTCATAAAATAAATTTGAAGAAATTTTGGCTCTTTGTTAGGTATTGGCATCAACGACCCGATCTTATGGTACACCTGACCTTGTATTTTGAATGTACTTTCAAACTTACGTCCATCGGATGAGAAATCGCAAATTTTAGTTGCACCAAATGACGTCAATGGCGCCAAATGACGAAATATGGAAGTCGTCGATTTTGCATTTAAATAAAAAAAAATCTGTATAAAAACTATCCTATCTCTCAAGTTGGAACAAAACACACATTTAAGAAGAAAAAAAAATTAAAATCGGATTGTTAGTTTCAGAGTTCATCCCGAACAAACATCGTGACACGGGAATTATATATAATATATTTGTACTTGTATATTAAAATTGGTAACATAAACGTAATAGAACATTATATATAGAATGAATATATAAATAAATATTATGCACTCCTAAAGTAAAACAATATTTTAATATTGGTAGCGTAAAATACTTTGAATCCTTATCGTTCTAAACACACATTGTGAAATCAACAAGCATTATTTGACGTTGTGTTGGTGGGAAGAAAAAAAGAGCCGGTTTTCCCCGGAGGCCCAGATTTATTTCCCGCTTTCGACGGCCGCGTCTATTTCTGGACGCGCGCCCGCCCTCCTCAATGGATGACGGGGAGTCACGTGACCTTGTTGACGTCGCGATCCGGCAGACAGAATAAGGTCGGGGGAATAATGGACATCGGGTCTGTTTCCTTCGCTCCGTGCGAGCAACACAGACTATTCTCGCGCTAGACCTTCCGGTATAGGACGACTTGAGACGGAAAAGAAAAGATATTTCAGGAGGTGCCTGTGAATGATAACAATGCAGTTTTGGATGCATAAATGACTTTGTTTTTGTAGAATTAAATGGTTTTTATGGATGGAGAGAGAATACAATAAATGTTTAAATGTTATAGAGTGAAAATAATAAAAAAATAATAATATAATTAAATTAAAAATTTTATTATTATTCATTATAAAATAATAAATAATAAAATAATAAATAAATAATAGATAAAATAATAAAAATGTAAATATTTGTTTATTTATTTCCACTCTATAAATGACAGCATAGGGCCTGAATGGCCGAGTGGCTAGCGCTCTGGCGCTCGGTACTACAGGTTTCGGGTTCGAGTCCCGGCGGTGCCATGGATGTGTGTAGTGGTTCGGAATCCACTTTAAACCGTAGGATAGGAGGTTGCAGTTAAATAATACCAACTGGAATGCTCAGTTGTTACCAATTGTGTTACTGAGTTGCTAGCTTTTACCTGATGTAGTCCAGCTTATAGCTAGATTTAAAAGTAAAAGGTGGAGATTATGACTACATGAAGATTTACGGTTGAAACCTTAGACTTAGAATAGAGACTTAGTGAGAAAATTGTAGAATACGGCTCACTCAACATAAAACAAGTAATGTAAAAAAAACTTTTTTAAAGTCAATTCCTACTTTTTTTTTACTCTATTGCAGAAAGTCCTTTATAAATAATTTTCAACTAGGGCCTGATGGCCGAGTGGCTAGCGCTCGGTACCATGGGTATCGGGTTCAAATCCCGGCGTTGGCATGGGTGTTTGTAGTGGTTCGGAATCCACTTTAAACCGTAGGTCCCGGTCTAATAGGATCGTAGAGCGTTGCGGGGGCATTGTTACTCCGCGTCCATGGCGTATCTTCAAGTGACACGCGCTCCTTGGGTAATGCAAAGTAACGTCTGTGCAGCGCTTGCCTTAAGGCATCCAAGACATCCATGTCTAAGTGTTTGCCAACTGCATTACAAGAAAAAAAAATAAATGATAGCATTTATTGCATTGTTTCTCCTTCAATACAAACCACTTCGTTCTACAATAAAAACAAAGTTGTTTATGCATCAAAAACTGCATTGTAAGCATTTGTAGTCATCTCCTGAAATATTTTTCTTTACAAGTTTTTTTTTTTTTTTTTTTTTAATTAATCTAAATGCAAAATAAAGCACGAGCTTTTTTTTAAAAAAAATAAAATATTCTATTCAGGTATTTTAATCATACTCAAATTGGTACGAAATAAATTATTCTATTTCATAATTTCTTAATATCTTAATATTAAGAAATTTCATTTAATAATAATTTTATAATATAATTCTATTTCATATTTTATAAATTTATATAATATTATAATAATTTTATAATATTTTATAATGAAATATATATATTCATTAAATATTTTATAATTTATTTAAATATTATATATATATATATACACTGAAGTGACAAAAGTCATGGGATACCTCCTAATATCGTGCCGGCCCTCCTTTCGCCCGGCGAAGTGCTGCAACTCGACGTGGCATGGACTCAACAAGTCGTTGGAAGTCTTCTGCAGGAATATTGAGCCATGCTGTCTAGATAGACGTCCATAATTGGGAAAGCGTTGATGGTGCAAGATTTTGGGCACGAACAGACCTCTCGATGATGTCCCATAAATGCTCGATGGGATTCATGTCGGGCGATCTAGGTGGCCAGATCATTCGTTGGAATTGTCCAGAATGTTCTTCAAACCAATCGCGAACAGTTGTGGCCCGGTGACATGGCGCATTGTCATCCATAAAAATCCCATCGTTGTTTGGGTACATGAAGTCCATGAATGGCTGCAAGTGATCTCCAAGTAGCTGAACATAAGCATTTCCAGTCAATGTTCGGTCCAGTCGCACCAGAGGACCATGTCCATGCCATGAACACCATTACGGCTCAGC
>BPLQ01002721.1:140000-347929 GCA_021605075.1 Caerostris darwini
CCTGCGCGTAGCCGATTTTCGGGTTTTCGGCTTAAAAGCGGAATGAATGCCTAACTAACCTATGTGTTACTTATATCATTTGCCTGTAATTGTATGTGCGTGGTGTTTGTGCATGTGTAAATAAAGCTGCGAGTAGCAGTCAACTGTGAGACTTGTGCCTCGAGTATCTCAATCCAACCACAGCCAGTTACAATCTAGTTGCCCAACCTGCACACTATAATATTGATATACAGCCAATATTCATTTTCATTTTAGTCAATTCATTCATATACTCACTTATAATCAATTCATTGTTATTATTATTTTTTTTAAATCTCTAGAAGTTTTTTTTAAGTGTATGACATTCAAGAAACATCCAAAAAATCAAGCTATTCAAGTCAAGAAGTGTAAGGTCCATGTTTATTTTGTCCATTATAAACATAAAACACTCATAAAAGTGTTTTTCTTTATTTTTTTTGAAGACAAAGCAAGTTTTCTGAGTTATCACGTTCTCTCTTCAGATCGGTATCTCTCGCTACTTGCGTTTTTAAATAAACAATTAGAAGAAGAAGAAGAAAGAAGACATTTTAACTGCTGTAAATAGTGTTTTTTATCAGATGAAAATATTTCCAAAAGAGTATAGTAAATTATTTTATCACATAACCTATTTAAAGTTAATAAACACAGATATCTGGTAAAAGACTTTTATATCTCGATTCAGAGTTATACACTCATATAGCATGAAAATTAAATATTAAGGGAAAAAAATGACTGGTCTACATCTGATTTTTTATGGCGAATTATTACAAAAACACTAATAACAAATAATTTTTAATAATTTAATATCTTTTACTGAAATACGTTAAATATCCATTTCCATTTTTCCGATCTATCAAATTTTAATTACTCTGCCTACAATACATCTCATAATTAATTTAAATAGAACAGATTAATTTTTTTCCGGAATAAAATAATCATTCTTATTGCAGATATTTTAATTGTCTTAACTGTAAAATGAAAGCAGCATTGAAAAAAAATTAGTTATTTAATCCTTGAAAAATATCGTCCTTTAAAAATAAAAGTTTTGAATCCCTATCCCATTATGTGACTAAATGGCAACATACGTGAGAAAACTTAAGGGTACTTACGTATTAACGGTACCTTGGTGACAGTTGCGCCAATAAAGAGCACACGCGCCAACCGCAGCTACAGATTTGGCGCCAATCTACACTCAAAATTTTTGTTCCAAATAATAAAATATATATGAAACACTTCATTTAAATTCAAAACGCTTTCAAAATATTTTTATTCCAAATAATAAAGATTGGCGACACTTAAAAACTGCCAAGTCTGTCGCCAAGGTACTGTTAATACGCAAGTACCAACTTAAGTTCCGATCCGCTACCGGCATCTGTTGCAGTTACTGTTTTCAGAAACGAGGCGACTTCGGTGGAGATAGTAACAACGTATGCAGGGGCTTGCATTAGGTTTTCAGGTAGGATTTTTCCAGTTTTTCTCCCATACGACATACTCAAATGCTTTGCAACTACCCCTGAAACTCCTCCACGAAGACAACACTCTGCGATCGTCATTAATCAATGGGTCGTTTTTGTACACATAAGTGAAATAAGAGGTATGCGTATGTCATATGGGAGTAAAACTGGAAAAATCCTACCGGACAGCCCACTTATGCAAGCCCACTGATGTATGATAACAACAACAGCAGAAAAAGATATATCAGAAAAACAATGCAAAAATTGCGATTCGTAAGCTGCCCTTGAAACTTCTTCCTGAAGACATCACTTCGTCATCACCAATCAGCGTGCTGTTTTTGTACATATAAGTGAAATAAGAGGCCCACTGATGAAAAGAAGACAAATATATATATATATATATAAGAAAAACATTGCAAAAAAATTCGATTAGAAGCTACCCTTTGTAACTCCTTCCAGAAGACGACAATCTGCCACCATCACCAATCAGTGGGTTATTTTTGTACATATAAGAGGTCCACTAATGCGTAATAAAAAAGATGTATAAGAAAAACATTGCAAAAAGTACGATTTGTAAGTTACCCTTGAAACTCCTTCCGGGAGGTAGAGTAAAAGGGTGGAATTGTCATTAAATATTAATAAATTAAAATTTGATAACTATTTTAGATTAGAAACATTCTACCATCATTACTAGTCAGTTGGTTGAAAATATAAGTGAAATACGTCTACTAATGCTTAATAATAAAAAAATGTATAAGAAAACATAGCAAAAAATGCGATGCTTAAGCTACGCTTGAAATTTCTTCCGGAAGACATCACTAAGCCATCACCAATCAGTGGGGTGTTTTTGTACATATAAGTGAAATAAGAGATCCACGCGTGGTAACAGGGGGAAAAAAAGGCGTAAAAGAAAAACATTGCAAAAAATGCGATTCTTAACCTAGCCTACCCTTGAAATTCTTTCTAGAAATCAACACACAATCAAACTGATGCAAGGGGCTTGCATCAGTTTTGAGTCTGCCCGGTAGGATTTTTCCAGTTTTACTCCCATATGACAAACGCAAATACGTTGCAGCTGCCCTTGAAACAGCTTCCGGAAGACAAACCATCAGTGGGTTGTTTTTGTACATATAAGTAAAATGAGAGAACCACTGACGCGTAATAACAAAAAAAAAATGTATAAGAAAAACACTGCAAAAAATGCGATTCGTAAGCATCAATAAAGTGGAAAATCCAATTTGCATATGAATAAACAACTAAATAAACGGGTATTGAAAGAAAATATGATGTGAATTACTAACAGATTTGTCCAAGAAAATAACAACTTTCACAAGTCAGAAACAACAAAAATTTTTTTCCAGAAAGTCTCCAAGTATATAACTGTAACTGTAAACTGCGCAATCAATCTTCAGTAAGAAAACATCTCAGTTAAGTTCCACATTAATTTATTCAAAGAGGAAGGAGATTAACAGCAAGGTCACCATTATTCTTCACCCTTTTACAGTTGGAGGTAAAAAAAAAGTAATAATAACAATAATAATTCACATCTGTATTCAGCTGGGCTCGGTTTGACACAGCTGATAAACATACGAGCGTTTTTTTGTGGTCGTACAAGTTGTCTAAATTTATGCAGCAGACTGCTGATTAGGTGAAGCAACAACAGGCACAGAATCTCAAATACTGGTAAAGCGACAGTCTTAATGCTGTGACGTATTAGTGGCCTAATTTTCAATGAGCGGGAGAGACAATGTTTATAAAGTTACCAACATCAGTTAAGGCTCTTTAGTAGTATTTTACATAATTTGCAATAGTTTTTGATCCTGGCCAGTATTGGGGAAGGAGAAAAAAGTTAAATGGCAAATACACACCATTATTTTTCTGTTGAAATGGTCATTAATATAATACAAACACTTACATCAATGGAAATGAATAGTTGTAGTTGTAGTTGTAGTTGCAATTTATAATACAAAAAATTTCATAACGTAATAATTGTACCCCATTGTATAAAATAATAATCGTATAATATCAAATAATGCAGCATTAAAAAATAAAAGTACAGAATTTTTTCATTAAAATAGAGTTATTCCTTTAAGATACCAACCAATACGTGTATTGAAGTTATATTTATTTTAGAGATTTAAAATAGAAAAGAATGTAAAATATTTTAAATGTATAACATTGCATGGCATTTTGAAAAGCTAAGTGGCAAACACACATCATTATTATCGATCGAAATGGTCACCAATATACCACAAAAACTTATATGCAGTAAATGAAAAAGCATAGTTGCAACTGTAACTGCAATTTATATTACTATCAAGTAATGCAGCATTAAAAAAATAAAAATCCAGAATGTTTTCATTAAAGTAGAGCTATTTATTTAAGAATATCAACCAATACATATGCTGAAATTATTTTTAATTTTACTTATTTAAAATGGAAAAGAATGTAAAATATTTTAAATATATAACATTGCATGGCATTTTGAAACGCTAAGTGGCAAACACACATCATTATTATCAATCGAAATGGTCACCAATATACCACAAAAACTTATATGCAGTAAATGAAAATGCATAGTTGCAGCTGTAACTGCAATTTATATTACTATCAAGTAATGCAGCATTAAAAAAATAAAAATCCAGAATGTTTTCATTAAAGTAGAGCTATTTATTTAAGAATATCAACCAATACATATGCTGAAATTATTTTTTAATTTTACTTATTTAAAATGGAAAAGAATGTAAAATATTTTAAATATATAACATTGCATGGCATTTTGAAACGCTAAGTGGCAAACACACATCATTATTATCAATCGAAATGGTCACCAATATACCACAAAAACTTATATGCAGTAAATGAAAATGCATAGTTGCAGCTGTAACTGCAATTTATATTACTATCAAGTAATGCAGCATTAAAAAAAATAAAAATCCAGAATGTTTTCATTAAAGTAGAGCTATTTATTTAAGAATATCAACCAATACATATGCTGAAATTATTTTTAATTTTACTTATTTAAATGGAAAAGAATGTAAAATATTTTAAATATATAACATTTGCATGGCATTTGAAACGCTAAGTGGCAAAACACACATCATTATTATCAATCGAAATGGTCACCAATATACCATTAAAAAACTTATATGCAGTAAATGAAAATGCATAGTTGCAACTGTAACTGCAATTTATATTACTATCAAGTAATGCAGCATTAAAAAAATAAAAATCCAGAATGTTTTCATTAAAGTAGAGCTATTTATTTAAGAATATCAACCAATACATATGCTGAAATTATTTTTTAATTTTACTTATTTAAAATGGAAAAGAATGTAAAATATTTTAAATATATATCATTGCATGGCATTTTGAAACGCTAAGTGGCAAACACACATCATTATTATCAATCGAAATGGTCACCAATATACCACAAAAACTTATATACAGTAAATGAAAATGCATAGTTGCAACTGTAACTGCAATTTATATTACTATCAAGTAATGCAGCATTAAAAAATAAAAATCCAGAATGTTTTCATTAAAGTAGAGCTATTTATTTAAGAATATCAACCCATACATATGCTGAAATTATTTTTAATTTTACTTATTTAAAATGGAAAAGAATGTAAAATATTTTAAATATATAACATTGCATGGCATTTTGAAACGCTAAGTGGCAAACACACATCATTATTATCAATCGAAATGGTCACCAATATACCACAAAAACTTATATGCAGTAAATGAAAATGCATAGTTGCAACTGTAACTGCAATTTATATTACTATCAAGTAATGCAGCATTAAAAAAATAAAAATCCAGAATGTTTTCATTAAAGTAGAGCTATTTATTTAAGAATATCAACCAATACATATGCTGAAATTATTTTTTAATTTTACTTATTTAAAATGGAAAAGAATGTAAAATATTTTAAATATATATCATTGCATGGCATTTTGAAACGCTAAGTGGCAAACACACATCATTATTATCAATCGAAATGGTCACCAATATACCACAAAAACTTATATGCAGTAAATGAAAATGCATAGTTGCAACTGTAACTGCAATTTATATTACTATCAAGTAATGCAGCATTAAAAGATAAAAATCCAGAATGTTTTCATTAAAGTAGAGCTATTTATTTAAGAATATCAACCAATACATATGCTGAAATTATTTTTTAATTTTACTTATTTAAAATGGAAAAGAATGTAAAATATTTTAAATATATATCATTGCATGGCATTTTGAAACGCTAAGTGGCAAACACACATCATTATTATCAATCGAAATGGTCACCAATATACCACAAAAACTTATATGCAGTAAATGAAAATGCATAGTTGCAACTGTAACTGCAATTTATATTACTATCAAGTAATGCAGCATTAAAAAAATAAAAATCCAGAATGTTTTCATTAAAGTAGAGCTATTTATTTAAGAATATCAACCCATACATATGCTGAAATTATTTTTTAATTTTACTTATTTAAAATGGAAAAGAATGTAAAATATTTTAAATATATAACATTGCATGGCATTTTGAAACGCTAAGTGGCAAACACACATCATTATTATCAATCGAAATGGTCACCAATATACCACAAAAACTTATATACAGTAAATGAAAATGCATAGTTGCAACTGTAACTGCAATTTATATTACTACCAAGTAATGCAGCATTAACAAAATAAAAATCCAGAATGTTTTCATTAAAGTAGAGCTATTTATTTAAGAATATCAACCAATACATATGCTGAAATTATTTTTTATTTTATTGTTTTAAAATAGTAAAGAACGTAAAATATTTTAAATATATAACATTACATGGCATTTTGAAATAAAAATATTAGCATCGCAAGAGCAAAAAAATTCATAAAAATTTGTTATGAATGACATTTAAACAAAAAAATACAAAACTTATTAAAAAAAGAAAAATTTCACTAAAAAGTTTTAAAATTTTAAAAAATAATTTAAACTTTGTATTAATGCTGCTTTATTTATTTGTGCACATTATTTAATATTATTTACTCAATTATGAGATAGAAAATGCGTATAATTGTCTATTTGTCGCCCAAATAGGCACAATTTGTCTTGAAACATATGTTTTTAATGCATCAAATTTAGAAAAGTAATGGGGAAAAAAATAACGTTTTTAAAAAATGTTGTAAACATATTATTTTTCGCATAATCCATATTAATCCGAAATGTTTGTTATTATCAATAATAGTTGACATGTTTTTGTTTGCTTTTCTAGGATCCGCCTCGTCATTCGACAATTTTATTTTCAAAAAGGATGCAAAAAATACGAACGTCGCATTTAAGCATGCATAAATGCGGCGTCCTTAGTAATATGTGTGCTATTTTTATAATAAAATAATGTAAAGTAAATATAAACAATAATTAGATAAATTACGTGAATTTTTAACACTTGAAATATTAAAAATTCTACGAAATTAATGAAAATAAATAACAGTATAATAGTATCGTATAATACTAATAATAGTTCATAGTAATAGTATAATGAAAAACTAACAAGTTTTCGTAATACTTAACTTATAGAGTAATAAATTAAAAATAGAATATAATGTAAATATTATGTACTATTACTTTTAATGTAAATGATATTTATTTTTATTCATTCAATAAAAAAAATAAATGATTAAATGCTTAATATCACATTGATTTAGTGTGTACATTGATAGAAACTAAATAGTGATTAGATTACATTGATAGAAACAATAACGTTCTGCCCCTGAAAGAACATTATAATTGCTCAAAAAATTCTTTCTAATTACAATATATTATATATATATTGTAATATTATTTATATATTTATTATTATATATAATATCGTTTTAAGCAAATCATTTAATTAAATAAACACTATTATATTCATTTATTTTCCACTCATCTGAAGTTAATTTTATATCACTTAAGACAACATATATATATCGGTAGAGTATTTTTTATTTGTGTCAGAGTCAACTTAGTTTTTTTATATTTTATTATTATTATTAATTTAGTTGTTGATTTATAATAAAATTTTGATAATATGCTGGCTTGAATTTTTTTTGCTATTAGATTTATCCTAATTGCGATTGTAAATGATTTGTTGGTATTAGAACTTTTTCTCTCTCTGTTTATTGTATAGGATACCTCAGGACCATTCTACTGATGGGAAAGAAGGCAGGACACTATATCCCGGATAGGTTTTTCAAAGATAGCTGTTCAACATTTGCTAGAATATAGAAAAAAATTAAGAAAACGATCACATGACATCCTAAACATTGATGCCAGATGCTTTCACCAGTGGCTGTAATGGATATCACCAACTGATTCAAACTTAATCCCTCTTGCATGCTAGTGAGACATATATCACTAAACCAGAGTTGATCACAATAAGTTATTACAAAAAGAAATGTATGCATAAAACTAATTATAAATTGCCATAAAAATTGTTTAAGTAATAACTTCCAAGAGGAAAAAAGATTGCGGCTTTTTTAAACAGGAAAACTTTACAATTAATATTTCAGGTAAATTTTGATTAAGCGTTATCGTACGGGTTAAAAAAAAAATCTATTAATGAAAATGAAGCAAGCAAAACTAAGTTCTTGAAAGTAATTTCGCTGGTATTTTACTTTGACATATTTTTATGAATAGTTTTAATATATATTTCTTACTATGAAATATAATTTATTATCTATGAATAGTTTTAAATAACTTTCCGTTAATTTATTAAAAAAATATAGAAAGATTAAATTGAGTTTTATAATTAATTTTTACTCCCATAGATGGCAGCACAAATGTGTTTCATGCATTCATCATAAAATGAAAAATATTTTTCGTTTAGTTACAAAATGTTTAAGATTTACTATATTGCTACAATTTTCTAAAATTCCTATTAGCTTATAATTTATAATTCTAAATTTTACAATTTATATTTTTGTCATCAATCATAACCATTTTGAAGAAAAAAAAAGTATATGTATGTATAATTAATTATCCACATATTATCAGGCGTCTGTAAATTATTCAGAAGAATATTATTTATGAGGTGTCCAAAGAATTAATCAAAGATTTTATTACAAAATTAATTGCTGAATATAATTAATATTGAAAAACTGCATTAATGTGATACACAAAAAATTTAAAATTTTCTCAGATTCGTAATAAAATAAAAATAAACAAATAAATAAAAAAACATTTTTGTATTTATTAAAAATTAAAATAACTTTATAAACATTAAGAAAATATATACCCTTTATTATTTAATAATTTAATTTTCTTACGTTTATTTCTTTTTTGTATATAAATTATTTCTTAATAAGAAAGTGGAGAAATAATTAATTTTAAGCCATTTTGCATGTCCTTAGATTAACCTCGTTTTCCATTAAAGTATGCAACAAATAGTCTATCATGTTGATAAGGTAGACATAACTTTTTAGAAAGTCTTTTAGAGGAAACTCAACCGCATGTGAGTTCTAAGTGGCTACACATTCGTTTATTAATATGCAAATATTTATTAATCCGAAATATGCCATCATGCACAGATAAATTGTACCAAACAAAAATAAAAAAAATAGTTAAATATATTACATAAATTACACAAATTAACAATTATAATTAACATAAACATTCCCTTACAAAGTATGAAATATCAAATTTGTTAATGGAATAAAAACGACAAATTACATAAATGTTAAATTTACCTTTATTTAGAATTAAAAAAAAACTTGAAGCTATTCTTATCGGTGTATGATAGGACCTTTTTTAATCCCTTTTTCGCCAAAAAAAAAAATCGCCAAGCTATCATCACATATCTACAAAACCTTAAAACACACGCCTAAAACTAATTCTAAATTGGTTAAAATGACTTCTGATCAATACACGAGTATTACAACCAGTCATAAAAATAAAAATTACCCATCTAACATCATGAAATAGGCCACAATATAAATTAGATGTGAATTTTATATACTCAATAAAATTGCTTTTAAAACATTCTATATTCATTCAATGTAACAAATAAAACAATTCCTACTATCTATGAAAAGTACAAGGCCCTCTTATCTCAAATTTGTTGACACAAGCATACACAAAACTATATTTAACTATTTTTTTCAGTGCAATGTAAATAAACGAAGTAATGAGTCCCATACAAATTGATGGCGGCCTGATGACCAATTGGGTAACGCTCTGGCCTTTAGCATCACAGGCTTCAGGTTTGAATCCAGGCGGTGGCATGCATGTTTGTTAGCGTTTCTGTATCAGAGGGCATAATGGCCGAGTGGCTAGTGCTCTGGTGCTTGTTACCATAGGCTTCAGGTTCAAATCTAAGCGATGACATGGATTTTTGTAATGGTTCGAAATCCACTTTAAGCCATAGGTCCCAGTCTCATAGAGCTTCACAGAGCCCAATTAGACTTTCTTCTCACCCACACCATTACCAAACTGTAAAGGGGCAACTCAGCTCTAGGCACAATGGTGTGGTGTACTAGTAGTAGTGGTTCGGAATCCATGTGAAACTGTATGTTCCGGTCTAATTAACCTAAATTGTGCACAAAATGACCGTAGAGCGACAAACCAAACCATACAAATTGATGAGAGAGTAACCAAATGGGTTGCAGCAAAAGTATAAAGTCACATGATTTCTTGTGACGATCATATTGACTTCAAACTGACAACTCTTATGCACTCTTCCTATTTTATATGGATAAAACCCCGGGAAGCTAATGTCTGACTGTCACTGTGAGACTTTTTATAATCACAGTTAATTAAACGAGGATGACAAATTGCTGAAAGTACTTCCTAACATAAAGCGCTGTAATTTGTCTCTCAAACGCTTTACCCAAGTGATTGCTGCTAGCGATTCCTGAAAAGGATCCGAGGAAGAAGAAAAATGGAAACCCTTATAGAAACTGCAACAAAGGCAAAGGTTATTTAATTATAGGAATATCAGGAGAGAAGAATCCCCCAGCATCTCCTGTTGCTTAATTAAAGGTTATTGTAATTTAATAATAAAGGAATTGAACTTAAGAGAAGATTACAAATTTAAATTTAAACGTTAAAGTAGAAGATATAATTGAAGATGAGCCATAGCTCAGGAGTAAACGAAATGGCAACGGGTAGGTAAGGAGTAGTAATGGTAACTCAGGAGTAAACCAACGAGTATGAAACTGCAACATTTACTGATTTCAAAAAAAAAAAACTGCAATCCTGCTATTTAAAAGGAAGACTTTACCTGAGACCTGCTAGAATCCCGCTATAATTTATTGAGGAAAGGTTCTAGGTATGTAGTTTCCTAGAAGTAAGACCTTCCTATCTCACTGACCCCGCAGTGCTGACAATCATTTTTAAAATTAGCTATCAATTTGCTCTTGTTTTTTAAATACTTAGTAACCTGTCGATTAACCAACCAGCAGTTGCCGGATTACAGAAAATCAAAATTTTTAGTTTTCATTCATTAAATTAAAGTGTTCATGAATGTAACCTTATAAATTTAAGATAAAGGTTACATTCATGAACACTTTAATTTAATGAATGAAAACTAAAAATTTGGTAACATTTTAAAAGTGGGGTGGGGATAAAAGGAGGGGAAATAATAAAAGGAGTTATAAAACTCCCTCCCTTCCTCCGAATAAAGGAAGTTATTTGTAGGGAGGGAGTTATATCCCTTCAAATGAGTTTAAAGAGAAGTTATATCACTCCAAATAAAGGGAGTGATAAAATTCCCTTTATTTGTTATAATTTGCATTAGTTTTTATTTTTTTAACAAATAGGCTGATAAAACAGTAAATTAAAAATTTTTAGATATTTTGAATATTTCGATGTTACTTTTGATAAACTTTATTGAAAAAGGGGTAGGGGGTGAAAAGCGCAAAGAAGCCAAGAGGAAATCTCCTTCACAGACACAAAACACTGATAACGATTAAAAATTGGTGTTTGTTAAATTGTAAAGAAAAAATTATTGTGAGTAGCTATTTATAAACATAAATTAATATATCAAAAATGATCACAATCGCATAAACTTCAAAAATTAAATATTTGAAATAATTAATTTTAATTTTTTTAACAATTAACTTTAAATTAAAGAAAATTTCTAAATCAAGCAACCAGATGGCGCCAGATGTCACTAGGAAGATCCGACAGAAAATGATTTTTGTTTGATTAGAAGAGAATTAATTTGAATTTAATCATAAATTATTGGCTATACGCATGATTAAACATTAATGACATCAGAGAATAAAATAGAACCTATCGAAAAATAGAAACAATTAGATCTATCCAACTGCATATATATATATATATTTAAATGTAATAACTAAACAAAGTACAATTGTTATTTGGACAATTTATCATCGATTAACATTTTTAGTTAAATAAATGAAACTTTTTTTTTTCTTTTTCTTTTTTGAACAAAGAGTATTTTGTTGTTGGGAATGAGAACACGGAATTTTCACTTGGAATAAAATATCAGACGAGTGAGTCATGACGAAAGAATTCTGTGCGCATGGGAATATTTATTACAAGATCGAACAGCTTGTGTGGTTTTTATTTTCGTATTAGAATGGTATTTTTTACAACCTCCCCCCTTCAGATGATGCTTAGTTGAAAATCGATTGCAAATAGATCTATGAATTATAAAATACTGAAAAATGTGTATTTAAATTCATATACACAGGCCAAGAAATCATTGTACACGGGATATATTTCTTATAATAAATATTTGTTGCATTCTATATCCATACCATAGTGGGATGAAAAGAGACAATAAATGGTAAAAAAATGCTATGACCACAGTTTTTCATACTATTTTATGTGTAATAGTCACCTAATAATTATAACTCAAAATGTCCACCTGCGCGATAATTACCACGTTGACAAACTTGGTGACGGCACCTACACACACACATATATATATACTATTTTGAAAGGATCTAATTAATATTCGTATACCCCTCTTGGAGAATAGGGACTCGCGAATTTCAACCAGTGTCTTCAAAATACATTGATAATTGCGTATACATGAACACGTGTTTTGAAGAATTTTAAACAATATCCATCTACTCGTGCCTGACATTAGAATACACAGAAGCGTAGATTTCATAATGCGCTCACTAAATTAACACATATGTATACATGTATACTATTCCGAGAGACTACAACAATTATATTCCGCCATTGTCATCGATTTTATCAATCACATGACCGTTTAATATATAATGACTGTTCGCTTAATCTATTATATATAATTCCCGTGTCACGATGTTTGTCCGGGATGAACTCTGAAACTAACAATCCGATTTTAACTTTTTTTTCTTCTTAAATGTGTGTTTTGTTCCAACTTGAGAGATAGGATAGTTTTTATTCAGATTTTTTTTTTTTATTTAAATGCAAAATCGACGATTTTCACATTTCGTCATTTGGCGTCATTGACATCATTTGGCGCAACTCAAATTTGCGATTTCTCATCCGATGGACGTAATTTTGAAAGTACATTCAAAATACAAGGTCAGGTGTACCATAAGATCGGGTCGTTGATGCCATTACCTAACGAAGAGCCAAAATTTCTTCAAATTTATTTTATGGGCAGTTCTGAAGAACGTGTGACAACTCGATGTCTGTATAATTTTATCGAACAGCAAGTACAAAGAGCTATTGTAGAATTGTTGGAAAATCTTTTAGAAAATCATAACCAACTTATTAAATTATTTAACGAATTTATTTATTTTGACGAAAAACAAATTAACAAGAAATAGTGTTCATCGCTTAGTTCTGAGTTAAATAAAAGTAATGATTATCAAAAATTAAATTCGGTACAATAATTATAAAACAGTGTTAAAAATCAACATTATCTACCTCCTTCATTAAATGAATAAAAATGAAACATTTTCTATTCGTTGAAGCTTAATTTGAACTTTTCATCATTCTTTACCAATCACTTCCTTAACAATACCAATTATAGTATCTAATAATTGAAAGAAATACAAGATAGCCACAGCAACGCGTGGCAGGGCCTGCTAGTATATATATATATATAACTGATTTGGTATATATTATTGGACCACTGATACATATATAACCAGTGGTCCAACAATATCCGTGCATCGGTGTTGAAGAGCTCTGACACACAGAAGTAAAAATTTCAAACCCTGATCGCTAAATACACGGATGCATGCAAATAGTTTACCCTGCTGCAATATCCGTGAATCTATTCAAGTAATTCAATAACACAAAAGCACGGATTTTAATCCATTTTCCCTATATATAGGAATACACGTGTAGACAGGTGCCAATGTTTTGGGGGACTCAAGCAAATATCCGTGTAACTTAATTAAGAACTTTGATACAAGCAAACGCGAATTTCAACCCATGTATGCTAAATACATAGATACATATGTACAAATGTACCCTTGTTTCAAGGTGTTTAAAGAAATATCCATGCCTCCTAATCAAGTATCCAGAAATATGGATTTCGCCCTGCTTTCATATAATACATAGATACATGTATAAAAATGTAACTGTGTTTTGAAGGGCACAAACAACTATCCGTACACCGTAATAACGAAGGGGCGGATTTCAACCCACTTTATTTAAATATAGAAAGATTTATATAAATGTACTCATGTTTTGAGGGGATCTTACAATCCCCCGTGTACCTGCATTAAAGTACCAGGTACCGTTGGATTTCATTGGATTGGTATTGGATTAACAGTAGTAACATTGGTTTGGAAAAAAGCCAGTTGGTAACATTGGATTTCAATCGGGTTTAACTAAATATATATAAATATACTAAATATACGGATATTTATAACTAAATATCGGGTACACAAGTACCCATGTTTTGAAGGGTATCCATATTAAAGGAACCGTAAAAACGAAAGCGCAGATTTTAACCCTAGTTCGCTAAATACCAGATACTTGCATATGCATATCTATGCTTTCAGGGTCTCTACAAGCATCCATGTACCCGTGTTCAAGACCCCGGATACACGGAATAACGCATTTCAACCCACGTTCGCTAAATATGCGTCTATATTACCTGCCTACTGAGAAAGATGTAGGAAATATACGTGTACTTTTGTTAAAGTACCAGGATACCCAGTATTCATCCAAGATTGATATACTATAGTGTGTGATAATAATAAAAGTCCGACTTTCAAAATGCTGTAAAAAAAGAACCACTCTTCATAATGAGTTCATATTTGAACTACAGATGGTGGGAGAAAGGTGGA
Source organism: Caerostris darwini (assembly GCA_021605075.1). Taxonomy (NCBI): domain Eukaryota; kingdom Metazoa; phylum Arthropoda; class Arachnida; order Araneae; family Araneidae; genus Caerostris; species Caerostris darwini. Next base: position 154,718 of record BPLQ01002721.1, read on the forward strand.
AACGATACGTCATCAAAAAAAGCTCCAAAGTGTATGGCGCTGTTAGCGGCATAAAGAAAGTGAATTTGGCTGCCAGTGATATTTTGAATCGAAATGACGACGTATTTGGCATGAGTTAAACAAATTCTAGTGTTCAATGTGGCGGACGGAAAAAATGACTTCCAAGTCATTCAACAGTTGTGGCACTGTTAGTGGAAAGCCCATCCACCACAGCCAGGTCATATCAAATTGGATGGGAAAAGTCGGTGGAACTTTTTTTGATGCCATACCGTTTCCCCCTTCTTCAAGTATCCTCAGAGCACTTTAATTATAATCACCCCGTATGTAAAATTAAGGTTAAAATTAATCCTCGAGAAAAAATTAAATCAGCATACTCATATAGATATTTGGTTCAACCAATAATCTATGTTCCTAATTTAGGTATTTTCTACAAGTATTTATGTATGCTTAAAGTCTTGGAAAATGTTTGTTGGAGTGTAGGGAGAATACAATGCCAGAGAAATCCTACATTAAAAGACTCTATTTATTACATCAGAGAGAGAGGGACTCACGTCTCTGTTGACCGAGGAGGATCCATCGACCGTGTCCAGCTCGAACTTGAGTATCTTGTCCTCATCCTCGTCTTCCTCCGCCAGGGGGAGTAGGTAGGGCTCGACCTGCGTGCACAGCGGAGGGTACTCCTTCATGTGAGGGCGATGCACGGAGAGGCACATCCAGCGGATTCCTGGAAATACACAGAACATTTTTTCTTTATATAGCTTCTGTCATCATTTACGTGGGATAAAGTTTTTTAGTCTCTCTCGCACACACATAGTGCCCCGAAGTTACGCGATACCTAGTTGTTCAACCTTAATTGCTTTAGTTAGGTACAACTTCGCATTTAAAAACACTTAAATTTTGCTTAAGATTAAGGACTAACAACACTAAATTAGAAGAAAAACATCTAATAAAATTGGCAGTTCTTTAAACAATCAACATCATGATTTTTAGCATCTAAGATATTGCACTATTGTAGCTATGCTTCCTCCTACACACTGGCAAGAGCGTTCCCAGTGGCGTTCAAGGAGAAACGGTCAGCAGGCTTCGAGACTATTACCCAAGAGGAAATACAGCGCAACCCGCTCTTCAACTGAGAAACGTTTAGTATATAGTCTCTTATCCCGAGATTAAATATATTTAGCGCATTCCGGCACATTAGTTGGACCACAGACTCGCCCCTCTCCCTCCCCGGAGAGAAAGTATATTTCGCGCATCCTGCAGGTAGCCGAATTTCGGGTTTTCATTTTAAAATTGGAGTCCTACCACGAATCTATAATTATCTGTCTTTAAATGTGTTGGATATTGTATATGGGAGTGAGCGTGTGTAAATAAAACTGCGAGTTCTGAAACCTGTTCCTCAAGTATCTCAACCTAACCACACCCAGTTACAATCTGGTTGCCTAATCTGCCCACTACACTTTTAGTTTTAATACACAGACCAAACTTTCTAATATTTATCGTTTCTACTATAATGAAAAATTATGCAATTGAAAAAAAAATGTTTCACAGTAAAGGAAGTATATGTATCAATATATATTAGTATCAATATATAGCGATAATATATGTATATCAATATATTTATCGCAATCAAAACACACTAGAATAGACGAAATATGTAAATCAACTTGAAAAATCCCCCAGGGATGTAACTAATAAATAGAATGTATTGATAAAAACAGAAGAAATAAATAGAAAAATCCACGAGTTTCCTTTTAATGGTTCTGCACTCACAGAAAACAGATAAATCGATTGAATCAAGTCGTTTCACAAGGTGGTTTCTATAGTGACACCATTTTGATCGGCAAAGCCGCAATGATCGCAGAAAATGGGAGGAAAATTAAAACTTAGAAAACCTGCCTAACTCCGTGATAGCATAATTCGGAGTATTATTGTATTTTATGTATATAAAAGTTCCAAATGAAAAAAAAAAAAATCAATCACCGTATAAATTAAAATATTACTATATAAAGACACTTCCTGACGTAGAAAATCGAACACCATAAAAGAGAAGGTAGAAGGTGATAACTGATAAACAGAAGGAGAGTGTATGTGTAAATAAGTTATTTTATTTACAAGAAAATAATTTTTATACAGTGATGAAATATGTAGAGTGATCAGTACACAATAGGATCCCTTCTCGTGGTGATTCCAGCAGTAATCATACGAGGGACATATTTAATTAGATGAAGGGTAACGCCCTGAGGGATGGAAGTCCATCCATATATTCTCAGTCATCTTCCACAGTTCGTATATCGTTTGAGCCTGAGGTAGAGCAGGCAATCAAAGCCAATCATGTCCCAGATATTCGCGATGGGTATGATATTAAGAGAATGAAGCCCAATTAAGCAACAAGACATACTGCAAGGCTTGTCTATCGATAAATACCATTTTGCAGCCGCTGAATCTAAGTTAGCAACTGGCTACAGCACCTCAGCAATGTATCGTCATGCCGTCAGTTTGCCTCTGATGTGACCTATTATAGTGCCTGACGGCATCCCAAACCATTATACCACATTGATGAGCGACAGGGCCTTTACCATTAAAGATATCTCCCCGATGCCTCACGACTCTCATCCGGCAACGATCATCAGACTAAAACTGAAACTCGTCGCTAAACATAACATGGTGGCATTCAGTCGTCCAAGTGGCACCTTTTCGATCCACCATTTGAAAAAAATTTTTTTTTCTTGTTAACTGTACAACCAATCATACACCATTCGTGTGGCTCTTTATCCAACAGAAATCCACATTTCGGGGCTTGAACAGTAGCAATACTAGCAATATTCTTCAGCACCATAACTCTATGTTTTAGTATGTCCATAACAAATTCAAAAAGACGTTTTATATCCTAATCTAAAAAATGTCTTTGAATTTTTTTTACTCCATTGGCACACTTGCTACTGTGACAAAATGCACCATTTTATTGCATTTTCTATAGGCTTAACATTTTCAACTGTCAACAATCGTTTAACAATATTATGACCAGTTTTTGGTGCATTTTAATAGTAGTTAGTCATTCATACTGCTACTATGTAGACCATGGATGGGCAAACTACAGCTCGCTTGAAGGTTCTATCCGGCTCGCCGCAAATTGAAAAATATATATTTATTTAGTATATTTACGATATTACCACATAATATATTATATTATATCTGAAATATTATTATACATTATACATGTTGTGTAAAAATCGTGCTAAAAAAACGTGATGTAACGTGATTGGCTCGGACAACGAGTTCATGAAGAAGAGGTCTGTTATCTCATTTCATTGATGTTTACACTGTGCATTTTAAACTCCACCCTATGTCTTTCTGTTGTGACACGAACACAAACAAGTTTAACAAGACTTACATCTCCCCTTAAAAAAAATCGATATTTATTGATAATCTTTCTAAATGAATAAAAGTATTTTTTTTTTCTTTTTTAATAAACATGCAAATTTTAGTTTCACAATAAAATTATTTATATAAATTCTAATCAGCAAATATTGATGAAGAGGTATAACAGATGGCGCCACCCAGCGAACAGACATTTTTCTGTACTTGAGGACATGAGTTCCAATATCACTTTAAATAGAAAAATAGCTGACTGATAGAGTCATATTTTATAGAATAGTGAAATTATTAACAGCAAAGTGGTGTCGATGCTTGTTTGGATTATTGTGGATATTTGTAAAAAGTTCGTGCTACAAGAAAAAAGTGATTAAATTGTGGTGCTTTTAAAAGGTAAATAAATATGGAATTTATTTTTTATTTTTTATTTTTTTTTAGAGTTGTAAAGGATTATGGTATTTGATGATCAAGACACATCACAAATAAAATTTAACAAGACTTACATCTCCCCTTTAAAAAAACCGATATTTATTGATAATCTTTCTAAATGAATAAAAGTATTTTTGTTTTTCTTTTTAATAAACATGCAAATTTTAGTTTAACAATAAAATTATCTATATAAGATTATATTATTAAATTAGCATTTTACAAGGGCTACAGAACACTTGCACAACGTGTCTGTCCCAAGCATACCGTAGAAACCAAAACCATAAACATGCGTGTTGCCAAATGCTCTCTCATAACTTCTGACAAATCCTCAGACAGAGAGAGAGAGAGTAGTAAGTAGAGAGCGCATGTACGTTGCTGCGAAGACTTAACATTCACTGTAGGATAAACCAATGTGCCTCATCTGCAATGAAGTAGTCTTCAAAGGATATAACATTTCCCGTCACTTCACATCGAAGCTTAAGAATTCCAATTATGAAACAAATTCCGAATTTGCAAGAAAATAAAAAGCTGAAAATCTTTTTAAAGAATTATTTGGTCAACCAAATTGTTTTAAGAAAGTCAACAATATCCAAGAAGCAGATACAAGTTACACTGTAGCATACAACTAAAAGTAATAACGCTCTCAGTGATGGAGAGTTCGTTAAACATTGCATGCTCCAAGTTTTGTGATATTTTATGTCAAAACAAGTACAAAGAGTTTGAGACTATAAGCTTATCTTGAAAAATGGTAAATTCTAGAATGGTAATCGGTCCAATTCGATAGATAATAATTCTATGAAATAGACTGATAACCCAATGAAAATCTGTAACTTCTAGAATGGAGGAATAAAATAAAAATAAATAGAAGAGAGAGTACAAAATAAAAATCTGACATGACAATTAGAGCCAAAGCTTAGCCAGTTTAGATTCTGCTCCATGTTACGGGCTGTCTGATGGCCAATTGGCTAGCGCTCTGGCCATTGGTACCACAAGAGTCAGGTTCGAATCCTGGCCGTGGCATGGATTTTGTTAGTGGTTCGGAATCCACGTTAAACTGTAGGTCCCGTCTAATTATCCCAAAGTGTGCAAAAATGACAGAAAGAGAAAAACCAAACCAAACCAAACCATAAGCACTGATGCAAATCATACTGTTCAATTATTATTGAGAACTTTACAATTACTCTTTAATGTGAACGTTAAAATAAACTATATATTTTCCTTGAATTTTTGGAAGGGCTTTCAACTTGAAAGTACCAATATATATATATGTAATGTTACGACCAATGGATCTGGATTTTTTTAACAATATTGACTTTCTATATTTTGCATTGTACATCAAGATGCCCTGTGTAAATCTGCATTGAATATGAAACCCGTGCTCGACGTAAACGTGACGCTTGTAAACGCCATTCGATCTCGTGGACATACTCATAGGCAGTTTCGAGATTTTCTTCAGTACATGCAATCTACATGTATTACACTAAAATAAAATGGCTTTGTACAGGATGTGTTTTTGAGCGAGTTGGCATCCTTCCATGAGAAACAGTGTTCTGCGGAGTGGAAATATTGGAAGATATGGAAGCATGGTTTTCAGACTTTGCATTCTTCACAAATCTCCTTTGTCCAATGGGGGTCTGAATGGTCGAGTGGCTAGCGCTCTGACGCTCGGTACCACAGGTTTCGGGTTCGAGTCCCAGCGGTGCCTGGATGTTTGTAGTGGTTCGGAATCCACGTTAAACTGTAGGTCCCGTCTATATTCCAAAGTGTGCAAAAATGACAGTAGAGAGAAAAACCAAACCTTTGTCCAATGAACAATTTAAAATGCCAAGATGCAAGGAAAAAAATCTATTTATCGACGATATCTAGGCTTATTTCAAAGATTTTTAACCAAAACTTGATTTGTTTACTGAGCAGCTAGCTAAGAACGACTTGTCTCATCTACCGAGGGGAAATATAATTATAGGGCATTATAGGTTGTTTAAGGAGTCAGATGCAGATACAAAAATTTTTCAAGATATTTTTATATTATCTTGTATCAAGACGCATGATGTTTGCTGTCCACATTTGCCGAATTGAACCCTCATCTTGATATTTAGGATATTCAACTATATACGTTTGGAACTGGAACTAGAACTAGGTCCAAGTTAAAATGGACTTGATTGGGTGAAGTCAGATTTTAAAGTTTAAAGAGTTACTAACTGGAAAAACTGCCGCAAAGCAGAGATTGGAATGGAAGAAGGTTCTCGGAAAGTCCTTGGCTCACCATGGACTGTCGACTCAATAGAAGAATAAAATTCAATACCGAGAGAGTTATGAAGATGGGCTGAGAAAACTGCATTTGAGTTTGAACACAGATTTCAATGCCATTCAAACAGAACTGGATCTTTTCAACATACTTTTCAACGTAAATTGTGGACAACGTAAGTAGTAACGAAGTAAATTGTGGACAACGTAAGTATTAACGAAGTAAATTTGGACAACGTAAAATGCGGATTTGCAGCTTGAATTAATTGAGTTACACTTTAACAATCATCACAAGCAGTTGTTTCTCAATGCTCCAAAATTAGAGTTTTACAAATCTTTGTCAAAAGCAAGTGTCCCAAATTTAACATCATGCGAAGAAAATTAATGCTATGTTTACTTCATCTTATACATGATGACTTCTGAATATACATGGCGACCTTATACATGCTGACTATTCAACTTATACATGATGACTTATACATTCATCTTATATATGATGACCTTATACATTCATCTTATGCATGATGACCTTATGCATTCATCTTATGACAATAACATGATGACTGTTTTATTTATGAGTTCACAGTTATGAGTTAGCAGAATTATTAAATTATACTCTGCAAACTCATGATGCGCGCGCATCTAATATAACAGCTTATATGTTTCATTTTAAGTGACGCAGTGGCCATCCCTAGATACGCACAGATGATTGTTGATAGCAGAGCAAACCAGACTCTTAGCTGAAGTTGTTAGCGCTTTTGGTTCAACTTACACCAGAGAATCGTTTTTTTTTTTTTTCTAAAATGAAATTGACGCTGGTATGTTTGTAGTTATTCAAGATTCACTTTAAACTATAGGTCTCGGTCTTATATGACTGTAGAACGTATGGTTGTCACGCATATCCTATAAAAAGAAATCATCTCATGTTTCGAAATCTGCCAATAAGCAGACGACTTTGGCTCGCCATGAGTTCTAGTGACAAGGAGTTAGTTAAAGCACAAAATAAAAAATTACTTTGAATATGTGTTGTTGGAGTTCGTTTACATGTTTTAACTTATAAACGTTTTATAAAACATGATCGAGTCTTTTCGGTTTTGAAAGCAGTGACTGCAACGGAATTCAAACCCGAAGCCTCCTACATGCGAACTGCACATGTTAAAAATGGATCATAAAGCAGACAATTTCATGCATCAAGAGCAATTATATACAGTTACATAATGTTATCATGGTTTGGTTTGACCCTCGAAGGTCATTTTTTTGCACACTTTGTTCTAATTAGACCGTGACCTACAGTTTAACGTGGATTCCGAACCACTAAAAAATATCCATGCTACTGTCAGGATTGGAACTTGAGGCCTGTGGTACCAAAGGCCAGAGTGATAACCAATTTGCCATCAGGCCGTCAATATTTTCATGGAGAAGTACACAATTTCTACTTCAGTTTGTGAAAAATCAAATATGAGCTGCAAATAATCGCATGAGCCGAATATAAACTGGTAACTCTTTCGAATATGCGCAATGTTTGCCAACATTTGATCTGCATAAATAATGCGAATATTTTAAAGTCTTTGATGATTTTTTTGAAAATATTTATAAAAAGTGTTAAATGTTTTAAAATTAATTTAAGTATCATCCTTATTTTTTTAAACGATATTTATGGAAAATATTTTTAAATGCTTTTAACGATATTAAAAATTCATTCCTAGATAAATTGATATTTATTTATGTATCAAGACTTTGCTTTTCAACTCAACATGGACACTTTTTATCATGTGTGAACATGATGTTGTCCTGGTCAGGGGTCCGTGACATTATCCGAAAATGAGGGTGAATCGAATAAATCTCCATTTCAAATTTTAGCGGAAAATGGTAGTTTGGGCCCCTTAATTCTTGAAACGATTCATGAATAACGTTAATCCTCAGGAATTTTCTGGAGAATTTAGCTTTTGCTTGAAGTGGTTTATAGTATGGTTTCGAAGCTCTTTTCACGTTTTGGCTTGGGATTTTAAACATTTGTATATCCAATGGCTATAAGTACTCGTAGTGCGTTGATCCATTCCTTCTTCTTGACGTTTCACATTTATCACTTTTGGCATTTTTCCGTGCTTATGGAGTTGTATAGTGCTTCTTATTTTATTTGGGATACTTCATTTTTCATTTAAGCCTAGAATTTTCAAACATTGATGTATATTCTTTTGGCTATTGAATGTTATAGTGTTTCTTGTAGAATTGGGAATACTTCATTCTTCATTTATGCCTAGAATTTCAAACTTTGATATATTCTTTTGGTTATTGAATGTTATAGTGTTTCTTGTAGAATTGGAATACCTCATTCTTCATTTTTGAATAGAATTTCGAAACTTTGACATATTCTTTTGGCTATTGAATGTTATAGTATTTCTTGTAGAATTTGGAATACTTCATTCTCCATTTACTACGACATTTATCTTACTTTTGTATATTCTTTTTGAGGTTCTTGAACGATTCATTCTTCATGAAGTTCTCGATCTATTCAACATTGCTATATTCACGTGGCTATTGTATTTGGCCGTTCTTGTAGTATTCCAATCAATTGCTTCATATATCTCTTGCATTATTAAACATTGCCATATTGCTGAGTTTATTCATCCATTCCTCGAATGTTCACACACGATACTACTGCACCCAAAAAGTAAGACCAATTATTATTTTTTTCGAAACTCTTTATTTATTCTTCCAAATTTATTTCATCGCCTTTAATCCCCTCCGGACACAATTCACTTATGCCAACGTTTTTTCCAATCCTCAATGCATGCTAAAAAGTCATCGGCAGGGATGGCCTTCAAAGCGAGCACCGATTCACCTTGAATCTCTTCAATCGACTCAAAACGGTGTCCCTAGAGTGGTCTTTTGAATTTAGGGAATTACCAAAGGTCGCACGGTGTGAATACGGTGGATGTGAAACGATATGAGTTTCATTTTTAGCGCAAAAATCACGAAAAATCAATGCAGTGTGAGTTGGCGCATTCCGTGTTTTTGATACCAATCGATATTTGACGCGTTTGATGCCCAAAATGGAATTGACCGATACTTTTGAAATCACAACATCAGCAGCAAGGTCTCTCATTCTTTCTTTTTTTTTCTTTCTAATGCAGCTGGCAAACACTTAGACAGCTTGGTCTTGGATGCCTTAAGGCAAGTGCTGCACAGATGTTACTCACTTTGCTTTACCCAGGGGGCGCGTGTAACTTGAAGATAAGCCACGGACGCGGAGTAACAATGCCCCCGCAACGCTCTACGATCCTATTAGACCGGGACCTACTTTTAAAGATTCGAACCCCTACAAACAACCATTCCGAACCACTAGAGCCACTCGGTGAAACTTGCAAACCCGAGTAGATTTCAGATTTCAGTTTTATTTATTATTCAGTTAGTTTGTTCATCCGTTTCGAACCCATGATAAGTTGAAACTCAGACTTCGACTTATTATCTCTGTCAACAATTATTAGCCCAAAATTTACATGAAAATGCCCCACTGAAAGTCTTTTATTAAATTTCGGGATACTCTATTCTGTTGTCAAGTTATCCGTATGCATATCACGCAAATGCATGCAATAATTCGAGCACTCTGTTTACCCTTTCACTAACGAAAAGTAATTAGTGCGACGACAAGTCGTGTCGGATTTCCGCTGCCATCTTGTTACTTTTGAAAGATTAATTACATTTCGCAAAGGAAACTTGGCATCTTAATCAAGGAGGCTTTAACAGAAACACTTTGCTTTTTGTGTTCACGGTGTCTAAATTAAGAACTAAACAAATTTTATTACATGCAATAATCGGAGCCTGCATGGCCGAGTGGTTAGCGCTCTGGCGCTCGGTACCACAGGTTTCGGGTTCGGGTCCCGGTGGTGCTATGGTTGTTTGTAGTGGTTCAGAATCCACATTAAAAAGTAGGTCCCGGTCTAATAGGATCGTAGAGCGTTGCGGGGGCATTGTTACTCCGCGTCCGTGGCTTATCTTCAAGTTACACGCGCCCTGGGTAATGCAAAGTGAGTACGTCTCTGCAGCACTTGCCTTAAGGCATCCAAGACCAAGCTGTCTGTGTTTCCCAGCTGCATTAGAAAGAAAAAAACAAGCAATAATGGTAATTCTAACACACGTAAGATTTTATATGTGCGAGTTGTGAAACATTAATATCATTAGCACGCGCATTTTTAAATGTTTTGAAATGAAAATTAGGGATAGAATCGATGCAAGTTTATTGTTCTGATGGCGTTCGTTGTAAAACTGTAACGGGCAATTCAAAATATTACACATTTTATATTTCATTTTTAGTCTTATATATTTCTTTATCATGTGCGTTTAGTATCATCATTATTATTATATTATCTACGTTTACATCTAAGAATACTAGCGAGCACAAAAGTAATAATTCATTATGTTTCAATTTTTCACTCCAAAAAAAAAAAAAAAAAAAAAAAAAAAAAAAAAAAATGTCTTTAGTGAGTCTAAATCTAATATGGAGATATATAACTTTCTATGCTGTTCGCGGAGTTAGGATGCATTTCCAAAGTGGCGCGCAAGATCGTTTGGTTTGGCCACCCCTGATCTGGACCAAGTCTAAGGACCCGTATGATCTCATGGAAGGAAAGAAGGGGGAGGGGGGACAGCTCCTGTCGTTATGGAGCCCCCGTAAGTAGAAGTCTGACTTGACTCCGTGTCGCTGAAGAAGGAGGGCAGTGCTTTCCGGGAGAACTTTTATTGTGAATTACCCCGCATTTTCGTATCGTATGGAAGAAAATCCGGAAAATTTCAACCAGGTGGTCCGAATCACGAGGCAAGATGCTAAATATCACAAACGCCAACGAGTCTCCTCGTTTTTTGAAACGCTGTCTACAATAAAGCTGCCAGCGGATTGAACTTCCTTCCTAATACTTATCAGGTGTCGCAGTTTGCTACTGAGACACGAGTCGAGCAGATGCATCAATTATACTTATTAGGATTGCTAGTCAGACACACGCGGCGCAAGACAATTTTGAAATACTGTAGAATTTCTTTCATCGCATTTTTCTTCTGATATATAAATAAACCATAATTTAATGCACTAATTAATTTATCCTTTAAAATTACAATGATTAAAAATTAAAAATTGTTATTGCAATTTAAACCTTTCTGAAATTAATTTTTCAATTTAATTTAAATTAATTTTGCATACTATAGTATTTTGATGTTAAGAGATGATCATTAAAAACATTAAGATTAATAATTAATACAAAAAATTAAAAGCAAATCATGCACAACGCGAACTTTTTTTCTTTCTTTCTAATGCAGCTGGCAAACACAGACATGGACGTCTTGGATGCCTTAAGGCAAGCGCTGCACAGACGTTACTCACTTTGCATGACCCAGGGGGCGCGTGTAACTTGAAGATAAGCTACTGACAAGGAGTAACAATGCCCCCGCAACGCTCTACGATCCTATTAGACCGGGAACTACTTTATTTAAAGTGGATTCCGAACCACTACGAACAACCATGGCACCGCCGGGACTCGAACCCGAAACCTGTGGTACCGAGCGCCAGAGCGCTAGCCACTCGGCCATTCAGGCCCCACGCGAACTATAATGAGTCAGAAAAATACGCCAAATAAAGCAACGATTCCAGGAACAAGAACGAAATTACACTAAACAAATAAAAGTAATGGGCAATTCCACTGCATCACTCCAAAATAATTCAGTCAAATGTCCGTGAATACAGGACAGAAATATTGGCATTCGTAATTCTTTCTCTTTAAACGAGTTAACGCGGCAGAATGAGATACGAACTCGGGAGATGTTGTTACTTTCGTTCCCCAAACTAATTGAAAGCGGAAAAACGAGACGTGAAGGCTCAGACACGTTAATCACAATTCACGGTCACGAGCAACCTTGTTTTTTTTTTTTTTTTTTTTTTTTTTTTTCATATTCATTCAGTTAGTATTACTTTTTGCTGTTTTGCAACATAATTTTGTAACAGTGAGTTGATGTTGGGTTTTATGGAGTCGTATTTTGTATCGGGTATTTTGCCAGCATATGAGTATGAATAAAAAGTTTACATAACTGACAGTTATTGACTAAATGAAAAGTCAGACAGAGACTAAATGAAACAAAATTTGGATAAAGTTTCATATCAGATGTATATTGAACTTTTAAACCATGGTAAAAAAAAAAAATTTTTTTATGAAGAGACCTTTGATACTGACTATGTCAACCAAAAAGTTTTGACTGTGCCGTATTTTGTATTGTGTCGTATTTGTTATTTATGCATGTGAATTGGAATAAAAATTTTATATAACTGATATATCTCATTAGAGATACACATTTCCTTTTTAAGTCATGGTGAAAAAATGATGAATGAATCATTTATGATGAGATGTTTGATACTAACTATGTTAATCAAAATATTTCATGTCTGTCTAATCATCAGTGCCCTGCAGTGTAGAGCGGACATCCCATGGGTAACATAGGTATCCCATAAGTAGTACTCATGGATAGAGGGAAAGGGGCTGCTTCTGTTGTGATGGAGGGGATTCTGTTGTGATGCTTCTGTTGTGATGTTGTGATGTTACTGAAGAAAGAAGGCAGCGTCTTCCGGGAAGACTTTTAGGGAAAACTACACCTCGTTTGCGTATCATATGGGAGAAAACCCGGAAATCTCCCACCAAATAGCGCAACCAACGCAAAGATGCTGAACATCACAAACGTTATCGATTCTCCTCGCTTTCTGAAGCAGTGTCTGCAACAAAGATGCCAGCGGATTGAACCTCATCCCTGTTGCTTACCAACCATGAGTAATATACTCATGGATGGAGAGAAAGGGGCAACTTCTGTTGTGATGGAGCACCCGTAGGTAGAAGTATGACTTGATCTGTGTCGCTGAAAAAGGACAACTAAGGGCAGTGCGAGCCTCGTCGTTTTTTTCAGTGCCAACGTCAAATGCTTTCAGTGCTTTCAATAGGACTTTTAGTTGGAACTATCTCGCGTTTGCGTATCGTATGGGAGAAAACTCGGAAAACTCCCACTAGGTAGTCAACTAACGAGGCAATAAGCTGAACATCCCAAACGCCATCGAGCCTCGTCGTTTTTTGTAGCAGTGCCAACGACAAAGAGGCCAAACGGATTGAATCTCCGCCGTAATGGTCACCAGCGGCGCACGTTGCCATTGAGCCACGAGTTGGGAGAAAAAAATCTGTAACTCAAGAAAGAGAATTCGAAGAATTTCATAAAATTGCATTTTTGTTTCAATCAAAAAAAATTTCGAAATAGCTAATTTTTTAATAATATTCATGACAGCGCATAAACAAAACAACAAATAGAATCTATAGGAGTCAATAGCTTTTTCAAATGAAATTTTTTTATAATTTATATATTGTATACTATAGTACAGGCCAACTTGCTGCCCGCCTTGAATATTTTTCCGCCCCGTGAGATTTATCTCAATTTTACAAAGTTTATTTATTTCATAATGGCCAAAGTTGTAAAAAACTAATGTATTAAAAAATACATTATGTGTGAAATACCCAAATTGAGATCGATTTGCAAAAGCTAAGTGAACGAATGGTGAAACAAGTATCGCAATAGTAAAATAATTATTTTTTAATGATTTCCTTTTTAGTGTTATTTATTTCTTTACAATGTGCGTTTAGTGTCATTATTATTATGTTATATATATTTACATGTAAAAATAAAGTAAACACAAAAATTAAAACTCATTATTTTTTAATTTTTCACTCCAAAAAAAGTCTATAGTGGTTCTAAATCTAATATGGCGATAGATAATTTTATATGCGGTCTGCGGTGTTAAAAAGCGGCCTGCAAGGTCATTCGAGTTGGCCACCCCTGCTATAGTATTTTGGCAATAAGAGATTATTATTAAAAAAAATAATAGAAATAATAGATAAATAATACAGTCTAATAACTAATACAAAAATTAAAAGCAAATATTACACAGTGCGAACTGTAATGAGTGAGAAAAATACGCCAAATAAAGCCATGAGTCCAGGAACAAGAAATAAACTACACTAAACAAATACGAGTAATGGGCAATTCCGCTACGTCACTCCGAAATAATTCAGTCAAACGTCCGTGAATACAGGACAGAAATATTGGCATTCGTACTTCTTTCTTTTTAAACGAGTTAACGCGGCAGAATGAGATACGAACTCGGGAGACGTTGTTCACTTTCGTTCCCCAAACTAATTGAAAGCGGAAAAACGAGACGTGAAGGCTCGGACATTTTAATCACAATTCACGGTCACGAGCAACCTTGGGTTTTTCTTTTTGCATATTCATTCAGTTAGTATTACTTTTTTTGCTGTTTGCAACATAATTTTGTAACAGTGAATTGATATTGGATTTTATGGAGTCGTATTTTGTATTGGGTATTTTGCTAGCATATGAGTATGAATAAAAAGTTTACATAACTGACAATTATTGACTAAATGAAAAGCCAGACAGAGACTAAATGAAACAAAATTTGGATAAAGTTTCATATCAGATGTATATTGAACTTTTAAACCATGGTAAAAAAAAAAAAAATTGTTTATGAAGAGATCTTTGATACTGACTATGTCAACCAAAATGTTTTGACTGTGTTGTGTGTGTTGTTTTTGTGGATTTGTAAACCAAAATGTTTATGTAATTAATCCTCAGTGTCCTGCAATGGGGGACGGACGAGAAGTCTGATATGGCTCCGTGACTCTCTGCAGTCATATGAGACCGGGACCGCGCTTAAAGTGGATTCCGAACCACTTGAAACATCCATAGCACCACTGGGACTCAAATTTGAAACCTGTAGCAACGCTTTAAATTGCATAAACAATGAAGCATTTTGACAAAATTGGGTGAAGAAAAGCTAAAATAATAAAAGGTTCTACAGGTATTCAAGAAGAAAACTAGATCGTATATAAGAAACATCAACGCAAACGTCAAAATTTAACTAAAATATCGATTCATGATTAATTACAATTCGATTTACACTAACTAAACACCAGCGACGAATGTTTTGTAGCAGTTAAACAATTCTCAAAATAAAACCTCTGCGTCAGCCTGCCTTTTCGATCACATGGCATTTTATCCTCTCTCTCCACAAAATCAGAATGCAAACTAAACCTTCTTTTAATATTTTGCTAGTCTCAACATTTTTTAAGCTGCCAACAAGCAAAAACTAATGCAACAGGACCATACACTCAAGAGCCAAAACATTATGACCACCTGTCAATAACGAGTTGGCCCACCTATGGCGCGCAACACCGCTTCAACCCGCCTTGGCATGGATGCCACAAGTCCTTGGTAGATGGCCGGAGACAGATTGTACCAGATGTTTAAGCAACGGTCACGCAAATCCGAGATATTGCGAATTGGTGGTCTTTGAACTCTGAGCTGCCGTCCCAGGACATCCCAAATGTTTGGATGGATTTGGATCCGGTGAGTTAGGCGGCCAGGACATTAACTGGAATTCAACATCATGTTCCTGGAACCACTCCAACACAATTTTAGCCTTGTGACAAGGGGCGTTGTCCTGTTGGAACATTTCATTTCCAGCTGGAAAAACAGAGGCCATGTAAGGGTGCAACTGGTCCGCAATGATGTTCAGATACCCTGTAGCATTCATAGTCTGCTCTACCACAACCACGGGTCCCAGAGACGCCCAAGAGAACGTCCCCCAAAGCATAATACCGCCACCACCGGCCTGTGTATGACCTACTGTACATTGAGGGTGCAACTGTTCGCCTGGAAGACGGCATATCCTGACACGGCCATCGGCGTGATGAATGACAAACCGTGATTCATCTGACCAGGCAACTCTCTCCCACTGATCCATGGACCAGTCACGATGTTCCCGGGCCCAGCGCAGGCGCAGTTGGCGATGACGCTTGGTCAGCAAAGGCACACGAGTGGGACGTTTGCTGCATAGCCCCATATCCAACAGTGTCCGCTGAACAGTGTGCTCCGATACTATTCTACTTGGCCCTGCATTGTATTGGGCTGCCAGCTGAGCCACTGTCTGGCTCCGGTTTTGCTTCGCCATGCGAGACAGTCTCCGACGATCTTTTTCTTTGACAGCGTGTGGACGTCCAACATCATGTCGTTTACTGCTGGTTTCACCGTCATTCATCCACTTTGCATAAGTGCTAACAACTGCAGATCACGAACAACCCACGAGTCGTGCAGTTTCGGAAATACTTGTTCCGAGCCTTCGAGGCATTACAATCTGCCCTCTATCAAAGTCGCTTAGATCCGCAGCCTTTCCGATCACACACAGAAGTAAGTGAAAGAATGATTCTTCAGACTCTCCAGCAGCAGTTAAATACCACTTCCACCTGGTCACGTGCCTTCCACGTCATCCAGGAGAGTTCATTGCAAAATGTAGGGGTGGTCATAATGTTTTGACTCTTGAGTGTAATTTATAATTCATTTCCTCGAACACCGGAAACTTATAGTTGTGAAATTCTATTCATTAATTTTTATTTTTTATTGGTATGAAGAATTCAGAATTGTTGGTATTCTTTTTTCTTTAACTGCCGTTCATAACTCTCTCTCGCTATCCAATATGTACCTGAGTAACTTTATTTACAGCTTAGAAATGAAATTCTTCCACAAATCTATAATTAGATGTTTTAAATGAGTTAAATCAATCAATCTTGTCAATCTTTACTTGTAATTGTTGTGTTGTTTACGTGCTTGTAAAATAAAACTATGTGGAAAACTATAAAACTAAAAACTTCTTAAATTTGTATCTCAACATAACCACACCCAGATCC
Source organism: Caerostris darwini (assembly GCA_021605075.1). NCBI lineage: Eukaryota > Metazoa > Arthropoda > Arachnida > Araneae > Araneidae > Caerostris > Caerostris darwini. The sequence continues at coordinate 171,541 of BPLQ01002721.1, forward strand.
AGCTGCACAAACAACCGACGCACAGTGTATGTATTTATCCATGTATCTATATATATGTAAACTCTTACCTCACACATTCTCAGTTGTGTTGGTCTTGGACGTAAGCCATCGGTAAATGTTAGTTCGAGTTAGGTTAAAATGCTAAATGGTTGTTACTACTTAGCATACTGAAATTATTATTTTGTCCATTTGGATAAATATATATGTATAAAAAAAAACAAATATTTCAGGCATGAAAATTTAAAAAAAAAAAATATCAAAATAAATCATTTACTAATTATATTTCGTTTTAGTTATATAAAAAATCCAACCCAATACTGAAACATTTACTAAATAAATGAATTTGCAATCAGATGGTCGGATTTCATTAAAAGTGGGTGGGGGAAGGTGGGGGGGGGAACGAATTCGAATGATTCGAAACCTGATCAATGATACCGAGCTGAAAGCCTCCGTATCTATGTCAGAAACGGCCCGATGAATCTATGGGTAGAAAAATTATTCCATTCAACTCGAGAGGGTGTTGAGGAAGGTGCAAAATCTGCAGATGTTATCATTGGAAGTGTTCGTTCAAAATCATGGTGGTAAAATATGTATGTAATGTAGCAGGTTCTTTGTGGAGCAACCTGAGTAAGCTGAATTTGCTGTATATCTGCCAATCTAGTCACGAATAGATTAGGTTCTCCTGGCATTCGAATGCAAAATACTATATAGAATTGTTATTAGAAAATTATACTATGCTAAAATACACGGTGATTATAATTAAAGTCCCACTTTCAAAATGCTGTCAAGAAAGAACCACTCGCCCCAATTTCAAATTTGAACTGAAGATACTTGAAGGAGGGGGAGACGGCATGGTATAAAAAAAAAAAGGTTTCACCAATTTTTTACCTTCCAATTTCGTATGATGTTGACATGTTGGATGGACTTTCCACTCACAGTGTCACAACTGTTGAATGACTTGGAAGTCCTTTTTTCCGACAAAAAACTGAAACAATCAAGCACATTGAACACTACAGTTGGTTTAATATGCAACTCATGCCAAATACATTGTCAGTTCGATTCAAAATACCATTGGCAGCCAAGTTTAATTTCTTTTTGCAGCTTACAACGCCATCTATTAATACACTTTAGAACTTTTTTTGATGCAGTATGGTTTCGCCCTTCTTCAAGTATCTTCAGTTCAAATTTGCACTCATTGTGACGAGTGGTTCTTTTTTTTTACAACAATTTGAAAGTGGGACTTTAATTATAATCCCTCTGTATATCTGCCGTTCTAGTAGCGAATAGATTAGGTTCTTGTTCCTGACATTCGAATACAAAATATATTATTATTATTATTAATAGAAAATTATACTAATTTATGTGCAAATATATATTAAAAAAAAAACCCACATTTCTACAAAAAGCAATGGCTTGCAGGTTCTAGTGGTTAATGATTTAGGTCAAGATGCCCGGCTTATCAGCAATGGCATCAAATTCTTTAATTTTATTATATCATTTTTATTTCCATATATAAAACAAGTAATAGAAAAAAAAAATTTTAAGTCAATTCCTTTTTTCCTTTTTTCAATATATTGCAGAAAGTCCTTTATAAATAATTTTCATTCATTTTTTTAAATTTATCTGGCGCCATCTATTGATAGATATATGCAACTTAAATCTAAAAAAAAACTAAAATTAATTAAATAATTAAATTTAATTACTGAATTAATATTTGAAAAATTGTATTAACATCCAGTGTCATCCATTACAAGTTAAAAAAATGTATTTGAACTTGAGTGGATGAATAATAAGTATTTTATGAACGATTGAAAATTTGAACAAGATATATATAGAGAGAGTGTGAGCTAATAGAAGGAATTGAAAACAAGAATCTGAAAAAGAAATTTTTTTTCCAGCGATCTACACGCTTCGCCACTGACGATACTTATTCCTAAATTTATATCCTGCTAAATATTTTATATAAGAGAAATTTTTTTTTCTCCCATATAAAACTAAAATTACTGAATTAATATTTGAAAAAAGCTGTATTAACATCCAGAGTCATCCACTACAAGTTTAAAAAAATGTACTTGAACTTGAGTGGATGAATAAAAAGTATCTTATGAACGATTGAAAATTTGAACAAGATATATATAAGGAGAGTGTGAACTAATAGTAGGAATTAAAAAAGAAATGATTGATCACCTAAATTCTTTTTATGCAATTATCGGTCAAGTTTCAATGGGTATACGCAAACCGTGGTCATGACAAAGTTGTCGTCAAGACGTTCTTGCCGTAGATCTTGCAGTGAAGGGGAGGGGCTCTTCACTTAAAGAATAGCTGGAGCGGATCCAAAACTTTCATAATGAATAGGTGGATTTTGATGCCTCAGTTCCTATTATTGGAAACCAAATCGTTCTTTCTAATGTATTCAGGAGTTACAACGTTCAAAACATTTTACTCCTACCTTATCTGCAAAATACGTACTGTGCAACACCTGCCAAAGGAATAATTTTACAAAATCATTAGCTATGTAAGAAATCCATTGTGGCAGGTGAATTTGCTAAAAGCGATTTACTGTTAAATTCAGCGAAAGTTTAATTTCTTAAAATAAATTTTTTAGCCCATGTTGTAACGACATAAAATCTCAAATAAAAATGTTTACTAAATCATATTTTTATAAAAAAAATTTTGAATATGTAATTTTAGTACTGATTCATGATTAAAAGTAATCGGTATAATTATTATTAAAAATAATCAGTAATTAATAAGTCAATTCCCAAACAATTATCAGTCAGTATTAGTATTAAAAATAATCAGTAATTAATAAATCAATACTTTTAATCATTATAAAAAGTACTGATTCATGATTAAAAATAATCAGTAATTAATAAGTCAATCCCTTAATATTATCAGTAATTAATCAGTCAATTCTCAAACAATTATTAATGAGTATTATTAAAAATAATCAGCAATTAATAAATCAGTACATTTAATCATTATTAAAAGTACTGACTCATGATTAGAAATAATCAGTATAATAATTATTAAAAGTAATCAATAATTAATAAGTCAATTCCTAAACAATTATCAATCAGTATTAGCATTAAAATAATCAATAATTAATAAATCAGTACTTTTAATCATTATTAAAAGTACTGATCCATGATATTATACAATAGTACACAAAAGATACGCATTACTAATTTAAATTTATATTAAAATGTCCTTTATGTCAGTCAGGCATTAAATATAGCATATTAATATAATATCTTCAAAATGAATTGTTTTTGCAAATATTTCTGTCAGAGACATCCATTGTAGAGAAAATACATAGTGAAACCCATATGTACATTTATTTATTTATTTGTCATTTCACATATCTGATTTTTTATAAAATAAAATAAAACCTTGCTGTGTTGCTCATATTCTACTTCCCAGAGAATACGTATATATAGAACAAATATCATAAAAGAGTAAACAATCAATCTGGAATAACGCAACAAAAATAACATACTATAACTTCGAATGTAGGCACCAGTATTTGATTGGAAAATCAATGAGAAATCCGAAGAAAACTTCCTCTCATCAGACGCCCGAGTTGTTTTTCAAAGAAACTGAAAGCCCAATAAGTGCAAGAAGAGTGAAAAGGAAACCTACAAAAATAGAGCGACGAGGAAATCAAAACTCAAAGGGTAACTCTCGGTGAAAAGCAAACATTTAATTTTAAAATGAACACAGCATTTTACAAAGGAAGACTGACTAAGACTTTTTTGGGGGGGGGGGGAGCTTCGCCTTGATTCTTATTTTACAGATTAATAAGAGCTTTAAACACGTGTAAAAGTATTTAATAACATGCAAACCTCTTAAAAGATTAAAATGTTCTCCTATTGTAGTGTGTAGGTTGGGCAATCAGATTGTTAATGGATGTGGGTGGGTTAAGATACTAGAGGTACAGGTTGGAGATTTCACAACGTTATTGCTTCTAACCTGTGCCTCAAGTATCTGAAGCCAACAACACTCAGTCAATCCTATTATTACAATTTATTACGTAGTTAATAATTTTGTAAAATTATTCCTTTACACCCAACAACACAATTCATCCTCTTTTAATCATTGGATGATATGGAACACAGCAGTATTATAAATGAAGTTCAATGACAAATTTTCTGCATAGAACGTTTAGAGCGTTTAGTTTACAGTCTGCAGAGAAAACATATTTAACGCAACCCTGCGCATTAGTTTGCCTACAGACTCTCACCCCGAGAGGCAGTATCTTTCGTGTACCCTGCACGTACCTGAGTATCGGGTTTTCGGCTTAGAAGTGGAATCCTAATTGGAAGTGGAATTACGAATCTATAATTATATGTCTTTAAATGTCTTGTCTGTGTCTAATTGTACGTATGTGGTGTTTGTGCGTGTGTCAATAAAGCTGTGAGTTCTCCAACCTGTCCCTCAAGTATCTCAATCCAACCACACCCAGTTAGTTGCAATCTGTTTGCCGAACCTGCACACAGAAAAATATAAATTCATTTATTACGATACTGACAAGAAAGTTCTCCTGTGGAATACATAATCAAATAAATATTATCATCGAGGCTCAATATTTCTCTCAAAACAAAGATACATATTCTCATATACAAATACTACATGGACCCTGTATCTCAGATCTCAATAAATGACACTTGTTTGAATTTTCATCTATATCAACATATTTACTCAAAATATTGAATACTGATATATGTGATATTTTGAACCTATAGTGTGCAAGTTCAGCAACCAGATTGTAAGTGGGTGTGGTTGGGTTGAGATACTAGAGGCACAGGTTGGAGAATTCACAGCTTTATTGACACACTCACTAACACCACACGCATTAGAGGTTTACAATATTGAACACATTTAAAAACAGATAATTATAGACTCGTAGAGGACTCCATTTCTAAGCCGAAAACTTGAAACACGTCTAAGAGCGGGGTGAGCGAAAGATGCTGCCTGTCCAGGTGAGAGTCTGTAGGCCAACTGATACGCAGGGTTGCGCTAAGTTTATTTCCTCTAGGGATGAGATATTATAAACTAAACGTGTGCATTGGCGCAACGGCCCCATGGTCTGCTATCTGGCAGATTTCTACACTGTAGATGCTTTCTTTTTACGGGGTACGGCTGTCAGCTCTACGCCCAATGCTTTACACACAGTCAAATGAGACTGGGACCTACTGTTTAAAGTGCATTCCGAACCACTACAAACATCCATGGCCCCTCCGTGACTCTAATCCGAAATCTATGGCACCGAGCGCTAATCACTGGCCATCAGGCCCCAAATTATATAGTATTAAAAGTAAAAAAAAAAGTTCTCATTAACTATTAAAGTTTTTTTTCTTTCAAAATTGTTTTATGGCATGCATACCAGACTATCACCACTAACAAATAATTCATTCATTCATTTCCGCTTTTAAACCGGATGTTTACCTTTCAACTTGTCCGTACATCTTTACTTTTCAACTTTTTACTATTTTATTTGTCCGTCGCTGTTGCATCTGTTCAAGTGATACTAATTGTGGTTAAAGGAATTTTTTTTTTTAAAGTCAAGCAAGACAGATGTTTAAAATAAAAAAGAACGTTAAATACGAAAGGCTATATTCATTAGTAGCGGGGGAAAAAAAAAGAAAAGAAAAACTCAGGTTAGTCAATTCATTTCAACGTTTGTTGCACGGTTTTTGTCATTGAAGATGAACTTGACATTTCAATTGTGTTTCTCAAGTCAGAAGTCGCCAAACAACGTGGAGATTTCTGGAATCATGCAATTACTGATTCATCAATGAACTTGTTTTTCCACTTAAGAAATACCGCTGAATTTCAACACTTTCTTGCGGTTATGATTAATAATTTTTTATTACGAAAAATAATCAATTCTTATTTTTACACCATATAAGTTCTTTTAAAGGGAAAATAGAAAATTCATTTGGTAAAAAGCTGATTACATTTGATTGTCAGTAAAATGTTTTCAGAAAACAGAATTACAAAGACATGGCTCCAATGAGGCTAATTACAAATATTTTTTGGTAATTCTATATTACACAAACACAAATATGACTTTACTTATGATCTCGTGCGTTTGCATCCATTCTACCGGAATTTCATGATGTTTTACAGACATATGACTCAATTTCAAAATTGTACGCGTTTATTTATTGCTTATTAATTTAATTGTTTAACTTATGTTTAACTTAATTCTTATTATTTTTTGATAACATACAAATTATATTCTATTTATGCTAAAATAACTCTAAATTTGCGCAACCATGATGATAAACTTGGCAATTTGAGCTACATGATTAGTAATGATGGCGAGTGACCTAATTAGAGATTTCTACTTAACTTGGTATTTTTTTTTTTTTTACAAAATGAATAAAAATGAAAACATTTTTAATGACAATAACAGAGTTACGATGATCTCAAATATTCTGGCGATGAATCAGAGGATTTAAGTCTAATTCTAATACAAATTTATTAATACAGATTCTACATCTAAATTTTTATAATAAAATAAAAAAAAAAAAAAAAAAAAAAAAAAAAAAAAAAAACCGATAAAAAACACATTAATCATAATTAATGTGGAATTTCCAATTTATTAAAAAAATTGTTCTGAAACAAAACTGTATTTAAAAAAAATACCGTTCCTTTATTTAATTCTTCAGTAGCAAGTAAGTAAAAAAATAATCATTAATAATGAGGTTTTTATTTTTTAATTCGTTAATATTCATAATTGAAAAAGATTTTTCATAAATCCAGATACATTTACGGTTTCTAATATATCAATAATAATCAAAATGGCCCATTGATTAACGCTCTGGCGTTTGATACCACAGGTTTTTGGTTCGAATCCTGGTGGTGGCATGGATGTTTGTTAGTGATTTGGAATCCATGTTAAACTGTAGAACCCTGTCTAATTAGCACAAAGTGTGCACAAAATGATCGAAGAGCAACAGTCAAATCAAACAACAATCAAAACTGCATTACTGAGCGTTATTTTAAACCTGTTTATGTCAATCCCATTGAATATGCGAAACATTAGTGCCGTTAGTTGGTGTTTTTGTAGCCAACGGAATTGAGACTCTAATGACAATAAATGACAAGCAAATACAGAAAAATAGATCTATCTAGATCCTCAGTTTAATTAAAATCGTTATTGATGAAACTTATATTACCTAGGTGTGTAATAAATTAAAATAAAACATTATCTAACAAACATTATCTTATCCATATCTTAAAACATTAAAAAAAATTTTAAAAAAGATTAAAAAGTATAGAATAGAAACCATTATTTATTGAATTTAAATTATCTTATTTTTAAATTTACCCGGATAAACTATGTAGTTAATTTCACGGGAGTTAACGAAATAATTATATTGTAAAGAAATTTGACATTTGTTAATTTTTCTTTGTGTTTTTTTTTTTTCATGTGTATTTTTATACAAAATATTCATATGGCACGAAAAAAAACAGAATCATTTTGCATATGTTCTTATTATTCATTTGCATGATTTTTCAGCTGTCTAGCAACCAGTGCTTTCCGATTAGCCACATATTATGAATATTGATTCTTGAAATGCAAACTTCAAGAAACCACCTGCTAATATTAACCTCTGAATATGAGAGCTAATTTCATTTCAAGTTGAAGGGACATAGTTCACTAAAATTTTTGAAATATTTTATTTCATATTTTGCATTTAAATAATTTCTTATAACTTTAAAAATTGGCTATGTAATAATATTGATTTTGATTGAATTTATTGAACTGATTATGTTATTTCATTAACGCTTAGAAATTAACTCACTTGTTCTTGACTTTTCATTCTACGTGATATGAGTGTATAGTAAAATATTAAGGTTCCTTTTTTTGTAATTATGTTATTCTATTGTTTGAATCCACTATACTTTGAATTATTCTATTGTTTGAATCCACTATACTTTGAATTATTCTATTGTTTGAATCCACTATACTTTGAATTATTCTATTGTTTGAATCCACTATACTTTGAATTATTCTATTGTTTGAATCCACTATACTTTGAATTATTCTATTGTTTGAATCCACTATACTTTGAATTATTCTATTGTTTGAATCCACTATACTTTGAATTATTCTATTGTTTGAATCCACTATACTTTGAATTATTCTATTGTTTGAATCCACTATAAACATCATAACGGTGTCATGGATGTTTATAGTGGACCGTGCGACTTCTGGTTATTCCCTAAACTCAAACTTCCCACTCCGAGGACACCGTTTTGAGTCGATTGAAGATATTCAACGTGAATCGGCACGCGCTTTGAAGGACATCCCTGCCGATGACTTTTTAGCATGTATTGAGGATTGGGAGAAAAGTTGGCATAAGTGCATTGTGTCCGAAGAGGATAACTTTGAAGGCGATTAAATAAATTTGGAAGAATAAATAAAGAATTTTTGAAAAAAAAAAAAAAAAAAAAAAAAAAAAAAAAAAATTGTTTTTAATTAAAAGCTTCCATTTTGTAAAAAAGGTGTATCAAATTAAAAAAATATATATATTACTGGAAAATAATTATATATTTTACTAAAAAAAAAAAAAAAAAATGAATTTAAATGCATTTGCGTAAGGAACATGAAACTTTAATATTTCAAAGATAACACCCTTTTTTATTAAAAGCATCCAATTACGTAAGGTACATGAAAGTTTAATATTTTGAAGATAACTTTTTTTGAATTAAAAGCATCCAATTTGTAAAAAAGGAGAATCAAATTAAAAAATATATATATGATTAGAAAATAATTATACACTATATATATTACACTAAAAAAATGAATTTAAGTACATTTACGTACGGTACATGTAACGTTAATGCTTTAAAAATAAAAATTAAAACGAAAGCCCACGGAGCATCGAGTTCCGCTTGAATCGCACAAATTATTCATAAATTGCACGATTTGCTTCAATTCGGAAGGGTTGTCTTGACAACAAGCACTTGACAGTTCGAACACGTGGTCCAATCATTTACATGTACCAGGTTTACCGTTTTCCCTTCCCTTCCTTCACTGCAACCAAAACTGAACCCTTTTCGCACATGGCATTACATCAGAAGGCTCGAATGTTAAAAAGCCGGTTTCGCAACAACTTTTTTCTTTTCTTTCTTTTTTTCTGAAACACTTCCAGCATACCTTTTGTTTGGTTCACTCGATTCCAAACTGCGACCGTGAACAAAAGACAAGGCGGAACGTTCGAAGCTCTCTCTCTTTCGAATGCTTCTGTTTTCTTTTTGGTTGGTGTTTTTTTTTTATTTTTTTTTTTTTTATTTTACAAAGTTTTCACGGGCGTAATTATTCTGGTACGTGACTCCGGTTTGAAGTATTTGGCTCCCATAAAATCAACCTCTTCCATTGTTATTTTTTCATTTTGAAAAAGTCCTGTTGCGAGGAGATTAAAAATTTTTTTACTTTTTGAAGGTCTTAATTTGTTGCTAAGTTGTGCGACATTTTCTTTATCGGGTGTCTCTAACCAGATTGCATAAGCCATCTGTGTTTCTTTTATTTATCTTTCCGCTCGCTAAGAAAAAACGCAATATCATTGGAAATAATTGATTCTTCTACTTCATTTTAAAAAGTATGAGCTTTACAAATTTTGTGGAATAAAAACTATACCGACTTTATGATTGGAATTAATTGACTCGAAGTAGAAGAGCACGTTTTAAAAGTTTTAGAGAGTTTAAAAAATTAGAGTTTTAAAAAATTTAGTTTTTAAATGTTGAAAGTTTTGAAAATATGAACTTTACAAATTTTATGGGGAAAATGAGTCTGTATAATAAAAAAAACTATACCGAATTTTGTGATTGGAATTAATTGACTTTTCTACTTCATTTTAAAAATATGAACTTTACAAATTTTATTGGGGAAAATGCGTCTGTGTAATAAAAAAAACTATACTGAATTTTATGATGGGAATTAATTGACTCTTCTACTTCATTTTAAAAATATGTACTTTACAAATTTTATTGGGGAAAATGCGTCTTAAAAGTATGAACTTCACAAATTTTGTTAATAAAAAAAAACTATACTGAATTTTATGATTGGAATTAAGTGACAGAATATATCTGGCAGCAAATATTCAGTGATAGTCTGTTCCAGTGTGTAGCGATTAGATCTTAAATATTTTTTTTTTTTGCATACCGTACGTTAGAATTTGTCAAATTGTTTAAATCCGCACAAATGCCCAACCATAAATTTCATGCAAAAGGACGTCCGTTAGCTTTTTCTCCCAATAGCGCGCATGCTCAGTTTCCAAATACATTAAAAAATGTGTTGTCTACATTAGATATTAGAGAGTTTTTGCAAAAGTTACCGTAGGACGAGCGCGCATGTCCTGAGCATGCGTAACTAACGTACGGTATGCAAAAACTCTCTATTAACTGATAAAAATGAAAATATCAATATTTATTAGTGCAAGCACATAAGTAAGATGCAAAATATAAATACTTCAGAGAGAAAAAAATTAAGATAATGACTATGAACAGATAATTTTTAAAGAATTTTAGAGATGGCCAGCATACACAAATTTATAAAAGAAATAGTAATGATGCTATTGATAAAAAAAAAAACGCAATTTATGCAATTAAAATTTTGTTGAATGAATTTCTAAAATAAATATTATCAAACGTGTAAAAGCAAGTTTAAATTTATAACATGTTAAGTACTACCAAATTTATAAAATTCCATAATTGTAACTGCCTTAAATTTCATTAGTATGAATCCTATAAATAATATATGTTACAAAAATAAAATTTTAACACACCGAACGCTTTGAACTACATATGTGAAGTTTTTAACACTGCAAATATACACACTCAAGAGCCAAAACATTATGACCACCTGTCAATAACGAGTTGGCCCACCTTTGGCGCGCAACACAGTTTCACCTCGCCTTGGCGTGGATTAATACCAGTTAAATACCACTTCCACCTGATCACGTGCCTTCCACGTCATCCAGGTGAGTTCATTGCAAAATGTAGGGGTGGTCATAATGTTTTGGCTTTTGAGTGTATGTACACCAGTAAATTAGTACTGTTTCAAAGGAAAATACGCTATACTTAAGATAAAAAAAAGAAATGTTAAAAAAAAGAATGAATATGAATAACAAATAAGATCTTGAGCACGAATGCTTGTTTGGTTGAGTTGTAGAAGATTGTGACACGGAAGAAGGGAATGCAAGATTGTATTCGCCGATGGAATATATTATGTCATATTTCAGTCAGATGACATTTCAAAACTGTTACATTTGCCAGTGGATTCTGAAAGCGTTGAACCTCGTGGCCCATCAGGCATATTCAATTGGTGTAAGATGAAGAACGGACCGGGCATGGTAATGTGCTTTACGAGCTTATATACAATGTAAAGCCATTCTCGAAGTATGTGAGCATGTGTCAAGCTGTTGGAATAATATGCCGTTTTGTTGGAACGAGTGGTAAAGTCACAGGCTATGAACTAAAATTAAAAGGGTATATATGTAGGCCCACAGAAAGGACCATGATTTTGAGGAAAGTTTGAATGGATTAAAAAGGGGGATTAATAAAGTTTCATGGAAATCTTTTATAAAAATTATAACTGAATTCCTCTGCTAGAAAAGCTAAGAACAATGGAAAACTAATTTAAAAACAAACTAGTTTTTTTTTTCTTCAAAATTATGAATCTCTGGGATGTAACATGTTCCCAAAAATACATTTTCTGGATTCACACTTAGACATCTTTTCTGAAAATTTCGGCATTGTGAGAGATTCAATCAAGATATTATGCCATTTATAAAAAAAATAATTATGACGTTTTTTTGAGGAAATTTCAATTTTTTATATTTAGTCTCTTAAGTAAGATTAATTAAAGAAATATTGACCACTGTTCCTGAAAATTTCGAAAATTGTTTCCTGTGAGAAGTTTTGCATCGAGAGAAACAAGTGATAGTCAAATGGTGAAAGATCAGGAGAGTATGGTGGATGTGATAAAACTTTATAACCAAGAGCTTGGAGTTTCTCCTTCTTCTTTAAAGCCACTTGAGGCCTGACATTTTCATGTTAGAAGATAAAACTTTTTCGATTATACAGTGCTGGACGATGTTCAATGTGTTTGTTATTTTTAACTGATCATAATATAGATCTGCAATGACAATTTGATTTGATTGCAACAGTTCTCAATTGCTGAGACCTCGACAATCCCACCAAATTCAAAGCATTAGCTTTTTTTGGTGCAGGTCATCGTAAGGATAGGAGACAAACTGCTTGGTATTACTTTGGCTCTTTTCCTCACTACATTGTCATACAAAATCCATTTTTCGATATCAGTAACCAGGCTTCCAAGAATGACTCATATTTTTGTCGAGCAAACAATGAAGAAACGATAGAAATTCGATCTACCATATTTTTTTCGCTTAATTCACGGGGAATCCAACAACACCATTTGTAGAAAAAGCCAATCTTGTCCAATGGTGGTTTATTAGTCACTAAGCCCTCAGAAAGTCGTCATCAAATTCCATTGGTTCTTTGGATGAGACATTCATCTTGAAGCTTTATGTTACCTGATCAGAATTTTTCAAACCATCTTTGGACCATATACACTTTAAATTTAGGTGGTCCGAAGAAGAAAACATTTTTATGAAATTCCATCGTATTATAACCAAGTTAGAACTTATAAAGCATAGAGTGCCTAAAATGAAGTTGTTTTTGATCCATCACCTATTTCTTAAAATTGTTTGATTAAAATCCATCTGTAATATGAAATATCAAAACACAGAAATATTAGCTTTCAATTAGTACCAAAATTGTCTAAATAGCACAAAGAACAAAAAATAACGAAAATTTGTGGAATAAACGGTAATAAAAATGAAAATTGTTCTCTGTCAATATAGATCAATGAAATGGCCGATTCTTTGGTTAAAATAGGAACCAGAATCCTACATATTACATGGGATCCTATCTCTTATTCAAGTGCGAGTAATAAAAGAACCCATGCATAAAGATTTCCGATCCAGGAAAGGTGACCAAATGAAGGAAATGTTTTGGAGGGAATCTCTTTTGAAGGTTCCAGCTACCCCTAGACGACATGCTGTTGCAGCTTTTTGGTTGCAGACTGGACATGATTGCCTTGCAGGACATTTATTCAGATTTAACATCTTTTCCTCTCCTAATTATGTATTATGCGGATGAGACATTGTTATGGACGTAGCGCATCTTAAAGAATGGCCTGAGCTGTCTGGAAATTTATATAACGGATATTAGCAAGCTAGAGAGAAACTTCAAGATCTCTGGACTGACTGACTTGTGCTGACTTTCGACTTTTCTTTTAGTTTTTCATTCTGATATTACATTCTATTTTTTACTTAACTTTATGTGTATGTGTTGTGTGTACGTGTCACACACTAGTCAAGGAATTGAATGTTCAAATGCTACTACTAAAATTTTTTAAAAATGTACATTTCAATTGGAGCAACAGAAAAACGACATAACTTTCGTACCAACCTATTATTTCAACAATGGACAAACGTTATCAGGGAACTATTCTATTACTGGACACTAAAAAGGGATATTCCTTACGCAAAATACAATAGAAAATCATTAAAACTGCATTTTGATTTATATTAACATACGATATAAGTAAATCAAGTAAAACTAACCACTTTACAAGAGTATGAACTTTTTAATTTCGTATTAAAAATAAACTTACTTATTTCAAATATGCTGAGCAAATTTTAAATCAGATTTAAATATTTCATAACAAAACCAACAATCAGATCTAAATATTCTTATTAATTAAACAAAACAAAAAAAAAAGTTAAATTATGTCGATGATTGCCGTATTTCTTCTGCTCTTTTTCCCCACATAGAACAAACGGTATTCGCCAGCTTTAAAAGTTTCTCACTCTTTTTCTTCCGCATACCAATCACTGTTATGCGGTTTAGTTACCATAACAACGCCAATTGCTGCTTCGTTCCAGATTGGAAGCGTCGATCAAAAATTCGTTGCAGGGTTGGCGTTCCGTTCCTTTTCTTACTCGTATAGCTTTTCTATTTTTCATTCTTTACTACGAGATTTATTATAATATCTTTTATGGTATTTGGTTTAAATTACTGTTTATTAATGACAACGATGAATTGCAAAGAAATAAGAAGTTAAAAATTAAATACAATGATCATTCGTTTTAATGAGTTAATTGTAATTGAAGAAAAATATTAAAAGCGTTTTTGCATTAGAATAATGCAGTGATTCAAAACTTTTTCTAGTCGAGGTTTGATTTGTTGCTCTACGGTCATTTTTTGCACACTCTAGGTTAATTAGACAAGGACCTACGGTTTAATGTGGATTGCAAACCACTCACAAACATCCATGCCACCTCCAGGATTTGAACCTGAAGTTTGTAGTACCAAAGACCAGAGCGCTAGCCAAGTGGCCACCAGGCTGCTTTCAAGGTGAACAGTATTTAAAATCATACAAATAATTGTGGGCGAAAATACGTTATATTATACGTGAGAAATGGGGCCTGGTGACCGAGTGGCTAGCTCTTTGGCTCTCGGTGCCACAGGTATCGGGTTCGAATCCCGGCGGTGCCATGAATGTTCAGAATCCACTTTAAGCCGTATGTCCCGGTCTCCTATGACCGTAGAGCGTAACAGAGTCCAATGAGATTTCTTTCCACCGCATCATTCCCAAACTGTAAAGGGGCAACTCAGCTCCAAGGCACAGTGATGTGGTGAGGAGTAGTAGTATACGCGAGAAATACGTTACAATAGTCAAGTCAAATATCACGAAAAATAATAATGCTGTAAAAAAATGAAATGAAACACACATTCAGTTTATTGATTCTCATGTTTATGAGAAACGTGAGTTTCATAGAGATTTCTTCAATCTTTGCCCATATATTTGAAAGGCGAACTCCTAATTTCTCATCAAGGAATTGAAGATTTCCTCTCTTTTTACACTTCTTTGCGGTGAGGGTGGAAAATCTTTTTATTCCCATAAATATGACTTTGAAAATTGTGGCGATATTTGTAAAGCTTTTTTTTAGATATTGACACTTATTCTTCATTTATAGGAATCCAAAAGTTTTCAAGAGGGAATTTCTTATGTTTAATTCTCATTTAACGACTAGTGGATACAGTTACAAGTTCTTCCAATCTATTAACATTTCTTGTTCTTCAGCTAATGTTAGATGATTAATTACACAGAGTACTATTTACAGAAGGCGGAGTCTCATAGGCTGAAATGAAAATGTTTTTAATATTGAAAATCATATAGACGTTAATTCTCCTAGTACCCAATCATGGAAGTTACAGCTCCTACTTTCTCTGCGGTTTCGGGTTCGAGTTGCCATGGATGTTTCGGGTTGCCATGGATGTTTGTAGTGGTTCGGAATCCACTTTAAACCGTAGGTCCCGGTCTGTTTAGCCTAAAGTGCGTACAAAATGACCGTAGAGCAACAAACCAAACCAAACCTACTTTCTCTGAAACATTCTTTGGCACAATATCGCTGTTTGGCATATTTTACGGGAATAAAAGGATTTCCCGTGATAAAATGTCTTTTGGCGGAAAAACTGACAAGAAATTCATCAAACGTCTGTTATACTGACTGGCGAAGCATTAACATGCGTAGACGAGAGGATATGAGTTATAGGCAGGGCCGGATTTTTCTATAGGCTAATTAGGCTTCAGCCTAGGGCCTCAAGATCAAGAGGGGCATACATTCAAATTGTTAGTAATATTAGAATTACACTATTCTAAAAACAGTAAACACCAAAACACTGAATCGAAAATAAGGAGACATTCTGTACAAATGACTCATAAACAAACATAAAAATGTATTGGTTAAGATCAACGAGTTCGGCTCATAATCTACTATTTCGTTTTAAGTGTATACTTTGAATTAGTTCTTAAATAAAATAACTTATAACATAAAATTTAATATGATATACAATTTGATATTTTCTTTTTTGTGATCTGGATTTTGTTTGAATGAAGTTCCATTTTTGGTTTAGTTTAAAACTTAAAATTCATAATAATTCATACTTAAACTTTAAATGTGAATTATTACGAAATAAATTTATCTGAATTGAATTTGTTTTAAACTCCAATGTATTGAATATATTTAATTTAATTTGATAGAAAATATGATTTTTTTTATTGCGTATTTTATTTTCGTAGTCAAAGAGTTTTATTATTTGAATTTAGTTTCTTTGTAAATGTTGTGTGTTATGTTTGATTAGTTACTGTTACACGTACTATATAGGGTGCTGAGAATAAATGTCCAAACAAGTGTTCTGGACTTTTTTTTTTATTTATTATCCGTGCCACATTTTTTATAAAGATTAGTACCCATCACAACATGTTTTATTTAACATATTGATATATATCACAGTAATGATGTATTTTATTTTTATCTCACATGTAATTTACAAACTTAAAAATGGGAAATGAAAGGGCATCATAAGTGGAATAGCGACGTATTAACATGCGTAGGCGAGAGGATATGACTATAAAAGTCTAGAGGATATGAGTTATTGCCGAGACGCCTGCAGAAATTTCGAGAGTACTTTTGTTGCTGAGCAACTGATGATGTCAGGCCTCTCGCTGTTAGACGGATTTCCCTGTAGAACCTGAGAATGTGTGGCAGTGGTGCTATGGCTCCGTGTAGGGGAGAATGTTGCTGATATTTTTATCTTTTGATATTTTGATGTGTGCTGATATATGTGTGTATTTATTATATATATATATATATGTGTGTGTGTGTGTGTGTGTGTGTGTGTGTGTGTGTGTGTGTGTGTGTGTGTGTGTGTGTGTGTGTGTGTATGTGTATGAATATGTTTGTATGTATTATTTATTATTCATTATTTCTTTTATTTATTTTTTTAGAATATTGTGTATTTGTTATTTATGTCGTACAATGAATTTGAATAAGCTGTTGTTGAATGTTTGAACTATAACAAACACCAAACTGTCTTGCTGTTTTTTAGAAATTGTAAACAAGGTTGGCGAGCATAAAGGTATGAGGGAACCCTATGAGACAGGTGCCCAAAGCGTGCAAAATTAAGACTGCATTTTAGTTATGTTATGAATAAATATTAATGCGAAATGAACTTACAAACATTAACAAATGAACTGAGCAAACATTTCGTTCACAAAATAAGGAAACGTAAGCATATTAAATGCGAATTATGCATATTGAATGCCATTTACCAATTATTATTTACTAAAATGTACTTTTCTAGTTACTATTCTGCAATATATTATATTCTGTTTTGACTATTTCGATATTTTATTCATGCTTGTAAACAACAGCTTTTAGAACGCTAAAAGCTTGCGATACTTTTTCCATATTTAATTTGTAACAATAGAGTTTTTTAAACCCAACACATATACATTAATATTATTAGTAGCAGAAGTACAAATTTTTTTTTTTTATCTGCCATTGCATTTTTGCTATTCAATATTTATGTTTGTGTCAGTTCAATGACTTTCAGTTTCGGAAATCCTATGATGGTTTTGTGATACAATTTAAATGTAGTTAATACCAGTAATGGCTTTTGACATGCAAAGTAGATTCTAATTCATTTCTTGGTTGTTCAAGTTGGTGTTCTCGTTCTTGTGTTCTTTTTATATATATATTTCTTTTTTTATGGGACTATGGAGAACATCAAAGTTTATGTATAGTTAATGCTGTTTATAATGGCTTTGTTATACAAATATTGTATTTATTACTATATAATCCATACCAAACGTGCTCCTTTTATTGTTTCTGCCTTGCATATAAGCATATATAAGGTGCAACCTCAAGTCTATTCCTGATCTTTATTTGTGCAACCATTGGTCATATACTTATACTTCTAATTACAAAAATATTTCAAATGTGGTAAACAGTCATGTTAAGGTATTTTTATATCCAGAAAATCACCATTGGTTAAAGTAAAAATTAACTATCACTTTAATAAATAAATTTTTATGCAGTCCCCCAGCCTCTATAGAAATAAATCAACAACACTTCGCATATATCCTAACAAATGCAACACAAAAAAGTTTTACTTTTGTGTGACAAAAATTTACGGCGATACTCAATTTGAAAGTTTGATATTTTTTCGGTATATACTGGGTCCGTAAGAAAGTAATTTCGTTTTTCTTGATGCCTTTAAATGGTAAAAACCGAAAGAACACCCTTTGCAACCTTATATAAAGAAAGTAAAAATATAATTATGTAATAGTAAGATTTCTCTTTGTTATTTTTAATGAAAAATCAAAATAAATGTAAAATAACGCAGATTTTTTTTTATTTGTTAAAAGAGAAACATGGAACCTGATGGCCGAGTAATTAGAGCTCTGGCGCTCGGCACTACAGGCTTCTAGTCCAGGCGGTGCCATGGATGTTTGTAGTGGTTCGGAATCCACTTTAAACCGAGTCCCGATCTAATATGACTGTAAAAAGGGTGTAGGACTGACAACCCTACCCCTTAAAAAGACAACATCTACTGTCTAGAAATTCAGGCAGACAGCCTTTGTCCACCATAGGGCTGTTGCGCCACTGATGATAATGATGATAAATAATGATGATGAATACTTTTGTGTAGATCAGAAATCATTGTAATCAATTTAAAATTAGTTTTAGGTGTGTGTTGTAAAGTTTTGTAGTTATTCGATGATAGCTTGGCGATTCTTTTTGGCGATTATCTATATTATTGGCGAAAAAGGGATAAAAAAGGTCCTATTATAGAATGATTTTCAGAAGAAACGCTTCCTTTTTTAAAAAAATTCTAAATAAAGGTAAATTTAACATTTTTGTAATTTGTCGTTATTGTCGTCGTTTGTCCCCATTGTTAGGAAAGGGGCTGTTGCGCCAAAGAAGAAGAAAAGAGAAAGAACCAATTACTGTTTTGCATAAGAACACTGACGATTCTCCTACCATGCACATGAATTGTATTGCGCATAGGAACTTCATTTAAAATCTCATTGGATGTCTTTACGCTTAGAAGTTCTCCGATTTGATGCCTCGGTGTTTAGAATCACTGTTTATATAATACAGATTTTGTGCCGTCAGTGTGATACAGTGTCTATAACTTGAGTCATTTATTAATAACGCCAGTTGCTACATGTGTAATAAACTCCATTTTATTCTGAGTTATTTTTCAAGACATAAATTTTCATAAACATTAAAACCTTTCATTTTCAACAACTGCTGCCTCTAGATTACATCTAACGTCAAAAAGAAATAAAGTTAATGTATGGCAATCATAAATACACATGTTTATTAACAACTAAACCTTGAAAAGACTGTAAAAGTTCAATTTTTGATTATTTTGTAATTTATCAATAATTTTATTTACGCAATAAGGTTTTATCTCCATTAAAAATTTGGATTCATAAAATTGTTAATAAAATACTAACCGACTCTGTAATTAGATTCAAAACGACTCATTTTTGTTTGACAATATTTATTACCCATCTAGAAGAAAATCTTCTCAACTAAATTCTCCTTTTTCGTCAAAAAGATATCTTAATCTCCACTAACTAAATAAATCAAGCAATAACATAAAATTTTTTAACTACCTCAAATGAAAGCTTCAGAGATAAATATCACGTGATAAGGAAGTTTAGCATAGCAAAAAAACAGAAATGATTTTATTATGCATCTCAAGTAAGAAAAGACTTGCTAAAAAAGGAAAGGAAGTGATATCGATTCAATAAAATGAATAATTTGTTTCTTCTTACGTGATTCGTGACTTTTATGATGGGGGTTAATCATGAATTCTTCATGTAGCTGGGGCGTCGAATTTGAACGAATCGTTCATCCCATCTCATTAATAAAACATGCTAATACTGAACTTATAATAAAAAGAGCTATCAATTACTTCACATTCTTTGATAAAGTAATGTTCCTCAAATAATAAAAAAATCGAGAAAATGAAATTCTTCACGATTATTTTTCTCTTTCATTGGCGCAACAGCTTCATGGTAGGCCAAGGTCGTCTGTCTTCAAGACAGATGTTTTCTTATTATAGGGCAGGTTTGTCAGCCCTACACTAAACGATCCTACAGTGATACTAAATCTAGGAGTCTATGGCCGTGTGGCTAGCGCTATGGCACTCTGTACCACAGGTATCGGGTTCGAATCCCGGC
Organism: Caerostris darwini; assembly: GCA_021605075.1. Taxonomy (NCBI): domain Eukaryota; kingdom Metazoa; phylum Arthropoda; class Arachnida; order Araneae; family Araneidae; genus Caerostris; species Caerostris darwini. The sequence continues at coordinate 191,690 of BPLQ01002721.1, forward strand.
GGTGCCATGGATGTTTGCAGTGGTTCGGAATCCACTTTAAGCCGTAGGTCACGGTCTCATATGATCGTAGAGCGTCACATAGCCCAGTCATACTTCTCGCCCACATCATTCCCAAACTGTAAAGAGGCAATTCGGCTATAGGCACAGTCGCGTCGTGTGGTGTGGTGTGATGTAGTAGTATTAGTCATGTTAGACCGGGCCCTACAGTTTATGCCTAACTCGTGGCATCGTGTGCGGCTGGTGAGCATTATGGTTGAAGTTACAATCCACTACCACTTTGTTGTAGACATTGTTTAAAAAAAAAAGAGGTGTCTCGATGTCGTTTGTGATGTTCAGCATTTTGCCTCTTGTGGCGGATTACTTGGTAGGAGTTTTTTTGGGTTTTCTCCCATAAGATACGCAAATGCGGGTTAATTCTCTCTTAAGGCGCTGCCCTCTTTCTTCAGCGACACGTAGCCAAATCAAACTTCTACCTATGGGTTCTCCATCACAATAGAAGCTGCCCCTTTCCCTCCATCCATGAGGGATACAGCAACAACAATCTACGGTTTAATGTGGATTACGAATCACTACAAACATTCACAACATCGTCGGAATTCGAACCCGAAACCTCTGGGCCCGAGCACCCATTGTCAGAAGTACGATATACTCGCGTTTGCTTTAGAATAATACAAGGTTGTCGACAATACTTGTTTCAGTCCTAAATTAAAACTTAATTTAGATTAACTCGTGGTTTTTCGAATCTCGATTTGCGCTGTTTAACGAAAGAATATATGTATTTTATTACCAATTGAGATACTTGAATTGAGGTTATTTTAAACTAAGAATCTGAAGCCCTACAGTCAAATCCGTTTTTATGCGGGGTTTTTTTTTTTTGTGTAATTCTTTTACATGCGATATATATATAAAAAATTCAATCAAATGCATATTATGAATAAAAATCAATTAAAAAAGGAAACAGCAGATGGCTGTCAAAATAACATACAAATTAAAAAATAAATCCAACAGATGGTCCACCTGATATTATATCACCCCACTGCCACAAATGCTATAGATGCGAGGTAATGCTACATCAAGAGCTTCTGATTTATATATGTTCAATGTGGGGCTTTTTTATGCTGTCTCTATTTACAGCATAACTTTTTTAGAATATTATTCAGACAATATATTTCATAGCTACTTATAAAGTTTCAATACATTTTTTTATACATTCCCTATTTCCGTATATAAACAGGTTTAACAGTATTGGGTGATCAAAAAGCCTCGCCAATGGTGCCAAAATATTTTATTGCAAAAATACTAAAATCCAACTACAAACTTGAGCAAGATCGATTGATGATTATTTTTAGACGCAATTTTGAACATCGTCATATTGCATGTTTAAAATGTGACCCTTTTTCTTGAATGCATGCACAAATGCGTTTAACAAAATATGAATTTCTTTTGATGAATGATATGAATCCTTTTTTTATTATACGAGGGCATATTTTTTTTAACTTCATTTTAATAACTTCGAGTTCTTTAATGATATGTTCGCATAAGCATATGCTTTTAGGCTATCCCATAGAAAGAAATCCAATGAGACGAAGCGATCAGCAAAAGAGTCTTTGAGAAACGACATATCATTAGACATGTAGTATGGCAAGTTTCTCCGCTCTGCTGAAATCAACAAACATCCTCACTCTCTTCAAGTAATGAATGACACAACTGCTTGATGCATGCCTAAAACAATTTCTGGCAGCAAATATTCAGTGATAGTCTGTTCCAGTGTGTAGCGATTAGATCTTAAATATTAGAGAGTTTTTGCATACCGTACGTTAGTTACCGTAGGACGTCCGTTAGCTTTTTCTCCCTAGCGCGCGTGCTCATAGGAAACTGAGCATGCGCGCTAGAGAGAAAAAGCTAACGGACGTCCTACGGTAACTAACGTACGGTATGCAAAAACTCTCTATTGGGTATAAATTTTTAACTAGTGTATATTTTTATTCAAACATTACAGAGTTTTTGCATACTGTATTTTGGACGTCCGTTAGCTTTTTCTCCCTAGCGCACATGCTCGTGGGAAATTGCGCATGCGTATCTGTAATAATGTTTCCTATGAGCATGCGAGCTAGGGAGAAAAAGCTAACGGACGTCCAAAATACGGTATGCAAAAACTCTCTATTGACTAAATTACCTCACGCTGTGAGCCAGCAATCGGCCTTCATTTGGTAGATCATGAATCTTTTGAAATAGGATGCTAAACTGACACCAGGCGAAACATTTTCAAGTCAATTCATGGAAACTTATACGTAAACTACTACGTATCTGCTATTCAAATGGTAACTGATCTTGGGTCATAGTGTCTACATTCGAAATCAAACAAGTTAGATATACGTAGTACTTTTTTTTAAGCTCATCCCTTCAGATTTTGATGAAATTTGTCGCAGAGAATATAAAAAATAATAAGTAAACCCCCAAAGTTTAGTTACCTTTTAAATATACATCTCTTTTACTAATAATGTATCTATATTACAATTAGGGATTGCAATACCGGGATACCGGTATTTTCAGCCATTTGTACAATTTTGTAATACCGGTATTTACAAGTTTAAATACCGGTTTTTTGGTATTTACTAGAAATTTAGAATTCTTATCTGTAAAATTCTTATTCTTATTTGAGAATTCTTATTCAGAATTCTCATCTATGAAATTCTTATTCTTATTTGAGAATTCTTATCTGCGAAAACAAGGTTGTAATTATGAAGTAAGTGTGTGTTCGTGCCTACGCGCAAGGATACCCCTAGCGGTGAAAAAAGTGTATGAGAGTGCACAAATGGAGTTCTGCGCATGCCCCTGAGTGCTCAGAACTCCAAGTGTGTTAAGTGTCATGCCAGAGAGTCAAGAGTGAAACATAGCTGCATAACTGAGAGAGGCTATGGTTGTTACGTTAACAAAAGTGTTTATTAAGTTTTAATGTGTGGATTATGTTAGTGTGGGAGTGTTATTAACAATTACAGTCCACTGTGTGCTATTGTGCGAGAACAGTGTGTAATATTTCGATATGTTTTAAATTGGTGAGTTTGTTATTCACATTGTATTTGCATATCATACAAATATTTTAAAAATATTTTTCATATTTATTATATATATATACTAGAGGACCCGGCCACGCGTTGCTGTGGCTTTCTTGTATTTCGTTCAATTATTAGATACTATAATTGGTATTGTTAAGTAAGTGATTGGTAAAGAATGATGAAAAGATCAAATTAAGCTTCAACGAATAGAAAATAATTAATTTTTATTAATTTAATGAATGAGGTAAATAATGTTGATTTTTAAGACTGTTTTATAATTATTTTACCTAATTTAGTTTTTAATAATCATTACTTTCATTTAACTAAGAACTAAGCGATGAACAATATTTCTTGTTAGTCTGTCTTTCGTCAAAATAAATAAATTCGATGGTTTTCGAACACGTGAGCATGCAACATACAGCTGCCCATGGGAGAAACACGGATTCTGAGGTTCGATTTTTTTTGGTGGTCTTTTACTGAAATTGATAATTGAAAAAATACAATACAATTAAAATAAAATCGGGATATAATAAGAAAAGACTTAAAAAAAAATTCACAATAAAATTCAAATGCAAACGATCGTTTAAGATACACGCACACCTTCGAAGAAATTTTTTATCTTTGTACATATTTTTGGATTGAATGTATCTAAAAACTAATGATTTCACATAAAAAAATTTCATTATTATTTTTTTTAATTTTTATAAGCTAAAATAAGGGTAAAAATGGCCAAAAATTGATACTGTTACAAAACCTGAAATCAAATCAATATTTTTTTAAATTTCTGAGTTTGTATTTGTTTGTACTAACATTTTACAGCGAATAGACCTCTGGTAAATTTATATCTTTATTATTTATTATTTTGTGCTAGTTTAAATGCTGTCGACACAAAATTCTTCCAAAATTTGCATGTAATTCCAAGTTTATAAATTAAAATAAAAAATATTTATGTAGCTATAATCATTTCCCTGTAAATATTTATGAAAAACATAAATACAAAGTTTTGTAGCATTTGGATCAAAATTACTTGTGTTATGGTGTTTCACATGAAAACAAAAAGCATAAAAATTCATTCTGAGAAAAAGCTAAAATCAACTTTTAATTAGATATATTACTTTTAAAAATGTTGTAAATAGATTAAAATGCCATTGAATTATCAAGTTCATAGTCTTATTTATTAAAAAATATAATTTTATTTTTCCTGGCAGATTTTAACCGATTTTGCAATTAAATACGAAAAAAATCTGTATAAAAACTATCCTATTTCTCAAGTTGGAACAAAACACACATTTAAAAAAAAAAAAAAGTTAAAATCGGATGGTTAGTTTCGGAGTTCATCGCGAACAAACATCGTGACACGGGAATTATATATAATAGATATATATATACTCTTAAATAATACCCCATAATAATGAATAAGAATAAATTTAAAGAACATAAAAAATCAGTTGATAATACTTCGGTTTGGTTTCATTATTTATATGATGAAAACAATACGGTGGCACAATGCAAAAAATGTTCAAGAGTTATTAAAGTGAATGGAGGAAGTACAAGCGGACTCCATACACATTTAAAAACGAAACATGATACAAATTTGTTAAGGAGGAAAGAATCTAATTGCGAGGAAGACACAAACTTAAGCACAGTTTCTAAGCCCAAGCCATCAGGGATTTTAGATTATTTTAAAAAAAAAAGATATAATTTCCTCCAAATTATCTTTTTTTTTTCAAAATAATCTATACAAATATCAATGCAAATATCACAATTTTTTTTTTGCGATATTTACATTCTCTAATAAAACTGGCAAATAAAACAAAAAGCACCTGTGTTTTCTTTTTTTTTCTAAAATTTCTACTACCGGTATTAAAACCGGTATCCCGGTATTAAGATCTCAAGAATACCGGTATTGAACTTTTGGTCCGATATTGCAATCCCTAATTACAATAATTTAAAATATTTGTTATATTATCTACAATAATTTAAATATCTATTATATGTGCCTATCCTTTTAAATATTTATCTATCGAAACTTTCTCATCAATAAAAGATTAATTATCATTAATTAAAAAATTTTTCATAATTAAAGCTCGTGTACATATATTTTTTTTAATCTTATTGTTTGTTAATTTACTTCTTCGCTTGAAAATTTTTCTAATTTTTAAAGCATGGATGGGACTTGTGTTCTATGCTTGTGTATGTCATGAACATGGCTTCTTTCCAGGAACACTTTCAGAAGTGAGCGTCCCACATTTGTTTGACATATGGTAAAAAATCATGAAACAGCTACTAGGTAACTTGATAGTCATGCATTGAACTTATACATGTTGCTACAATAACCATGAAGTTTCTCCGTTTCTAAAAACAGTGACTACAACAAAAGTCATGAATTATAGGAAATGTGAGAGAAATTTGAGAAAAAAAGATTCTGAAACATGGATCGCATATGCCACAATTAAAATAAAGTTTTATGAAAAAAAAAAAAAAAAAAAAAATATTAAGCCAACTCGATGTCAAATAATTTTTTTTAAATAAATAGATGCAAGAAATTGCTACTTTCATTACTATCTGCGATTTCAGTAAAATAAAGGAATTTAATTTTCTAGTGGCTCCTGTTCCAATAAAATAGCACGGTACTGCACTTCTGAGCTTAATAACCCTTTTCCGTGTGCACCTCAGTACAAATGCTAACCCATTGCTCATTTGTATGCGCTCAAGTGTCACCTGCACATTAGTTAAGTTTCCGTGACGAAGACAGATGTCGCCATGGCTACATAGCTTGAAATGGTAAAATATTCTTTACAAAAGCACGTTCCATGGATATTTTGAATTTTTCCAGCTGAACATGGAATTTCTGCTTGCTACACACACAATAAGGTTTTCTCTAGTTTTTCATTGCGTATTTTATAATATACTAGCAGAACCCGGCATACGTTGACCTGCCAAAAAAATACTTTATAGAAAATGACATATCCCGAATATACTCTCCGTGCTCCAATATATGTGCACACTAATTTTTATGAATACCGTTTGAAGGGTATATCAGATGAAATGCAGCAACACCACCTGATGACAAAGAATTTTCATAGCGATTGGTTGAACGGTATAGAGTTTAATATACTGGAGCACCATCTGGTGGCGACTTGCATCTAAGGGGATATCATAAGAACATTCTCCATGTTTTGTCAAACACACACAAATGTCATCAAAATCGACCAAACCCTTTATGAGGAGTTCAGAGACAAACGCACGTACAGAAAAACCCGATCGCAGCGCCACCTACTGAGTCCAGTTGTGAATCTAAACTACCCATCTCATCTACCCACTCAAAAAATTTCATCAAATTAGGTCCAGCCGTTTTTAAGGAATTCAGTGACAAGCACATGTATAAAATAATTATATATATACATAAAAATAACAGTTCAATAACTATAAAATGCTAATTTATCGTTTCCTTTTAATTTTTGTTCATAAAAATTTGTCTTTCAACGGAAATAAAGAAACATTAATTTTAAAAAATACAGTGTTGCCTCGGTATATGTCCATTTTGGTATAAGTCCTGTTTGTACTATTTAATGGACTATTTGGTAAATATTGTTTTGGTGTATGAATACGACTCACTTGCCTCAAAATCATTGACAAATGGATAGATGTTAAAAAGCTTTGCAAAAAAGTACCACCTCAACAGAGCCCGCGCGTGCCCTAATGGCATAGTCTTGAATGACCAAGCAATGTCACATTTTTTAAACATCCCTAGGTTTGGTTTGCCGCTCCAATCATTTTTTGCACACTTTAGGCTAATTAGACCGGGACCTACAATTTAACGTGGATTCGGAACTATGATAATAATGCGCCAAAAAAGATTTCGAGAAACTAGGAGAGATAACTTCCATGATTGTCTACTAAGAGGTCTATCTTCTGTTTCTCAATGTTAAAATTTTTTTTCCATTGCAGCCTATGAAACGCCGCCATCTGTAAGCAGTAGTTTGAAAAGTTGACTATCTGGATATATAACAGTAAGGAGTTTGTAGCGTATGCTTATTTGTCAGAAATTTGTATATAGTGTGCGTACAATTATTTTCAGGTTTTTAAATGCATCCCGATTTCAAAAGTACGAGAACTATTGAACTAGACAGTTCAAGGCACTTGGAAAAATTAGAATCCCTTTCTAATGAACTCTTCTAATACTTCTTAATTCCTTTAATTAATAAATGACAAGTAACATAAAAATATTTTTTTTTAAAGTCAATTCCTACCTTTTTCACTCAATTGCAGAAAAGTCCTTTATAAATAATTTTCATTCATTTTTTTAAGTTTATCTGGCGCCCTCTATTGGTAGTTATATGCAACTTAAATCTAAAAAAAACTAACATTAATGAATTAAATTTAATTACTGAATTGATATTTGAAAAAGCTGCATTAAATCCAGTGTCATCCACTACATGTTCAACAAAATGTATTTGAACTTGAGTGGATGAATAAAATGTATTTTATTGACGATTGAAAATTTGAACAAGGTATATATAGGGAGTGTGTGAGCTAATAGAAGGAATTTAACAAAGTAACAAAAATTCTTTAACTAGCGATAATTCTTAAATTCTTTTTTTTTTTCTTTTTAAATGTCTATACATCGAATGCAGACTTCATATTTTGTTAGCTTCTAACAAGTCTGAATTGCCCTCGTGCGGCGTGAATAAATTAAAAATAAATTGCCATAAATTATCACTAAATAAACCTCCAATTAGCACCAACGACATAAATTAGTTTGTTGAGCGTCGATTTCAAAAACGAGAGCAACTCCTTTTCGCCTCGGCGTCGCTGCGTTAATATTGCGAACTCGACTTCCTTCATCATTTTTTTTAAGTGTTTACAATACACATACACAGAAATCTTAATTTTCTGATTCATGTTTCTTAAAAACATGTTTCATTAGAGAACTATTAATATTATTATTCTACAATTATTATTAGAGAGTATAAGCAGAAAAGAGAGAAACAATATAGGTAGAAAAAAGAGAGACTATAAGTATAAAAAAAGAATCCTACTAACTACCAGTTTCCTGTAATTTTAAAAATAACGTAGTAAGTTAAAAATAGTCTTCCCGAATACTCTTTCAGTTGGAGCACTAATTGTGCTTCAATTTAAGCACTTAATACAGTGGTACTCGAATTTTTTGTAGTCGGGGAGCATTTAAAAGCCTTCAAATATTTGTAAGCGCACTATATACAAATTTTTGACAAATAAGCATACGCTATTAACACCTCACAGTTTTATATCCAGATGGTCAACTTTGCAAACTACTAATTACAGACTGTGGCGTCTCAGAGGCGGCAATGGAAATATTTTTAACGTTGAAAATCAAATAGATGCTAGCGCTCCTTGTAGCTAACCATGGAAGTTGAATAATAATAAAAGTCTAAAATTTAAAAATCTATAAATAATTGTAGGTTCGTAATAATTGTTCGCCAATGATGATGATGATCATAGGTGCAACAGCCCCTGATGGGCCAAAACCGTCTGCCTACTGGCAGATTTAAAGACAGGAGATGTTTTCCTTTTACGGGGTAGGATAGTCAGCCCTACGTCTAACACTCTAAAATCCTATTAGATCGTGACCTATGGCTTAAAGTGGATTCCGAACCACTACAAACATCCATGGCACCGCTGGGAGTTGAACCCGAAACCGATCGAACCGAAACCGAGTGGTACCAAGCGCCAGAGCGCTAACCACTCGGACATCAAGCCTCATATGATTACAAATTGTCTGGTTATAAAAAGTTCAGCTGGTTACAACAGTTCAATTTCCGCTTATAAAATTTAAAAAAAAATATTAAATGGATCCGCAGCTTATACTTTTATTGAAGGAGGAGGTTGAGATTCAGATCAATATAAATTTTATTTTTCAATTATAGATTCTAAAATGACTCACAATGAGACCTTTTTTTTTTTTTATCTAAAATCCTCTTAAAGATTAAATGAAGATTAAATATATTGTATAGAAGTACATAAATAAAACACTTGCGAATAATTTTATAATACTCAAAATGTAGAAAAAAATCCCTCAAATTTACTCAGTGTTTTGGCTAGAATGTAAAATAAAACTATTAGTAAATTCTAATTAGTATTCTAAAATAGAATTATTAGTATTTTAAAATAGAAATTTTTAAGAACACAAATATTTGTTCAGTTAAGATAATAGTAATTAAGTTAAGATAATAAGTTGAGATAATGTTACATATTATTTAAATGAATGATTGAAAAAAATTAGAAAAGGGTACGCGATAATAAAGAAAATAGCCAAAAAACTGTGCCATTTCTTTTTTTCAAATATTTCATAAGTTCGCTTCGGTAATACACTCATGTCCATAAATTAAGCATAATTCAGAATCACACAGAAATTGAACTCTAAAATAAAAATTTCACCTGTAGAATTATCACACACATCTTGAAGAAGAATATGCAAATTACAGGAAACCCCAGATGGCGCGGATAGTACGTCACAATGACGAGAGTGTAAGACAGGGGTATATAAGGAATGGTGGCAAAGAAGTAAAATTGTTCGCAAGCGCTTTAAAAGCCTTTCAGTGCAATAACCGCATAGTTATGGCACAAAGGAAGCATTTGGATGATTTTTTACGTGGTAGAATTATCGGACGACTGGAATGTGGACGTACCCAGCTGGAAGTATCCGAGGAACTTGGAATCGCCCAGAGATTCCAAGATGATGGTAATGTGAGTAGATGTTACAGCACAGGTTGCCCCCGAGTTACAACGCCGAATGAGGACCGGTATTTAGCAGTTACTGCCAAAAGAAACCGACGGAGCACAGCATCAGATCTGTCTCGTCAGCTCTATTCAGCTACCGGTACGACAGTTTCAAGGCAGACCGTGTACAGACGCTTAGGGCACATTGGTCTATATGCACGTAGGCCTGTCAGATGTGATACCGCAACTCACTATCGCCTGCGATTAACCAGGAGTAGAGAGCATGCATTGTGGACACCGCAACAGTGGTCTTGTGTGATGTCTTCCGACGAGTCCAGGTTTAGTTTGCAGTCTGATTCTCGCCGCACTTTCATATGGAGAGCGCCAGGTACCCGTTACCACCAAGAGAACACCATTGAATGACACCGTTAACGTGGTGCAGGATGGCTCGTTTGGGGAGGAATTATTCTTCCAGAACTGACCTGCATGTTCAGAGTGTAATGATGACAGGCCACATCTATCGGGATGTCATTCTGGAACAACATGTACGTTTGTTTCGGGTGCTGAATTTCTGTTTATGGATAACAACGCCCGTCCCCACCATGCAAACATTGTAGACGAATACCTTTAATTGGAGGATATCACCCGTATGGATTGGCCAGCATACTCACCGGACTTGAATACAATAGAGCATTTGTGGGATATGCTTGGCCGACGAATTGCAGCCCGTCAACCCCCTCCCACCTGTCAACCGGAACTTCGGAGGGCATTGCTTGATGAGTGGTGTAATATTCCCCAATATCAGATTGATAATTTGATAGTCAGCATGCCTAGGCGTTGTAAGGCCTGTATTGCATCGTCCGGGAGACATACTCCATATTAACCATCATACTAACCATGTTATACTGTTTTTTGTAAATAGGTTCTTTTTTGAAATTTGCTCCAGGGAGTAAAAATCGCAATTTTTATTAATTATGTGAAACATATAGCATCTTTTTTGCTCTTTACCTTTTGTTTAATAAATAGACTTTACAAATTAGTCAAATTTGTTTTGCTTCTGTCTCTTTCTTTGCCTGAACTTCATTATCCTTAATTTGACATGAGTGTATTTATGTTATAAATGGTATTTTATTAATGGTAATGGTACTCATTTTGGTATTTTATTAAGTTTATTTTTACTGAAATGCAACGGTTGCGGAAAATATGTATAGTTAAAAATAATTATGAGAGCCATTTATAAATTATTGTAAATTAACTTTGATGCAAAACAAGTACCACCTTTTTTTAAATCGCAAATTATCTTGGTTTGGTTTGTCGCTCTATGGTCCTTTTGTGCACATTGTAGGCCAACTAGAAGGGACCTACAGCTTAATGTGGATTCCGAACCAGTCACAAACATCCATGCCCCCGCCATAATTCAAACTTGAAGCCTGTGGTACCAAACGCCAGAGCGCTAGCCAATTGGCCATTAGGCCTCTCACAAATTATCTTAGTATAATAAAATAGCTATAGATTATTAGAATAATTAAATGAAAAATCTGAATTGGAAAAAGTCATTGAAAGTTAAAAGATTGCGTTCTTCGTATGCTAAAAGAGCATAAAACGCAAAGAGGAAACGAAAGCTTTTTATTAATAAATATGAAATTCTTCTGAAACCATTTCATAAATTTTCCATGCTTTGTGGGAAAACAATTTCAGAAATAAAATTTTTACGCTCCGCCCTAATATACGAGTTGTTGGTAATTGTTGTGATAAAATAAGATGAGTGATAAAATTAGTGATATAATAGTGAGTTTGATTGCACTCTTGTAGATAAAAAATATTTATCATTGCAATATTATAATACTTACTGCTACCTAATATCACATTGCCTTCTGAATGTCGGAAAAAAATTCTTTCAAATCTCTTGTTGATTGAAAAGTACACGAATCCTTTCAAATCAATTATTGATTGAACGGATCACGAATCCTTTGAAATCAAATATTGAGTGCCAATCCTTTCAAATCAATGAACGGATCACGAATCCTTACAAATAATTTGTTGATTGAAAAGGAACACGAATCCTTTCAAATCACTTGTTGATTGAAAGGATCACGAATTCTTTCAAATGAATTGTTGATTGAATCCTTTCAAATCACTTGTTGATTCGTTTAGGTTTCAAAAGTAATTTTTAAAAATATTTTGCTGTTTTTTAAAAAAAAAAAATATTAAAAAAAAATGTCGTATATACCATATTTTTTAGAAATTGTATAGTTTCAGAAAAATAATTTTAAAAATTTACAAAAACGGCTAAAAGACTTCACAAAAGTATACTAATTTTAATTTCTACCGTGCACAAACTAACAATGGGCATACTAATCACTTGTATTCCACAAATGGCAAACACAAAAAAATCATTTACAAATATCAGCATAAGATATTAAAACGGATATTTCATAAAATTCATTTCATCCGTATTAATTTATGTACTTAAAAGTCTTTAACATTTAACAATAGGTAATGAAAGAATTTCTGACATATATTAAAGCGTTTAGGCCATTTAATTCTTAGTAAGTAGCCTTTAGAACAAATACTAATACTATTACCTTACGAACTTCTCAAATCATCAATATAATCGAACAATATAACGGTGTGTAAATGTTTCCAAAGACACTGCTGTAATCGTCCAACAAGTCGGCCCTCTTTGAAGATAAAATAAATGTTGTCCTGTTATCAAAAATAAAAATATCCCTCATCTTGTGTTGGTAGATGCGATGATTACCATGTCCTTCAATAATTTAAAATTATTCATCCTGATGCAATTCAGTCATTCATCCACATATGTCTTAATTCAAACGCAAGGTTCTTTAAAGAATACTTTTTTTTTTATGTTGAGTGAACCGTATTCTACAATTTTCGCTCTAAGTCTCTATTCTAAGTCTAAGGTTTCAACCGTAAATCTCCATGTAGTCATAATCTCCACCTTTTACTTTTAAATCTATCTATAAGCTGGACTACATCAGGTAAAATGAGCAATCCAGTTGGTATTATTTAACTCCAACCTCCTATCTAGCTGTTCGAAGGTCACCAAGAAGAGTCTGATGTCATCTACTTTGGATTAAATCTTTTCAGGATCTGTTACAGAACGAAAGTATTGCGCTTTGGAATTGTTTCTTCTTTTGTTATTGTAGTAGAACCGAATATCGAGGCCTGAATTCTCCTTTTCTCAAGTTCAAAGTCACTTTCTTTTGTCCTTCCCTTCCCATTCCTTTTACGTGCTTCACTTTCTACTTTGTTAGTTACAATCGTCTCCAACAGTTCTTTCACGATGTCCTCTTCGTATGCTTTCAACTTTACTATTAAATCCTTATTATTTTCAAATTTTCTACCGTGCCATTTCCCAACTTTCATAAATTAACACTTGGAAATCGGATCTCACTTTTTTGTGTTTGTTGCTCTTTTGCTGTACTCAAATTAATTAAACCAATCTAACCAATCAATTTTATTTAAACTAACCTTTTTACCTTCACTTTCTACTTTGTTAGTTACAATCGTCACCAACATTTCTTTTACGCTGTCTTTTCGTATGCCTTCAACTTTACTAATAAATTCTCAAATTCTATTGCTTTCGAATTTTATACCGTACCGTTTCCCAACTCCTAAATTAACTCTTGGAAATCGCATCTCACTTTTTGTGTTTGTTGTTTTTTGCCATACTCAAACTAGTTAAACCAATTTAACAAATAATTTTTACTTAAACTAATCCGACCTCTAACACTTATTTTAACTTAACCACCAAAAATCAACAAATCTCAAACGCCACCCCCACTAAGTCACAGCATTATAATATTAGTTACACACAAGAAATAAAAGCATTGAATTCTCACCTGTATACAGCTACCAATTTTGATTTTTTAAAAATCCTGTTCAATTCTTCCGACTAATTCAGTAAGAAATTTTCAGTGCATTTATTGATCTTAATTGTAATTTCAACTAACCTACCTAGCCAACCACACTAGCAATGAATATCGTCGTTGATTTAAACCCTTTCAACAACCAAATTGATGAGTTACCAAGTCTTCATAATTCACAAGGCAGTTTGATCTCTCAAATACCAGCGCAGACTAAACTTCCTCTTTTTTTTTTCGCTGTTCTAAATATTTTTTTAAGGGCCTGAATGGCCGAGTGGCTAGCGCTCTGGCACTCGGTACCACAGGTATCGGGTTCGAATCCTGGCGGTGCCATGAATGTTTGTAGTGGTTCGGAATCCCCTTTAAACCGTAGGTCCCGGTCCTAATAGGATCGTAGAGCGTTGCGGGGGCATTGTTACTCCGCGTCCGTGGCTTATCTTCAAGTGACACGCGCCCCCTGGGTAATGCAAAGTGAGTACGTCTGTGCGGCGCTTTCCTTAAGGCATTCAAGTCGTCCATGTCCAAGTGTTTGCCAGCTGCATTAGAACAAAAAAAAAAACAAATAAATAAAATATTTTTTAAGTTGCCCTAGCGGTAAAAACTAATATAACAGAATCATAATTTAAAATTACTTTTCCTCAAACATCTGAAACGTAAATTACATTGTGCCAATTTAATGTATCGTGTATTACATTTATTGCTTTCAGAAATCAGAAAATTTGATGGCGATCAATGCAACTTGTGGAAGATGATTTGTATCGACAGTTAGGCTACCTACTGGTGATTTTCTTTTCTGATTCTTTCCCATTCAAAATAAAGTTGGGATTCTTTTCATCTCCTGCCAATGGTCTTTTGCAGGTGCATGCATAAAATGGTAAATAAAGCCAACTGACGTACACAAAAATAAAACTTTCTGTATAACATACTTTTTTTTTGTCTCTAGAAATGTGCGATATACGGAAGGAATAGTATATTTAATCTTCTTAAATGCTCTGGCGTTCGGTCCCACAGGTATCGGGTTCAAATCCCGGCTTTGCCCATGGATGTTATAGTGGTTCGGAATCCACTTTAAACCGTAGGTCCCGGTCCCCTAATAGGATCGTAGAGCGTTGCGGGGGCATTGTTACTCCGCGTCCGTGGCTTATCTTCAAGTTACACGCGCCCCCTGGGTAATGCAAAATGAGTAACATCGGTGCAGCCCTTATGGCGAATATCACGGTCTATTTTGCCAGCTGCATTAGAAGAAAAAAAAAATTTCTTCTTAAATGGCACAACAGCCCAAAGGTGGGTCAAGAGTTTCTGTCTACTGGCAGATTCCAAAATATGGGATGTTGTTTTTCTTTTAAGGGTAGGGTTGTCAGCCCTACGTCCTACAGTCATCCCGAACCACTTAGACCAAAACCTAACTCGAAACTTTTAAAGTGCATCCCGGCCATCAACCCCTGCAAACATCTTAACGTGAATATTGTGGGGTCCCGGTGACTCTAACTCGAAACTTGTGGTACAGAGCGACAGAGCGTTAATCACTCGGCCATCAAGCTCCAGTATATTTAATAAATTGTAGAACGATCTTAATGCGAATATTAAAGAATGTGTATAGTAATTTTTTAAGGAAATTATCCCTTTTGGCTTGTTTAATACTTTCTCCTCAAATTGAGCGTTCTAATCGCCAAACGGCTAGTGCTCTGGCTTTTGGTACCACAGGAATAAATTCGCGTGAAATTCGCTGAATTAACTATTTTAAGTTTCTTTGGGTTAAAAAAAAAGTGTTAAAATTTAAATAAATTTTAATGTTTTTATTTCATAATACTATTTCAGTCAAAAATATTTAAAGAAATCTGCTACCCTTGTTGAAATTTGAAGAACACTAAGCACTTTGATATTAAAAAATTTATAATTTACATCCCAGGCTTCAGGTTCGAGTTTTGAAAACGACATGGATGTTTGGTTGCGGTTCGGAATCCTCGTTAAACTGTATGTCCCGATCTAATTAACCAAGTGTGTGCAAAACAAATAACAGTAGAATGACAGACCGAACCTGAGATTGAAAGTCATGTTTTTTAACCTATTATTAATATCTTCATAATATGGAGCTTTGACACAGGCAAACGGCAATGAGCTTATCGAACCGGAAGTAAGGAACTGGTAGGGAGTACCTATGTCTTTTAAAGAATGTTTTTTTTTCTTTCTAATGCAGCTGGCAAACACTGAGACAGCTTGGTCTTGGATGCCTTAAGGCAAGCGCTGCACTCACTTTGCATGACCCAGGGGGCGCGTGTAACTTGAAGATAAGCCACGGACGCGGAGTAACACTGCCCCCGCAACGCTCTACGATCATACTAGACCGGGACCTACAGTTTAAAGTGCATTCCGTACCACTACAAACATCCATGGCACAGCCGGGACTCGAACCCGAAACCTGTGGTACCGAGCACCAGAGCGCTAGCCACTCGGCCATTCAGGCCCCTTTTAAAGAATGTTTCAAGCTCATTATCAAAATTCAATGTTAGAATATATCTTATTGAGGTTTCTGTTTTTTAAGGAGTTAGTATAAACCTTCTTAGAGATCACAGAATTGTGTCAACAAAACTGTTGCTCACAAAATTCCTTTAAGAAAAAAAACCTTTTTTTTATCTGTTTAATGAATTTTCTTTTAGTAAAAAAAGCCATCTTTTTTAAGCAGGTTTTACCAGTTACGGAGTGCCTATAAGTTTCGAAGAACCTTTCAACTTTTTGTTCTGACAAACACTTAGATAGTTGTCTTGGATGCTTTAAAGGCAAGCGCCGCACCGACTCTACTCACTTAGCACTGCTCAGGTAATGCGTGTAACTTGAAGATACAGAAGCGGAGTAACAATACCCCTCAACCTCAACGATCCTGTTAAACCGGGACCTACGGCGTAAAGTGGATTCCAACCACTAAAAACATCCATGGGACCGCCGGGACTCGAACCCGAAACTTGTGGTACCGAGCGCCAGAGCGCTAGCCGCTCGGCCATTCAGGCTCGCCTTTCAATTTTCTCATCAGAATAAAATGTTATTGCTTTATTAAGCATTAGTATAAACCTTATTATTTCAAAATAGTATAAATTAACAATCTTTAAGGGAAAAAAAAATTTGGAATTGATTTTTCTCTGATTCAAGGCCATGCTTTTAACCAATTTTTACTATCTTCCAACCTCCTAAACCTCCTTATTAAGTGTTAGTATCAACCAACAGGTAGAACATGTATGAAAAAAAATAATTATACCTTCCCACCATGGTGCAATCTGTATACTGGAATTCGATAACAACATATTTATACTTTAATCTAACACTTCTCATAAGTGAAAATAATTTTTCGTCCCACCCAGGGCTCAAATATACCCTGAAGCAAGCTCATAGACACCTGTTCACAAATCTTAGTTCATAATTTTTTTACATGAAATAAAAATAATTTTGTGAAAATCACAGAAAATACTCGATAAATGGAGCTTTAAAGCAGGGATGACCAACCCGCGGTCCGCCGTTGCATATTTTTCCGACCCGTGAGATTTATCACACTTTTACAAAATATATTTATTTTATAACGGTCAAAGTAATGAAAACCAATGTATTTTAAAAACACATTACGTGCACATGCATATATTCAAAATTTAATTGTCGAATTTATGGGACAAAATTAACTTTGAATTTAAAATAATATTCTTGTGAATATAGGACAGATATTGCCTGTTTTATTTATGAGTTTACAGTTATAAGTTCGCAGAATAATTAAATTGTAAACCCTAATTACGATGTGAAAATATCGAAATTGAGATCGATTTGCAAAAGCTAAGGGAAAGAGTGGAGAAACAAATATCGCGCTAGTAAAATAAATCTTTTTTAAGGATTTGATTTTTTTTATTTCGTTTATATTTATATATTTTTTATATTTCATTTTTAGTGTAATATATTTCTTTACAATGTGCGTTTAGTATCATCATTATTATTATATTGTCCATGTTTACATGTAAGAATAATAGAAAACATAACAATAACTCATTATGTTCAGTTTTTCACTCCAAAAAAATGTCTACGGTGGGTCTAAATCTAATATGGGGATATGTAATTTTATATGCGGCCCGCGGAGTTAGAATCCTTTCCAAAGTGGCCCGCAAGATCACTTGGGTTGGCACCTCTGCTTTAATTGCAATAAGTATTTTTTTTTTCTCTCTCTAATGCAGCTGGCAAACACTTAGACAGTCTTGGATGCCTTAAGGCAAGCGCTGCACAGACGTACTCACTTTGCATGACCCAGGGGGCGCGTGTAACTTGAAGATAAGCCACGGACGCGGAGTAACAATGCCCCTGCAAAGCTCTACGATCCTATAGGATAGGACCTAGGGCTTAAAGTGGATTCCAAACCACTACAAACATCCCTGGCACCACCGGGACTCGAACCCGAAACGTGTGGTACCGAGCGCCAGAGCGCTAGCAGCTCGGCCATTCAGGCCCCATTGCAATAAGTATTAAATATACAAAATGCATCTTCCCTTTGAAGCTTTAAATTCTTGCACCACTTCTGAGCTGGTTGAAAAGTTGCCGACTGCTGATTGGCTGCTAGCTTCAGAGGAAGAGCACAATGATACCTGACTCTTTATCTACTCATTTGAAACGGAAGAACAGCGAGCGGCTTCCGCAACATGCTCCTCCGTTCTCGAGTAAGACGCATTGAGTGATATCCCTTACAGCAGTGCTCTTCAACATCCAATTTCCCCCCTCAAGAACTCCCCTAATTCCGCCTCAATTTGATAAATCCTTCCTCCTCCCACTCTGTTCCTTTTTGATATTGAATTAAATGTAATGTTAGTAAAATTTTTTTAATCGTGAGTTAGCTCTTTTAGCTGTAGCTTTTTTTTAGAGCACTTTTGCATTTCCATTTTTAGAAAAAAATAATAATATAGCAATATTGATGTTACAAACAAAATTCTGAATTCAATATCAGTTGAATGTGCATAATAATAACACACAGTTCTGCGTGGGTACAATTCTTTTAATAATTAAAAAATTTCATTTAACAATTTAATTTCAATATCATTGCCCGACGCGTAATCCAACAATTAAGTAGGCAGCTATCGTACAGAAGTCGGGTTCGAATTTGCTAGTAGCATCCTTTGCAATCATTGCTTTTAGAAGGTTTGTCGCTCTACGGTCATTTTCTGCACACTTTGGCTAATTAGACCGGGAGCTACAGTTTAACGTGGATTCCGAACCACTAACAAACATATATACATGCCACCGCCAGGATTCGAACCTGAAGCCAGTGATGCCAACAGCTAGTGCTCTAGACCAGGGGTCTCCAAACTACGACCCGCGGGCCAAATCCTGCCCGCCGGAAGATTCTATCCGGCCCGCGGATAGAATTTTAATTTTCCGGTCCGAGGCAAATTAAAAGAAATATAAATTTATACATTATATATCCAGCTCCTGTTCTACTTTGATTAAATATTATTTTTTTTCTTCACTTACTTCTAACGTTCACTTACTTTTTTTTTTTTCCTACAAAATCTAAATCGACAGACAGCTTTCAGTCGGAAAGGATTTCCAAGTTGAATTAATTGAGTTACATTCTAACAATCATCTCCAGCAGTTGTTTCTAAATATGCCAAAGTTAGAGTTTTGCAAATCAATATCGAAAGTAGGTTTTCCAAATTCAATATCTCACGACCAGAAAATCAGTGCTGTGTTTGCTTCATCTTATACATGTGAACAGGTGTTTTCAACTATGAATCTTGGAAAGAATTATTTCAGAAGTAGACTGACAGATGAGCATTTGTGATACCTTACAGTGAGGTTCTCACTTCGAACCTCACTATAAGGAACTTTTAAAAATGAAATCTCGATTTCATTCATCTCATTAACATATTTAAATTGTAATATTTGTATATTGTTTTTTGGCCCGCCAAACTTTTTTTTTTTCAATTTTTGGCCCGCGACCGAAAAAGTTTGGAGATCCCTGCTCTAGCCAACTGGCCATCAGGCCGCAAAGCTTTTGGAAACAAGAAGATTTGATGGCAATTATGACAACTTGTGTAAAATGTCTCTTTAATGATAACCCAAATGTTGTGGGAATTTCTATATTTTTCTTTCTCTGCTACAGGCAAGTGTGGAGCAGTTACTCAATAGACGTCATCTCTTCATGTATCAACACAAATGGACAATGTACTACATACAATTATACGTCCAATTTAATATATGCCTTATTTAGACGCAAAAAATTTGTTTGGAAAACGGACATAAAACCTTTACCAAAGTGATGAATGTCAAAAGCTTTGCATAGAAGTGTCACCTCAACAAAATCCAAACAAGCCATAATAAGATTGCCTGAATTAACAACATAATGTCGCATTTTTCAACACGCCTTGAAGATACGGCTGAAGAAATGTTATTTGGACCGATTTTTAATAAACGTTCAATCTGATACCATTTAAATGTTCATTCTGGTATCTGGTACCATGAAAATTTACCATTTACCATTAAAATTTTTGCTTTTGTGTCTAAATATTTTAATATTGAACAGTGTTTAAATTGTTTTATACACAACTCATCAATGTACAATATGACAGTAGCAGTAAGATTATTTTTTTTAAAGAAAATAGGATTAATTAATTTTTTTTAAAATATCATATGGAAAAATTGGAAAATTATTTTTACATATGTCCTGTTTGGTTGAGAAATCCTTGGTATACATTCTGTTTGGATTTAGAACAAATTAAGGTTATCACTGTATATATATATATATATATATATATATAGTGATAACCTTAATTTGTATATATATATATATTGATAACCTTAATTTGTATATATATATATATATATATATTGATAACCTTAATTTGTATATATATATATATATATTGATAACCTTAATTTGTATATATATATATATATATATTGATAACCTTAATTTGTATATATATAGTGATAACTTTAATTTGTATATATATATATATATATATAGTGATAACCTTAATTTGTATATATATATATATATATAGTGATAACCTTAATTTGTATATATATATATATATATATAGTGATAACCTTAATTTGTATATATATATATATATATAGTGATAACCTTAATTTGTATATATATATATATATATATAGTGATAACCTTAATTTGTATATATATATATATATAGTGATAACCTTAATTTGTGTATATATATATATATATACACTGAAGTGACAAAAGTCATGGGATAGCAATATGCAAATTTTCAGATGGCAGTAGCATCGCGTAGAACAGGTATAAATGCGCAGTGCTTTCGCAGAGCTTTCATTTCTGTTCAAGTTATTCATGTGAAGAGGTTTTGACGTGATGATGACCGCACGACGGGAATTAACAGACTTTGAACGCGGAATGTTAGTTGGAGCTAGACGCATGGGTCATGCCATTTCGGAAATCGTTAGGGAATTCAACATTCCCAGATCCACTGTGTCAAGAGTGTGCCGAGAGTATGAAATTTCAGGCATAACATCCCACCATGGACAGCGCAGTGGTCGACCGCCTGCACTTAACGACCGAGACCAGCGACGTCTGCAAAGAGTCGTAAATTTTAACAGGCAAGCAACACTGCGTCAAATAACCGCAGAAATCAATGTGGGACATACAAGGGACTTGTCTGTTAAAACTGTGCGGAGAAATTTGGCTTTCTTGGACTATTCCAGCAGAAGACCGACTCGAGTGCCTTTACTGACAGAACGACATCGCTTGCAGCGACTCTCGTGGGCACGTGAACATATTGGTTGGTCCCTAGATAAATGGAAAACCGTGGCCTGGTCCGATGAATCACGATTTCAGTTGGTAAGAGCTGATGGTAGGGTTCGAGTGTGGCGCAGACCCCACGAAGCCATGAACCCAAACTGTCAGCAAGGCACTGTTCAAGCTGGTGGTGGCTCCGTAATGGTGTGGGCTGTTTTTTTCATGGCATGGACTTGATCCTCTGGTGCGACTGGACCGAACATTGACTGGAAATGCTTATGTTCAGCTACTTGGAGATCACTTGCAGCCATTCATGGACTTCATGTACCCAAACAACGATGGGATTTTTATGGATGACAATGCGCCATGTCACCGGGCCACAACTGTTCGCGATTGGTTTGAAGAACATTCTGGACAATTCCAACGAATGATCTGGCCACCTAGATCGTCCGACATGAATCCCATCGAGCATTTATGGGACATCATCGAGAGGTCTGTTCGTGCCCAAAATCCTGCACCATCAACGCTTTCACAATTATGGACGTCTATCGAGACAGCATGGCTCAATATTCCTGCAGAAGACTTCCAACGACTTGTTGAGTCCATGCCACGTCGAGTTGCTGCACTTCGCCGGGCGAAAGGAGGGCTGACACGATATTAAGAGGTATCCCATGACTTTTGTCACTTCAGTGTATATATAGTGATAACCTTAATTTGTGTATATATATGTGTATATATATATATATATATATATTTGATTATTATTTCTTAATTTCCCCGTCTCAAATTTCAAACAAGTGCGTATAATTTTACGTTTGTAATTAAAAAAAAATTTTTTAATAGAATATTTTGTAGATAAGACAAAGGGTTAAAATTAACACTGAAGCTTATCATGTGTATCAAGCCAAATTCCTCACCATACAGGGCCTGAATGGCCGAGTGGCTAGCGCTCTGGCACTCGGTACCACAGGTTTCGGGTTCGAGTCCCGGCGGTGCTATGGATGTTTGCAGTGGTTCGGAATCCACTTTAAACCGTAGGTCCCGTTCCTAATAGGATCGTAGAGCGTTGCGGGGGCATTGTTACTCCGTGGCTTATCCTCAAGTTACACGCACTCCCTGGGTAGTGCAAAGTGAGTAACGTCTGTGCAGCACTTGTCTTAAAGCATCCAAGACCAAGCTGTCTAAGTGTTTGCCAGCTGCATTAGAACAAAACAAAAAATATTTAAAAAAAATATATATATATAATTCCTCATCATACTTGAGAATATATTTCTGTTAATTTATTTTAAAGAATAATATCCCCAAGTATGGTGAGAATTAATCTAACAAGCTGTTGTGATATTAATGAAAATTTACGTGTTGATATTAATTAACTAATGTGTAAAAAATACAATAATTACAACTGTTATTATCTCTGTATCCTTTTCAATTACAATTTCACAATGGAGTACAATATATCCTATACAGATTTTATTTAATGTATCAATTACTTAATTGCTATTTTAAAAAAAATAAGATTAGTGTTGAATAAGAACCATATTAACAATCTCATTAATAAAAATTGAAACTTGCATGCACAAAATTTAAAGAATTTGACTTCTGAATTTTTTTTTTTTCCCAGCTAAGAAAAGTCGCATATAAATGGCGATGAAGACTACGGGAAAGAATGTGTTAGAGTCGGAGTTGGTATTCGAGCATTTTTGATGGAGTCGAGAGTCGGTTTAAAAAGGACTCCCGACTCTTATGTTGAAATTAAATGTTAAAAAGGCAATTCAATTGTGTCCTTTAATAATACAAACAATAGCAAAGAACGGTTACTGCTTTACCAGTGTTGACAGTTTTTCATTTTTTTGTCTTCAGCTATTCTACAATACTTTTGTACTTGTTAATTTGGTACTGTTTTTACAGGATATACATATTTTTTGTAAGCAAATTTAAAGTACAAAAAGCCTGTCTCCTCACTCTCAGTGGCAACGCACGCCGCTGGTGAGCATTAGGGACTCAGGTTCAATCCGCTGGCGGCTTTGCTGTAGACACTGTTTCAAAAGACGAGGTTTGGTTTGTTTTGTCGCTCTACGATCATCTTGTGCACACTTTGGGCTAAATAGACCGGGACCTACAGTTTAACGTGGATTCCGAACCACTCACAAACATCCATGCCACCGCCAGGATTCGAACCTGAAGCCTGGGATATCGAAGGCCAGAGCGCTAGCCATTTGGCCACCAGGCCGCTCAAAAGACGAGGAGACTCGATGGCGTTTGTGATACTCAGCATCTTGCTTTGCTAGTTGGACTACCTAAGAATTTACCCGGGCTTTCACCTGTACTATACGCAAATGGGAGGGTAGTTCCTCCCTAAAAGTCCTCTCGGAAGGCACTGCCCTCCTTATTCAGCAACACGGAGCCAAGTCAGACTTCTACCTATGGGTACTTCTTTCCTTTCATGAGACCACAAGAGTCGAAGGAAAATCTCCATCCATATTTATAATTTTAACCTTTTTTTATTTACCTCATTAAAAACCAAATTTTATTATTATTTATTAAACATTTTTTTATTTACCCCATTATTTACCCCCCAATTTTATTTACCCCATAACTTTTTTTGATAAAATAATTTTAAAAAATTTTATTATTATTTTTTTTACAATGTTGTAAGTACTACATTCTTTTTAATCCAGTTTTTAATTCTGACGATAATTTACACAATGAAGTATGCGGGTTGGGCAGCTAGATTGCAGCTGGGTGTGGTTGGATTCAGATACTTGAGGCATAGGTTGGATAATTCCTAGTTTTATTTACGTACGCACAAACAATTACAGGCACCCAATATTTAACACATTTTAAAGACAGATAATTATAGATTTGTGGAAGGACTCTACTTCTAAGCTGAAATCACGATTCTTAGCTATGCGCAGGGAGGGCGAAATATACTTCCTCTCCGGGTGAGAGTCTGTAGGCCAACTGACCATTTCTCCTGAAAGCCGCAGGGAGCACTCTTGAAAGTGGGTAGGGGGAAACATGGTTACAACATATTTTTTGAAAGATATTTTTTATATTTTTATTATAAAATATAGATTTTAAATAACATTGTCTTTCTTGGCTTTAATGAATGGTTTGGTATTTTAAAAATTTGTATGGAAGTTGCGAATCAAAAAGATTCTAAAAACCGCATTTCTTAATTTTTTTTTCCATGCATCCTATTCGCTATTACGATGAAGACCTCTGATTTCCACTTCATAAAAATATTTTTTAATGCACAAAGTAAATAATTTATGCTTAGAAATTAGTTAATTATATATCGGTTATATTTAGATAAAATTTATCAATAAATTAGAATAAATAACAATAGTGAATCAGTTATCAAAATCTTTAATTACTCATTATTAAAAACAATTAATAAAAAATGTGATATAGTATGTATATTGTATTTTATCCAAATCGCATTAAATAATCATTATAAAAATAATCATAATAAAAAATAATCACAATAAAACAATCATAATAAAAATAAATCAGTTATCAGAACCCTTATTTACTTATTATTAAAAACAGTTAATAAAAATTGTGATACAGTGTGCACTTGTATATTGTGTTTGCATTAAATAATAAAATATTTTATTAAGATAATTTAAATTTTATTACTGAGAGCTTAATAAATCGAATACCTATGTTGTTCATCTTGAATAAATATTGTTACTTGATAAAAACATTATGATTTCTACCGAAAATCACAAATAATACTAGTACTACTGTGTTCAAAAAGTAAGACCAAGAAAAAAAAAGTAAGATTTGGTGCTTGCAAACCGTCGATTTACAATTAGAGACCTTACTGATGATGTTGGAATTTCAAAAGGATCGGTCAATACCATTTTGGGCCTCAAACGCGTCAAAACTCGATTGGTACCGAAAACACTGAATGCGCCAGCTCGCACTGCATTGATTCTTTGTGACCTTTTCGCCTAAAAATGAAACCCATATCGTTCCACAACCACCGTATTCAAACCGTGCGACTTCTAGCTGTTCCCTAAACTCAAAAGACCACTCCGGGGACACAGTTTTGAGTCGATTGAAAAGATTCAACGTGAATCGCCGCGCGTTTTGAAGGCCATCCCTGGCGATGATTTTTTAGCATGCATTGAAGATTGGAAAAAAGTTGGCATAAGTGAATTGTGTCAGGAGGGGATTACTTTGAAGGCGAGGAAATAAATTTAGAAGAATAAAAAAAAACAATTGGTCTTACTTTTTGGACACAGTAGTAGTACCATTATAATTCATTGAATATATTTATAATAGACTTAATTAAAAATTTTTTTTTTTCTTATCCAAAAAAAACCCAATCTCAACTTCTAACGAGCAAAAATGTGAAAGAAAGAAACTTGCGATTCAAAATTTGAAATATTTAAAAAATTGCAATTTTTAAGTCTACAAATTTTGTAAGCAAAATATTAGATTTTAGATAAAAGAATTTTTTCAACAGAAACTATTAAGTATTCAGATTATTTTTTTCGAAACCTATAAACCTTATAAAATTTATTCAAAATAAATTACAACATTTTGAGCTCTTTTGAGCCTCTGCGTAACTCTTCATGTCAAATGTGCCAAAGCCTTATCACAAATTAAACTTGAAGAGGTGTTTTAAGATTTCAGTAAAAGAGCGATAAGTGAGTTGGATATTTAATTTTTTTTTTTCATGAACTATGTTTTCACTCTTATCTATTATTATTTTTTTTTTTATCAAAATTGAATTTATTTCACATATATTGCTTATTTTAATTATTTAATCTTCATAACTTCTTTTAAAATAGTACAGCAATTTCATTGTTGTTTTTATTAAAAAGAATAATTCTTACAAAATTCAAATGTCAGATATAGATTTTATGAATCCTAAAACAATTTTTTTTTTAAAAATTAATTCAAATGTCTTTTAAAAACTTAAATTTAACATAAGGCGTTTGTAATTTATTATTTTATATAAAAACTACGATCTATTACAAATATTTCTAGCTCTGTGTTTTCATTTTTTTCCCTAAATACAATGTACAATGCCCCTAAATACAATGTCTTTTTTAACAAATAATACACATTTTTTTACAAAAATTTCTAAAATAACCGATTTCTTTTACGGTAATTTTTTTTTTTCGTTTCATTTTACATTTTTCATTTGAAATTTTCATAATAATTAAAAATATAACAATTATAAAATATACGGAATGATATAAAAATTAAAGTGTTTCAATTTTGTATAATGTTTTCCAGTTGTTGAGTTGATCTGTAAAATTACTATGGAAGCTATGTATTGCTTTCAAATTTAACAGGTGTTTTTAACGAGTGACATGTGTTTTTGTTGGCGATAAAGGCTTGTTTGGCAACATTGTAAACATGTGTTGGCGATTATAATTTTTTTTTTTTTTTAACTGGAATAACTTTAACTTTTCTTTTAACTTATTTCATTATTTTGTTCTATTATTGAAATGAAATAAAGATTCTTAAATTTACTTAAATTTTCAAAATTTATTAGATTAGAATTATATTGAAAATAAAAATATAAGTAAATACTATAAATTTTAGAATGAAATTGTTCAAAAAATTCATTTTTTTTTTCTAATTTTAAAGTAGTATTATAACTTGATTTTAACTTATATTTTACAATCGGAATGGAACGAAAATTTTGTGAATATTCTTTTCCATTTGATTGTAAGATTTATCATTTTTTGGTTGGCAAAATAATATTTCTATATGCAACAATATTCGTGAATTTCTATATGCAATAATGCAATATGTTCAATGTTCGCAACAATGTTCTAGAAAAGCATTAATAAATATCTGTGTGCAAACAATTTTATTACTCTTTTAAAAAATATATTTTTATACAGCTATTTTTAATAAATGAAATTGAATTTTAATATTTGTAGTATTTATACATTCTTTTAAATATGCTTATTTTAATTTAACATTCAATATATTTATTTCTATATATTATCAAAATAGAGATTTATTTGTTACAAACTTGCACATCTGTGGGTAAAAAGTATTAACTTTAATTAAGGGTAAAAAAGTAAAATTTATTTTATTAATGTTGGTATCATTTTATAAAGATGTCCATGCATGAAAATAAATAAATTAGAAATATTCGAAAAAACATTTCGATACGAAATAACGATGATACAAATGTGAATTAAAAGATAATTTGATCGTAAGATTTATCAATTTTTGTTGGCACAATAGTATTTCTATATACAACAATGTTCGTGAAAACTTCTAGAAGAGCATTAACAAATGTTTGTGTGCAAACAATTTATTTTTTTTTTTTAAAAATATTTTTAATTAATGAAATTGAATTTTAATATTTATATATTTTAAATATGCAAATTTTAATTCGACGTTCAATATATTTATAAATATTATCAAAATACAGATTTAATTGTTACAAAACCTTGCACATCTGTGGGTAAAAAATGCTAACTTTAATTAAGGGTAAAAAAGTAAAATTTATTTTATGAATATTCGTACCATTGAATTTAAATATTCATAGATTTTAAATGAAAGTAAGATCATTTGATAGTAAGATTTATCAATTTTTGTTGGCAAAATAGTATTTCTATATGCAACATGAAAATATACCTATTAATTAGAAATATTCGAATAAAATATTTTGATAACAACACAAGCGTATAAATTATTAATTTAACACAAGTGTATAAATTAATCTAAGAATTATTTTTTTACAGCTATTTTTGATGTTAACTTATATTTCCGCTTATAGTTCGTGAAAAATTCTAGAACAGCATTAACAAATATTTGTGTGCGAACAATTTTATTATTCTTTTTTTTAAAAACAATATTTGATATAAAGTAACGATAATAAAAATGTCGAATTAAAACAAATAAAAATGCAGCTTACCTTAAAGATGCAGGGAGGGAAGGTTTATCCGACTTTAGAACAGTTTTGGGAATATCCAAATAGTAACGATATGCCAGTGATGTGTGTTTGTCGAATCCGAATTGTCCTGTTACCAACCAAAATCCGCAGAGCTATAGAACGACTGACTTGTTTAGCAACCTACCTCGGCAACTCTGAGCTTTGGAGACTCGTAAATTTTTCTCCCACTTCAGTTGAGGCTCGCGCTGTGAGAAGTTCCCGGCAGTTTCGGGTTTGCTGTATTATTTAAAGCTTCCAGGTTTTTGTTTGTCTCTCTCGCCGCACAGTGAGTGAAGGGAACGGAGTGTTTTACGATGTTGTCAAAGTGGGGATTTCGAAGCTGGTGGTTCCGTCGGGATTATTCAGAGCTCTTTCTCATTTCGAATTCTTATACACAGAGAAAGAGAGAGAGTACGTGACATTTTGTGTTCGAACGTCGCCGCATTAGTTGGCAGTTGGCGAAATGAAATTTTTTAGTTTTGGAAGGGATGAGAAAACGTGTACCATAAAATAAATTTCAACGTCGTGACATAAGACAAGAATGGAGGGGAAAATCGGCTATTTCGCGCATGCAGAATAAGAAAAGAAAATATTGTTGCTATTGTTTTCGGATGCAGTCCATTTTTAATCCATAAAGGTGCTGATGTTTTTCATCTTGAAGGAAATAAAATTTAATTTTTGCAATTTTGAATCAAAGTAGGAGAGGGCCTGAATGGCCGAGTGGTTAACGCCCTGGCGCTCGGTACCACAGGTTTCGGGTTCGAATCCTGGCGGTAAGAATCGTGGAAAGAAAATATTGTTGCTATTGTTTTCGGCTGCTGTCCACTTTTAATCCATTAAGAACCACATTTTTTCTCCTCGAAGGAAATAAAATTTAATTGTTGCAATATTAAAACAAAATAGGAGAACGAAAGTGAATATATATATATATATATAAAATTCCGAAATTCCGATAGCCGAATGGCTAGCGTTCGATACTACAGGATTCGAGTCCCGGCGGTGCCATGGATTTTTGTAGTGGTTCGGAATCCACTTTAAACCGTAGGTCCCTATCTAATAGGATCGTAGAGAGTCGTGAAAATAGTGTTACTCGCATCCGTAGCTTATCTTCAAGCTACATGTTCCCCCTGGGTTGTGCGAAATGAGTAACAGTGGTGCAGCCCTTGTTTATGGCATAAAGATTAAATGTCTCTGTATAGCCAGCTGCATTAGAACAACATATATATTCATATATTTATTTATTTAATTATATATATATATTTATATATTATGGCGCTTGGTGCCACAGGGTTCAGGTTCGAGTCTCGGCGGTGCCATGGAAGCTTGTAGTGGTTCGGAATTCACTTCAAGCCGTAAGTCCCTGTCTCATATGACAGTAAGAGCTTTGGGCGTAGGGCTGACAACCCTATCTCGTAAAAAGTAAAACGTGTCCTATCTAGAAATTTGACAGTAGGAAGATGGCTTGGCCCATCATGTTGTGCTCCTGATGATGGTTTATATATATATATAATTTATTTTTACTCGACTTAAAAATGTTGCTGGGCAATATTTGTCGAAAACGATTATTTTTCTTATACATGATATGTGAAGTCACATTTCATTTTTTGCTCGCAGTTATGGCAGTGTGGCAGAATAAAAACGTAGCTTCATAAAATATTTCGAATGGTACAGGAATTTAAAATTAAGCACTAGTAGAAAAAATTTGGTACAGCTTATTACTGGAATTTGAAATTGAAATTTGATACTGGTTCTCGAATTGAAAAGAAAAAAAAGCAAAATGAATAAAGATTGTTGTTTAAAAAGAATGACTTATCGTGATAAAAAAAATTACCAAATGGACCAAAAAATAATTTTCTTGTAATAAGGGAAGTTTTCTTTATACCACACATTAAAAAATAATACTAGTTTCTATAACGTTGCAGTTTTAAATGCGCTGATTGATTGCTAGGGGCCTGATTGTCAAGTGACTAGAACTCTGGCACTCGGTCCATAGGCCTTGGATTCGAATCCCGGCGGTGCCATGGATGTTTGTAGTGGTTCGGAATCTACTTTAAAACGTAGGTCTCGGTCTAATATAACTGTAGGGTTCAGGGCTGACAACGCTACCCAGTAAAAAAGAAAGCAGCTCCTGCCTCGAAATCTGCCAGTATGCAAACAGCCTTGGCCCATATGGGACTGTTGAATCAATGAAAAAGGAGATTCATTGCTAATGCTGAAAATTAATTATAGATTAAGCGCTATCCAAGATTGTCCAATTTTTATCACCAAAATTTGGGAAGAACGTCCCCGGGGACGAAATCAAATCATCTGGGATTCACACCTTCCTGTAAAGGAGATAAGTCGAACCGCGATAAGTCGAAAACCTCCATAACTCGAAAAAATTTTTTGTTCCCTTCCCTTCAAGCCCCAAAACCTTCATGACTCGAAATTTCAACCCTCTATAAGTCGAAATAATGAGTCAATCCCCACAAGCCATTTTGGTATATATTTTCCCTCCGTAACACGAAAAAAAATTGGACCTCTGTATCTCGAACATTAGCAATGTTTGATTTTACAACTTTTACAACTCGATCATTTGAAACTAATTACCTCTATAGCTCGAAGAAAAATAAGTTACCGACTTTAAGGATTTGCCGACAATGCACGTTATTGTTTCTTAAAAAACAATGTATGAGTATATAGTAAATAGAATAGCCAATTCTATGAAATGTTCTTATTATAATTCCTATTATAGCTATTGATTTCATTTGAACTCTAGCGATCGATAGAGAATGATCGAATTGTCTAAAGCAAATAAATAAATTAATAATTGCCTTTTTCAATACATATATTTTTAATTTTTAGGTTGTTTCGGAATTATTTTGATTTTTTTTATTGTAGTACATAATATAACTTTTAAGTTGCAAATAAACATGTTTATTACCCCTGTAACTTGAATTTTTATTTATTTTACCTAACTCAAAATAAGTCAGAAAGAATCTAAACATCTACAAGTCGAATATTTCCTTACAAAATCTGCGTAAGACGAAATCCTCCATAAGTCGAAAACTCTCTAACTCGAATTATTTGGCGTCTCCCTTGAAGTTCGACTTATAGGGGTTCTACTGCATAAAGATTAAGAATTTCTTTTGATGTTATTCTACTAGAAATTCATTGAAAAGGTAAAAATTCCGATTTAAAAACGGAAACTGACAAATCTGTTATTCGTTAGGTGTGCTAGTCAGTCATACACTGTGCAAAGCAATTTTCAAAGAAAAAAGTTCAGTAGATATTGTAGGCGTTTTTTATCTCATTTTTATTTTGATATTATGTAATTTAATATTATTAAAAATAAGATTTTTTTTTTTGTAATTAAAACTTTTTTGAAATTACCTTTCCTCCTATTACACCGCTAAGTTTATATTCGTCTACTTTAAATCCGTTTTGCCGGGTTTACGAGTGATACTGGTTGAACAGTGTTTCCAGACTGTCTTGATATGAATATATTCATCTCTTGATAATATATATTCAAACTACGAATATATACATTATATTTGAAGAAAATATGTATAAATAAATATATAAGATAATGTTTTATTAAATGCATAAGATGCTAGACAATATAAGTAAATAACTGAAATTTTGTATAGAAAAATTTACAATTACACTTATGATTATTCCATAGGGATGCAATTTGCATATGCTATAATTTCCACTAATTTCATGAGTTAATGTACAAAAGCGTGGTGTTTACAAAATTTGGTTATAAATTTTCCCCTTGTGGGTCACATTGTTATTAATTGACTATCGAAGTATAAGTTCTGCCACTATAGTTCATCAAATCCCGATGTTTTTCAAATCAGAGACTGTAGCGCACATCATCGGAGGAATCGAACCCTAACATGCACCACCATTTTTGTATGTAAGCATACATCAATGAGTCTCATGTTCCATATGTATGGTACAACGTTGCCAGGCAACGAGAGATGAAAATAGGACATTGCCTTTCGAAAAGAATTTAGGGGTAGATGTCCCACATTCGCCTATTCGCAAGGGAAAAAGCTGTAAACTTCCACAATAAGCTTACTATTGATGAGACGATTTACACAGGTTGTCATAGTCGCCATCAAATCTCCTCACTTTTGAAAGCTGGAATCCCTAAAAGAGAACTGTAAATTTTTCTTTTATGGTAATTTTTTTTTTATTACTTTATGTTTTTTAAAATCCTTACTCCTACTACTTAATCCTACAATTCCTTGGTCTTAATGTAGGACAGATCAGTTTCTAGTCTTATAAAGCCGTTGGTTGCATGTCACAGATTTTAAAAGACTGTAAAGCGCTTTGCATCACTAGTCAGCCTTCTTGATGAGAGTGTTCCGGGTTTTCTTGTATACAACATGCAAATACAGGACAATGATCCCTAAAAGACCTCCGAGGAGGACCTCATTAGTGGATTGTTCGTCGCATACTTTAGTGAAAGGCAAGGTCCACCAATGTTTAAAAAAAAAGCAGTTACAGGACCCAAAATAGTTTTTTCTTTTGGATTTCAGAAGACAATAAAACATTTAAGGATTTAAGCAAATAAGTTTTTAACTGGACAGGGCTCTTCTCGACCATTACCTTCCAGACCATTTATTGTTTGCCTTGCAGCAATAGTAGAATGATAGTAGCAGCCTGGTTCGTTTCATTAGTGGTAATGTGCGTAACTACCGTGTAACACAGCTCAGTTTCTAATTCGAGAAAGCTGTCGGTTGCCGCTGTTGGTTTTAGAAACTAGAAGGCTGATAACGTGTGTAAAGCGGCCTGCATCACTAGTCAGGCTTCTTGATGAGAGTGTTCCGGGTTTTCTTGTATACAACATGCAAATACAGGACAATGATCCCTAAAAGACCTCCGAGAAGGAAGGGCCTTTTCTTATCTCTCATTAGTGGGATGTTCGTGCAAGGCAAAGGCATAAATGGAAGGCAAGGGCCCCCAATGTAAAAAAAAATGGTAGTTACAAGACTTGAAATAGTTTTTCTTTTTTTTCAGAAGACTTAAAACATTAAAGGATTTAAGCAAATAACTAATTCTATCGTGTGGTTCCGGGTTACAATAGCTCTACTATAGCCCATGCATGTCGTAAAAGACGACTAAAACGAATACCTAGTGTCTGGGGATATAATTGGGTGGGGTAAAGTCAGATTTTTTCCTTAGAGTCCACGTGTCTTTGTGATGCAAGATCAAGGACAAAAAGAATCTGCCTTTTTTACTCTTTATCAGGGCTCGCCAGTTTAAGACACGGGTTCATGGACTTGATCTAGATGTTGCTGTCGACCAAGCGGGATAAGAAACAACAACAAAAAGCAAATAAATCCTTGACTCTGCAGGGCCCTTCTGGAATACAGCTTATTTTCAGTTTGCAACAGCTAGATCTCTGGGCATATCTTGAAAAACAGCATTTGCAACAGCCCTAACTGCAACAAGTTATGTCAGATACATCCATTTTCTTTACTATGTCCAATCAAATCATTTGATGGAAATCCTTGCTAAAATTATTGAGTCAATGAATATTTTAACAGGATTGAACTTTATATTTGACATTTTTTTGCTTAGTGTGCCTTCTGAAACTCAGAACCTTTCTGGGGGCTAATTAGGTAGTCTTAAAAAAAACAGCAGTACCTCATAGAATCTGTCTTCGAACAGTTCGGATTCCTTATAATCCAGTTTCAAATCTTAAAGAATTTAAAAATATGCAAAACAGCAAAGTGATTTTTAACGATGAATTGTTGTTGTGTTTAATCCTCAATGTCCTGACGGACGGGACGGACATCCCTTCAATAATCTACTCATGGTTGGAGTGAAATGGGGGCAGCTTCTGTTGTAATGGAGATCAGACTTGGATCTGTGTCGCTGTAGAAGGAGGGCAGTGCCTTTCGGGAGGACTTTTAGGGGACATAGGGAGACTTTTATGGACTACCCCGTATTTGCGTGTCATATGTTAGAAATCCCTGTAAACTCCCACCAGGTAGTTCGACTCACGAGGCAAGAGGTTGAACATTACAAACTCCAGCGTATTGAATCTCAGACCTAATTGCTTACCAGTGGTGCACGTTGCCATTGAGCCATGAATCGGGCTTAACAATGAATTAATTAATGAATTGAATGAATGATTGAATGAATGAATGAATTAATTAATGAATTAATTTGTAAAAATATTAGGTTAATTAAGTTTGTTAAGTTTTGTTAATTAAATTTTAATTCCATTAAAACGAAGAAAGAGTGCGAAAAGAAAGCTTGAAAGTTATGTCTGCAATAAACTCAAATAGTTGACTTCAGAACAAGAGCAACCAAATCAAAGAATAAAAATATACGGACATCGGTATTGTAGTTTTTAGTGAATAAAAAATTAATTTTTAATACATATTCACTTATAATAAAGACATTTGATTTTTTAAATCTTGTTTCATGTATTGGAAAGCAGGGAGACATGTTTTTTGGGGTTAATGATCAATTTTCGTATGTCTTTAATTCCTCAATTAGTCCGGTTTTAAACAGTCCGTTGAAAATGATGGAGAGATAATATAGATTATGAGAGATATTGCTGTATTTTCTCATGTATCTGAAAAATATTGTACGAGTATATCATTGTTTCTTTTTTAAGAAAGAAGGGAAAACAAATGCAGCTAAGGGCAGGCAATCAATTTCAAAATGGAAAAAGGCCAGGGCCTCGACATGCCCGAGGCAGCAGAGGCTCAAGAAGTCGATCACTTGAGATTTGTTCGTCGAATGTTTCTAAGGCGCTTATGGGTGTATTTGTAGAAAGAGGCAAGAATAACACTCTCGGATTTAAAGAAATAAAAAAAAAATTCTTATTTTTATCATTGCAAAAACAGTATTAAATCTGTAAAATAAATTGGAATGCTAATATACTTTGTAATAAGAAGTATTAATATATCCCATCCATTATTTTTACGTGAGCTTCAAAACTTTATTTAACATCTCGGATTAACAATTTTGGTCAAATATGCATCGTTTTGTTATATAATTTGTTGCCATTTCAAAAGTAGCTTCATAATGCCTCGCTCGTTGAAGTTTCGGTCTTCATTGGCGAAAAACTATAGTAATCAATTTTCACAATCTTCTCTTGATGTCAATTTCTTATCACTAAGGAAGTTTTGCAATGCAAGAAAAACATGGTAATCGCTTGGTGCCAGGTGCGGACTATATGGTGGATGCAACAAAACTTCCCAACTAAGCTCTCGTAGTTTTTGCGAGTCACTATAGACGTGTGTGGCCTGGCGTTGCCCTGATGGAACACAACATCTTTCCTGTTGGCCAATTCTGGCCATTTCTGGTCAATCGCTAGCTTCAAACGTCCAGTTGTTGACAGTAGAGATCTACTACTACTACTACTACCACACCATACCACATCACTGTGCCTAGAGCTGAATTGCCTCTTTACGTTTGGGAATGATGTGGGTGAAGTCTAATTGAACTCTATCTAGTCTAATTGAACTCTATGACGCTCTATGGTCATATGAGGACAGAACCTACGGCTTAAAGTGGATTCTGAAAATTCACTACAAACAGCCATGGCACCACCGGGATTCGAACCCGAAACCTGTAGTACCGAGCGCCAGAACGTGAGCCACTCGGCCATTAGGCCCAGACAGTAGAGATCCGAATTTAGTGTTTGGCCATATGGAGGAATTCATCATAAACGATTCCTTTCCAGTCCCACCAAATGCACGGCAGAACCCTCTTGGCCGTTAATCCTGGTTTGAGCTGCTTCACCGAGCTTTGATCACGATCGTTTTCGCACAATGTTGACTCATTTCTCATCCTCAGTTACCATCCGTTTAAGAAATGGATCGATTTTATTCTGTTTGCCAAAGGTTTCACAGATGGAAATTCTATCCATCTGTTTTTTTGAGTTAATTGGTGTGGCACCCAAACATCAAGCTTCTTTTTGAATCCAGTTTTGTGCAATTGGTTTAAAACAGTTTTATAGTCGATCTTTAGCTCTTCGGTGATGCTACGACAGCTGACATGCCGGTCAACTTCGATTATTTATGTGATTCTATCGACATTTTCGACAATGGGCCTACCTATGCTAGATGCATTCTTAACATCAAAAATACCTGAACGTAACCGATGAAACCAAAATTGCACGTAATTGGCTGTTACGGTATCAGGACCATAAACACCATTCACAGTTTCAGTCGCCTGACTTGCATTTTCGCCTTTATCAAAGAAAAACTGTAAAATGTACAGAATTTTTTCTTTGTTGACTTTCATTTTTAACGCCATGTAACTCACAACTGAATGGACCAAATTAAAAACAGCGAAAGAATTTTTTAGTGCGAAATGTCACCTTTCCAACGAGCATACATCTGAAATTACCTGATTGATACTTTACGAGATATCGATCACTAAAGCCATCTACCGAAAAAATTATGGATTTCCTTTTCCCCAACTTAATAATTAGTAATATTAATTAGTAATATAATCAGTAATATTAATACATTTTGTTTAATCATACTTTAACTTGGAAGTCTTTATAAAATTAAATTCTGAAATTACGATCGTGCAAATGCCTGGGTGAATTTAGAATTTCTGTGCCTATATTGTCGTAATTGGATAATCTTTATTTATCTATAATAGTTGGCGATCCTATATTTCTGTACTCTTACTGATTTCCTGTGCTAAGAATATATATATATATATATAGGGCTTGATGGCCGAGTGACTAGCGCTCGATGCCACAGGTTTCATGTTCGAGTTCTGGCGGTGCATGGATGTTTGTAGTGGTTCGGAATCCATTTTAAACCGTAGGTCCCGGTGTAATATGGCTATAAAGAGTTGGGCGTAGGACTGACAACTCTATCCCGTAAAAAGAAAACATCTCCCGTCTTGAAATCTGCTAATAGGCAGACAGCCTTGGCCCACTATGGGGCTGTTGAGCCATTGATGCTGTTGCTGCTGTTGATGATATATATATATATATATATATATACAGAGAGAGAGAGAGAGAGAGAGAGAAATAGATATTCATATCTATATGTAAGCTATTGTCTATATGATTGGGGATCATGTTGTATTATTGAATCAAAAATATTTTCTGGATATGACGACGTTGCACGAGAACAAGAGTTACAAACGTTGTTGCAAAAACTCTTCATTTCACACATAGCGCTAGTAGGAGGTTTTATGATACGAACACGGAACTAGCGGGTATGCATTTGGCTAAAGAGGTTGTAGAATGTAATGGATAAGGTGCAGTGTTGACATACGAGTAAAGATATCCGGCATACGTATTCCGAGCCCTATTCTGTTCTTCTGTACATGGTATGGATAAGTGGCCCATTATGCCTAGCGATACTGAACGAAAAAAAAAATTAAATAAATAAAATTAGCGGCATACAAAATATAAAATAAGTCTGGAGCAATTTTGTGTACAGTTATTGTGTTACCGAACAATAGCAGCCTGGTTTGAAACTTGGCTCGATACCGAACGATAAGGTTTCATATCTATACCAGAATGGATGTGATAAATTCATAGGCCAGAATGTCCTTTCATTGAATTGAGGAAAGTGAGGACTTCCAAGATGCTACCCTTGGCTGTGTTCATTTCAGAATTTTGTTAAAAAAGCAGTTCGTAGCTGTTGCTTGTTGTAGCAGGTCCCTCATGAAACGTCCTGCATAACGCTGAAGTTGTTACGTTAATGTTCATTATTAATGAACTTAGGTCAAAAATTGCCTGACATAGGAAAATAACAAAAAAATATTAAAAAAATTTCCTACAACAGTACTCTAAAAGTGAGAACTATTAATTTTGATGTACAGAATACGTCATTTATTATTATTTTCTATATAAATAAAATAGACAA
This sequence comes from Caerostris darwini, assembly GCA_021605075.1. Taxonomy (NCBI): domain Eukaryota; kingdom Metazoa; phylum Arthropoda; class Arachnida; order Araneae; family Araneidae; genus Caerostris; species Caerostris darwini. The sequence continues at coordinate 229,843 of BPLQ01002721.1, forward strand.
AAAAAAGTGTGTGAGAGATGAAATTTAGAAAATTACTTTGAGGAGTGATGAAACAAAAATGCAATTGTTTGTCAAGCTCATTCAATAACAGCGTGATTCATAACGCCATCTAGTGTTACGATCAGTAAATATTTCTGTAATTTAATTTAATATTTTTTTTTAATTTATTCATATTTTTAATTTCTGTATTTTAATTTCATTTAATTGTAATCTAATTTAATTAATATTCTGTAATTAATCATTTTAATTTAATTAACATTCTGTAATATTTCTGTTTTTAATCATGGAAGTGCAGTTTTTCACAATGAATTTAAATATTTCCTAATTTGAGATTCTGAATTGATGTTATTAAATAGCCAATAATAAGCAGGCTTAGACAAAAATCGAGAAATTATTTAATATGTGATACATTAAAAAACATTAAATAAAAAAAATTTTAATTGAAGTGTTCACTTTTTCATTAAATTGCAGTCGCATTGTATTTTATCCTTAATTTTCCATTAAAATCTATGTCTTTAAAAATATATTTAGTTATGTTTACAGTTTGTGGGCCTGAATGGCCGAGAGGCTAACGCTCTGGTGCTCGGTACCACAGGTTCGGTTCCCGGCGGTGCAATGGATATCTGCAGTGGTTCGGAATCCACTTTAAACGGTAGGTCCCGGTCTAATAGGATCGTAGAGCGTTGCGGGGACATTGTTATTCCGCGTCCGTGGCTTATCTTCAAGTTACACGCCCTCCCTGGGTAATGCAAAGTGAGTAACGTCTATGCAGCGCTTGCCTTAAGGCATCCAAGATCAAGCTGCCTAAGTGTCTGCATTAGAAAAAAAAAAAAAATGTTTACAGTTTGTTAGTTAGGTTTATATATGCTTTAGAAATTTGAGTTAATCTAATTGTTTCTAAAATCATTTATTGTTTATCTACCATGAAATAGGTATTTTTTTTTTTTTTGCAATTTTAAATTCATAAATAAAACAAATCTGTTTGAAAAATAAAAACATTACTAAGTATTACTAATAACTTTCGCGAGGTTTTTGTGTGGCCCAAGGAAAACTTATAAAGAGTATATGTGGCTTGCCGAGAAGTTCAAGTGTGGCTCGTAGCCATTCCAAGTCTGTGTATATCTTTTCTTTACACTTCGTACAGAGAAAAATATCATTTTAAGAAGTACTTCCCTCAAATCTTACAAAAATCGAGCCAAATACTAAAACACTACTAATAAATTTCACAGGGCTTCTGTGTGGCCCACGGTAAAGTTATAATGAGTACATGTGGCTTGCGGAGAAGCTCAAGTGTGTATATGTGGCTCTTAGCTTTTCCAAGTCTGTGCATCTTTTCCTTATACTTTATGCAGAGAAAAATATCCTTTGAAGTACTTCCCTCAAATTCCACAAAAAAAAGAGAGCAAATACTAAAACACTTATTACACATGAAAAAAAAATCCCCGCATCAAATTAAATCAATATTATAATCTAGCCTTTCAAACAACCTTTCCAAGTCTATGCATCTTTGCCTTACGCTTTGTACAGAGAAAGATATTTTTTGAAGTACTTTCCCACAAATTCTACTAAACTCGAATCAAATACTAAAACACTTATTACACATAAAAGAAATCCTGCATCAAATTCAATCAATATTCATCAAATTTATGAAATATTTATTAAATATATATATATAAAAAATCAAACCTTTCCAAGTCTATGCATCTTTGCCTTGAACTTTGTACAGAGACAGATATTCTTTGAAGTACTGCCCTCAAAATTCGAACCAAGTACTAAAATACTACTAATAAATTTCGTTGGGTGTGGCCCATTGTAAAGTTATAATGAGTACATGTGACTAGCCAAGAAGTTCAAGTGTATATATGTAGCTCGTAGCTATTCCAAGTCTGTGTACATATTTTCTTACACTTCGTACAGAAAAAAATATCCTTTTAAGTACTTCCTCAAATCTTACTAAAATCGAACCAAATACTAAAATGCTTATTAATTTTATAACAAAAACGTATCAAATTCGGTATTTTTTATTTAGTTTTTTGTATTATTTATTTTTTAAAATACATAAAAAATTAAACAGTGTATCTTAAATAATTTACGAAAATTGCTCCTGCGATTGTATTAAAATGTGTATATAAGCCCCTCAACCTTCACAAATCTGTGTACTTCATAAAGATCCTTTGAAGTACTTCTTCAAATCCACGTTTCCCCATTTTAAGTAGGAAAAGATAAAATATGCGATGCTTGAGCCAAGAAGACTACTTTGCCCTTGAAAAAACGAAAAAGTTCAAGCGCAAAATAGTATGGCCGGGATGTACCAATGGGTGGATTTAACACTACCTACTGCTCTAATAACAATGTAGTATTTATGCATAAACTTGTTTTGCCAGCTCGTTATCTCTGAAGGTCTTTCGATATTAACTTTCTCATAATAACTCTTTTATTGATGCCGTATCAATGAATTCTGTGTCCTGGCGCCAAATTAGTCATTTGTTTATCGAAGAAAAATAATGTGCTTATTATTTTATTTTTAAGTAATATCATCGTATGCTGAATCTTACGAGCTATTGGAAAATATTCGTTTTTTTAATTTTTTGTTTTTTAAAATTTAAGAAAACAATTTGAGCGTGACCGTGAATTTTTAATTTCATCTTTCGCATATGCATACATATTCATTTCTGATGATAAAAGTAAAGCCATTCTCGAAAACATTTTTATAATTCTGAAAGAATAACTCTCAGTTAAATTAAGAAGTAATATAAAAAAAAATTTAAAGTCAACTCCTACTTTTTTTTCACTCTATTGCAGAAAGTCCTTCATAAATATTTTTCATTCCTTTTTTTAAGTTTGAAAAAATTCTCTCTCTCACATACTCACTAATTTATTCACACGTTTCATTTTCCATTTTGTTCCCTCCTTGACTCTGACTAGAACCCAGAATGAAAAAAGAATCTGAAAAAGACATTTTTTTTCCAGCAATATACACGTTTCGCCACTGATGATATTTATTCCTAAATTTATACCCTGCTAAATATCTTATATAAGAGAAATTCTCCCATATAAAACTAAAATTAATTAATTAAATTTAAGTAATTATTTAATATTTGAAAAAACTGTATTAGCATCCAGTGTCATCCACTACAAGTTAAAAATAATGTATTTGAACTTGAGGAGATGAATAAAAAGTATTTTATTACCGATTGAAAATTTAAACAAGATACATATAAGGAGAGTGTGAACTAATAGTAGGAATTGGAAAAATTTAAATTTAATAAATACGAAAAATAAATAAATAAATAACTGAAATAAATACATAATAATTTTATTCGTCTAAAAGGAATTAATTATTTCTTACAAAAATGTTTTAATAATTTTTTTTTTCAAATAGAGAAGCATTGTTATTGTCATTAAATTTAATTTTATCGGATAAGCAACTATTTAAATAAAGATTGTGGTTCAGCTTGCTTTATATATAGCTTCAACTATACTGTATAATTCTCCAAATAGGAGTTATTTCTTATCTCACTTGGTAGACAACATCTAGACAAGACAACATCTAGTCCAGGGATGGGCAACCCAAATGATCTTTCGGGCCACTTTGGAAATGCATCAGCACTTCGCGGGACGCATATAAAATTATATATCCCCATATTAGGTTTAGACCCACTATAGACATTTTTTATTATTCTTAAATGTAAACATAGATGCTGTAATAATAACGATACTAAAAGCACCTTGTAAAGAAATATATAACACTAAGAATGAAATATAAACATATATAAATATAAGCGAAATAAAAAATTGAAATCATTAAAAAATATTTATTTTACTAGTGCGATATTTGTTTCCCACTCTTTCACTTAGCTTTTTGCAAATCGATCTCATTTTGGGTATTTCCACGTTGTAGTGGGTGTTGCGTCCGTTATGTTTGAGCCTGTTATGTGTTTGTGCAATTTCATTTTCGGAAAAAAAAAAAAAAAAAAAAAAAAAACGATTCGCAGGTGTAAGTTGAACCAAAAACGCTAACAACTTCAACTAAGAGTCTGGTTTGCTCTGCTATCAACAATCATCTGTGCGTATCTGGGGATGGTCACTGCGTCACTGAGGTCACTTAAAATGAAACATAAAACATGTTATATTAGATGTTCCAAGATGCTCGTGCGACATGAGTTCGCAGAATATAATTCCATTATTCTGCGAATCACTACAAACATCCATGGACTCGAACCTGGAACCTGTAATACCGGGAGCTAGTCGCTCGGACACCAGGACTCTGTTAGAATAACATGTAAAAAATATTACATCTATTGAGGTTATGCAACCAAGCTGAACAATTTTCAACAGGGTTTTTATCTTCTACCATGCAATAAATTATAAAACATATTTTAAATAAGTAGTAGTTTCTCCATTAAAATAGAAATGGATTTTTAATTTTCTACAAATGCGAATTTTAAGAAAAATTATTAATTTTACGAATTTTTAAAATAAAACTGATATATGAGGAGGCTCTCCCTTATAAAAAGCAACAGCGGGTTGAATCTGTGCATTCCAGAAATATATGAGCACAGCAGTTTTGTATCGAGATTTATGTGTATTCATATATCCCAGATGTCTGCCATAAACAGTCATATCAGCTACATGCTCTGTTAGATCATAGACGATAACTTTCAAATACTCTTCCAGATTCATAGGACTTATTGCACATTCCACAATGTTGAATAGAAAACGCATCCTATCGAAGTAAAGTGAGTTTATTCGTATTTTTGATTCAAGAAGCATTTATCTCTGATTTATTACAGATTTGTAGTGGAATGTCGGTTTGTTTGTACAGCTGGATGTGGACTCATTTTTAAGAGCATACAATTTTATTTATACGACAATCACACACAATTCAAAATTCTCAATATTTAAATCATTTAAAACATCTAACCGGACATCTATTACTGAACGCACATTATCTGTTCTTATATAAAAATCCTAGAAATCGGGTCGAAAATCATGCATTTAAGAAGATAACTTTATCCAACTCAAACTAAATTTTTTCGAGAAGTTTACGAGGACGCCACTTCTAAGCAATCTATTTATTTTTTAATCAATTTAAAACTTGGATTTAAAGCTTGTAACTTTACTTCCTCCTACACATTGGTAAGAACGCCCCATGTGGCATTCAGGCTGTTTGGTTTGGTTTGTCACTCTACGGTCATTTTTTGCAGACTTTAGGCTAATTAGACCGGAACCTAAAGTTGATTCCGAACCACTAACAAGCATCCATGCAACTTCCAGGATTCGACGCCTATGGTCTTTCAGCCTATGGTCAGAGAGCTAACGCTAGACAATTGGCCACCAGGCCTTGTGGCATTCAGGAGAAATGGTCAGTCGGACTCGAGAATCTCAACCGAAAATAAGTATTGTACGACCTGCGCTCCGCTGAGAAACTTTTAGTTTAAGGGTCTCTCATACTGAAAGAAAATATATTTAGCGTACCACGGTGCAGTAGTTGACCTAAAACTCTCACCTTGAGGGGAAGTACATTTCGCGCACCCTGGGCGCATCCGAGTTTCGGGTTTTCGGCTTAGAAGTGGAGCCCTTCCACGAATCTTTAATTATTCGTTTTTTAATGTGTTAAATATTGTATATCTCTAATTGTATGTGTGTGATGTTTGTGCGCGTTTAAATAAAGCTGTGAGCTCAAAACTGTGCCTGAAGTATCTCAACTCAACCACACCCAGATACAGTCTGGTTGCCCAACCTGCACACTACAATATTGATATACAGTCAATATTCATTTCAGTCAATTTATTCATATACTCACTTATAGCCCATTGATTGTTATTTTGTTGTTCATTTTTTTATTCATGGTTAATAATTTTATTAAAATTGAAAATGAATGATGTAACCGTGCTTCCTCCTACACACTGGCGAGAGAGCCCTCTTTCGGAGTTCAGGAGAAATGGCCAGTGGGCCTCGAGACTCTCACCCGATATGAAATACAGCGCAACCTGCGCTTTCACCGAAAAACGTTTAGTTTATAATCTCTCATCCCAAGAAGAAATACGCACCTTGCGCATAGCCGAGTTTCCGATTTTCGGCTTAGAAATGGAATACTTCCACGAATCTATAATTATATGTCCGTAAATGTGTTCAATATTGTATCCCCCCAATTGTATGTGTGTAGTGTTTGTGTATGTGTCAATAACACTGTGAGCTCAAAACTCGAAGCTGAGTCTCAAAACTGTGCCTCAAGTATCTTAACCCAACCAGTTACAGTATAGTTGCCCAACTTGCACACTACAACCTGAATTTAAAACCTAAACAGACGATTCACTGCGTAGTTGGGTTTTTCCAGAGGATAAATACTACGTGTAAGAACATCGTTAATTATTTCGTCTCCAGAAGTCATGTCGGCTGCTGTTTTAGGTTTCGAAGAATTTCAGCTTTTTCCAGAGTGCTTTATTATCAAAGAGTTGGAAATATGTGCCGGGCACGGTGATACTTTCTGCGGGAGATGGTTTATTAAACCGTTTCACTCTTCTGAACTTTTAGAACAAAAGCATAAGAAACAAAATTATTTAAGTATTATTAGACGCTTACATAAAGTAAAATGGGACCATGGTGATTAATGAAACCTTATGCTGTATTTTGACGATTATCATGAAAATGTTTTCCTATACTTATATAAAAGGATTAAAGAAGAAGAAGAAATGTGTAAGGATAAGTGTAAGAATTTTTTAATGTGTAAGCATATTTTGAATTTAGATGACTTTGAATGCTCAAAAGTTTTTTTTTTCCTACATCGTCACATCGGCCATTATATAAATAACAGATTTTTTTTTCTTTAGACCAGGGGTCTCCACACTTTTCAGCCTTAGGGCCATAGTGTTTACTCCAGTAAGTAACAAGGGCCAAAACCGTATGAATTTTTCTGCCATTATCTATAATTTCTAGGCTAGTCGCCGAATACGCACTCTGAGCGAGCAGGTTTATGTTTGCTTCAGGATATATACATTCCAAACATCGATATACATACATATGCGTTACTCTTTACCCCAACATAACTACCGAGGGTAACCGCGGGATGTTCACTAGTTTATAATGTCAGTGGGATTCATTTAAATTATTTGTTAGATGTTATGCTTAAGCTAAATTTTCTGCGTATTATGCTTGTCATTAAGCTATACCTAGCAAGTAAATAAAATCTAGTTATTATCATCCTGTGTTTTTTCATCCAACTTATTTAGCAACAATATGCTATTCGCTGTCGCGGGCCGGATTGATGACACTGGCGGGTCGGATTTGGCCCGCGGGCAGTAGTTTGGAGACCCCTGCTTCAGACGAATCAAAAAGTTTCATTATCAATAGAAAAAAATGACGAAAAAAACTGTATTCTACTTCACAAAATGTTTAGATAAAATAATGAATATATTACATCAAAACTGTTAAGTAATAACCTGCATTGTTTTTTTTTTTTTTTTTTTTTTTTTTTTTTTGTTGACATCTATATGACCATCTTGCGGTTACTAGTTACCCAGTTAACCCTGCAGTTACAACTGGCACTGATGCAACAAGCAAACTGTCTGGTAACCAGCTCATGAATTTGTGTGTTTTCAAAATTTCACTGCTTACTTTTAACCCCATGGCCCTATATCATTTCTACTATTTTTTAAAAAATTCTTATTGTTTTTGACACCAGTTGCTTTCTACCGTATCAAAGCAACCTTTTATTGTTTTCATTTACATTCCAGATATTGTGGAAATAAAAGAAAAGCTTTCTTAAAGTTATTCCTTGAAATACGGCTTAATCTTTAAATGTAGGTACTATTTTAAATATTTAGTAATGCCCTATAAGTTTGCTTTAATTATAATAATTACTCCTTTTTTTTGTTTTGAAAAAAAATCTCTATAACTTTTATGCTAATGAAAAATATTATGCAGATATTTTCAATGTTGTTGTTTTTGTCGTGTCCCTTATGGAAGGACGGATGCAGCACCCGTAGATAGAAGTCTGACTTCTGCTCCTACAGTCATAGGAGACCGGGACCTACGGCTTAAAGTGGATTCCGAACCACTACAAACATCCATGGTATGCCGGGACTCGAACCCGAAACCTGTGGCACCGAGCGCCAGACACTCGGCCATTCAGGCCCAGATATTTTCAATTTAATCTATTTTTGTTGATATTTCAATTTTTTTTTTTACAAAATATGTATAAATTTATACTTATTGTGGTTTGGCCATTTTGCTCACAGTTTAGGTTAAACAGATTGATATCTACAGTTTAACGTGGATTCCGAACCACCATCAAACATCCATGTCACCGCCAGGACTCGAACCTAAAGCCTTCGGTACCAACTGCCATAGCGCTAACCAGTTGGCCACCAGGTCGCCATGCTTATAGTGAAGAAAATGTTTCTGTGAAATACAATGCAATTATTATTTAAAAAGTTGTTATTATATACTTACATATATACTAAAAAAATTGAAGAATTTTTTTTTTTCGTACTTTATGTGGATTATCCTTATTTGTTTTTAGTTACTTAATTATTTTTCTTTAAATAATTTTACAATAAACTGAAATTGCACATGAATTTATTATTATTTTAACTTTATACTACATAATTATGTAATACGATCATACGTTTAATTAAAAATTGCTTTTTATTTAGAGAAAAAAAGGGTACATATTTCATTCAACAATTGTAGCATATTAAAAAAAAATTATTTATTTATCTACAATCCTTTTCTTTCATGTTGTATTCTTTTTTTCCCTTTTCCTTAATAATATTGAATACAAATAATTAATTGATAGTTATGTGTGTGATAATTTTATTCGTAATAATAAAAAAAAGAATAAATTCAATAAATTTTAGATGGACCAATGAGTATTAATTTTATATTATATTGTGAAGGTTGGGCGATAATATTGTAACTGGGTGTGGTTGGGCTGAGATACTTGAGGCACAGATAGGAAAACTCCCAGTTTTATTTACACACGCACAAACATCACACACATACAATATTTAACACAGTTAAAGACAGATAATTATAGATTCGTGGAAGGACTCCGCTTCTGAGCCGAAAACCCGAAACTCGGCTACGTGCAGGGTGCATGAAATATATTTCCTCTCCGGGTGAGAGTCTGTAGGCCAACTGGCCATATCCAACACAGGGCACACAAGGGAGCTCTCCTGCCAGTGCTTAGGAGGAGGCATGGTTACAGTATCATAATAGATTCGATATCCTTTTTTTTTTAAAGTTAGAAATTTAAATGTACAATTTTTTCCTTATCATTTAAAAAGGTACTTAATTATTTTTTTGTATATTTAATATTTTAAAAAGGATAATTATCTGTAATACATTCAAATAAGAATTTGTTTCGTAATATCCTGTATAATTTTCTTTTTATTTCATTAAATATCAGTTGTAAAATTATTATGTATTTACTTCAATTCGTAAAATTAATTGAAATCCTAAATTAAAAAAAAAAAGCTAAATAAATATTTTCAAGCCTCATTTCTTTTCTCTGCACTCTTTTGAATTATGTCATGATTCTTTAAAAATATTGTTTCTTATAATATGAATTATTTCATATATTAAACAAGCAAATATTATATGTAAATACTAAGTCATGCAACCGAAATTTAAAGAATTGCATAGAAATAAATCTGCTACGTACACCTTTCTAATGAATAACGCTATTACTATTTATTTTGTATTGAGATGTTTTTAGTAAAAAATCTAGTTGTTAATAATAATATACTTTTCACATATATGATATTTTAAGGGTACATTTGCACCATATAACTTATTTTTTGGCTTAATCTACCATCTATATGACCCAAATAGTGAAATACGTTTTTAATATTTAAATGCTTACTTTTTCATCAAACTAAAACCGAATCCTTTTCATAATTTTAATCGTTCTACAAAATCTGGAGAAATCTTTCAAAAATTACTATCATATTTTTTAAGTAAATTCCTCAGTTATTATTTAACATTTGTTCCGCTAGATGACGCCACGCATCACAATGAATTTAAACGGGAAACAAAATAAGAAATTTTTAAAAAATAATTTGTAGAGTTTTGAAAACAACCGGGTTAAATAAATGTATTATATGAACTCCTATCAAGGACAATTTTATAAAGGAATACGGATAATTGGAGCACACGTAATTTTTCAAAGTTCAATTAAACAGCAATCAACACCAAAATGTTTCTTAATGTTTGAGCACATAGCGGTGGGTAACATATACGTATTTTATGAAATTTGCGTCCACGAGAGGGCGTTCAGATTCCATTGGCATAGTACGATGTCATACCGAAGATTTCTTGGTACTTACGTATTAACGATACCTTGGCGGTTTTTAAGTGTCGCCAATTTAACAGCCTAATATAAAACTGAATAATAAAAACCGCCAAATCTGTAGCTCCGGTTGGCGCGTGTGCTCTTTATTGCCGCAACTGTCGCCAAGGTATCGATAATACGTAAGTACCGATTTCTTACTTTTTTTTCTGGAAGTCGCTCATGCTGATATGAATTATATTGGGTTGGTGTATAATTATGAAGCGTATCTTTGGCGCGTTATATTTTAATAAAAATTTACAATATTTTACAAATTTATGTATGAAAATATCCTTCTACTTTTAGGTTATAAAAATGCGTGTCGAAAATCATACTCATATTCGTCATATTATGCTGATTATTATTATTTTGCCCATTATTATTATTTTCATTTTTATCTTTTTAATTGGTGGAGAGGTACAAGTCCTAGATTCGGGGATGACATGGTGTATGATTATGTAAAGTAGTTATGCTAAAAATTTCCTACGAACATTCTTTCACTTTAAACAACACCCTTTTGTTATTTTACACTATGTAGATTGAAAGTTGTCATACCATTTCTATGCCATGCTGTACTCAATTTTCATATCTGATGAGGCTTATAACAATTGTTTATTTCTTCTGTATTTCATATTTTTCATTTCACTTATGCTGATATGAATTGCACATATAAGCACAATTGAAATCACAGCGTATTTTTCTTTTCTGTATTATAATTCATTGTACTCATGCAATTCTGTAATTGTACGTTTTTAATTTGAATTACTATTATTACATTTTTGTGTTAGGGGTCTGAATGGCCGAGTGGCTACTGCTCTGGCGCTTGGTATCACAGGTTTCGGGTTCGAGTCCCGGCGGTGCCATGGATGTTTGTAGTGGTTCGGATTCCACTTTAAGCCGTAGGTCCCGGTCTAATAGGATCGTAGAGCGTTGCGGGGTCATTGTTACTCCGTGGCTTATCTTCAAGTTACACGCACCCCCTGGGTAATGCAAAGTGAGTAACGTCTGCGCAGCGCTTGCCTTAAGGCATCCAAGACCAAGCTGTCTAAGTGTTTGCCAGCTGCATTAGAAAGAAAAACATTTCTGTGGTTTTTTTTTATCCCTCTTGGTAGACAGCAACATCTAGACCAATTCCATGAACCCGTGTGGTCTCATGGAAGGAGAGAGGGGGGGGCAGTTTCTGCTGTGATGGAGCTCCCGTAGGTAGAAGTCTGACTTTTGCTCCAAGACACCGAAGAAGGAGGAAAGGGCCTCCCTGGAAAACTTTTAGGGGTAATTCTCCCATATTTGCGTATCATAACACAGCAAACCGGGAAAACTCCCACTAAGTAGTCCGACCAACTGGGCAAGATGCTGAACATCCCATACGCCCCCGAGTCTTCTCGTTTTTTGACTGTAGGTCCCGATCTAATTAGCTTAAAGCCCCACTCATTTGATAGAGATTTTGAGTCACTCTAGTTGTACTCCAAACAAAATTTTTTGTTTCTAAATAGGACGTATATCAAGTTGGACGTATAACGAGTTACCACTGTATATAGTACGTCAGTGAGTGTCCTGTCCACTTGTGTTAGATATAGCTCACAGCCGCTTGATGTAAGATGACATCTATTGGATAACTGATTCGCATTAGCCTGTAAAAGAGAAAGAAAGCTATAAAAACTCCCAAAATGTTTGACTATCACTGTCGAGACATTTTTCACAAGTTGTCACAATTCCCATCAAGTCTTCTTGTTTCTAAGAGCAGTGACTGCAATGGATACCACTAGCGAATTCGAACCTGACTTCTCCTGCACGCTAGGGCTGCCTGGTGGCCAAATGGTTAGCGTTCTGGCCTTGGGTACCACAGGCTTCAGGTTCGAGTGGCTTGGATGTTAATTAGTGCAGAATCCCCATTAAATTGTAGGCCTTCTAATTAGCCTAAATTCTAATAGCATTCTAATTAGCCCTGCCTAACTAGTCTAAAGTGTGCATAAAATGTTCGTAGAACGATAAACCAAACCAAACCTAGTTTTTTGAAACAATGCCTACAACAAAGCCGCCAGCAGATTGAACCTCAGCCCTCAAGCTCACCAGCGGCGCACATTACCACTGAGCCACGAGTCCGGCTTATTAAATTATTATTAGCTTTAATAATTTTTTTCATTTTCATTTAAAAGGAAAAATCAGACTCTAGACTTTTCCAGAGGAAAAGTCTGGAGTCTGGAAAGGAGGAAAAGTCTGGATACGGGGATGACATGTGTAGTAAAATTAAGTAACGTAGTTGTGCTGACCGATAAGAACAGAAAATGTCAAGGCTTGTTAGTTCAAATCAATTATTTATTGTTCATTTGTATTCGTAAAAGTCAGCATTCAAAATAAGCCATAAATATTCATTTTAGCTCATTTGTCATATGTAATTACATCGATAAAAAAATTACCATAGTGTCATTTTTGTGATTTGTTATTGGCGTTATGTGCATCTAAATCCTTGAATTACTTTTGAAAAAAAAAATATATATAAAAAAGTAAATTTCTGCGAAAAGTTTCCGTTAAAAGTTTGTTTTATAATTTTATTCATTTTTCTGATACCTGGCCGCTGTGGCATTTTTGGGAACGAGCAAGCAGATTGTCTAGCAAAAAGAGGCTCAAAACTACTTCAAATGAGATCCTCGCCACTGTCCCTCCATTCTATAAAACTTTATATCAAACAAATAATGACTAAAAACCACAAGTTACAAATTCAAGATGAGATCAAGTCAAAGCGTTGGAGAGCTGAAGATCGTTTAGCAATACCCAGCAATCCGCGACGGCATGCTGTCGCCCAGTTCCGACTTCAGACTGGCTACGACTGTCTAGCAGAACATCTCCATCGCATTAAAATCTTTTCCAACCCTGGCTGCCCCCTATGTGGTTCAACAGACCCAATGAACAGAGACCACCTCCAACGATGTGCGGTACTTGACGGCGACTCGGAGACAGCACTTTACTGGCGTGCGAGAGAAGTTTTAAGGCAATGACTTCGGTCATCTTTGCATTTTTTGGACGTTTATTCTTTTGTATTTTTGTCCCTTGTTATTTTTGTTATTATTACTATTTTTATTCTTCTTGTACTTGCCATGCCATTGGAAATAAAAAAACAAAAAATAAATAAATAAAAAGATTCATTTTTCTGTGATTACAATAGAATTTAGGTATTGGAAACATTACATTATCTTAGAGACAAAGTATCTTCCTTATCTGGTCCAGATCATCCTGGCGGACAATGGTTTTATGAATTTATTGACTCAAAAGATTATTTTGATAATAAAGGATAAAGGTGTTTTCCAATTTTTTGTAAGTTCTAAGGTTCAAAAGATTATTTTTAGTTTAAAAAAGATTAAAGATATATATATAAAAAAAATTTCGGTGAATATGTATTTCTAACTTTATTAAGACTTAAAGCAGAGTTGCACAGACAGCTAATTATTAGTTCTTCTGCGCAATTTCACATTTTGATAAAATATTAAAATATTTAGAGCTTCAGTTTAATAAAAAGCAAATGTTTAAACGAAAAAAAAAATTCTTTATTTAATGTCTACTATTTTATTGTATAACAACTCATATTCTTTGTCAATAAAATTCAGAAGTAGAGTCCATATCCACACTTTTTTTTTTGTATTAACGTTATTGAGGCCTGATGACCGAGTGGCTAGCGCTCTGGGGCTCGGTGCCACAGGTTTCGGGTTCGAGTCCCGGCGGTGCCATGGATGTTTATAGTGGTTCGGAATCCACTTTAAGCCGTAGATCCTGGTCTAATATGGTTGTTGGGCGTAGTGCGTACAACCCTACCTTGTAAAAAGAAAACATCTGCTGTCTAGAAATCTGCCAGCAGGCAGACGGCCTTTGCCCACTATGGGGCTGTTGCGCCACTGATGATGATGATAATGATGATTAACGTTATTAATTGATAGAAACATATTCTACATTAAAAGGGATCCCAAGAAAGTAGATGTGGAATTTGTGATATAACACATTAAAATATTTAAACCAGTTTAGGTAAATCCATATTTAGGAATAAAATGTTTTTAGGCATTAATATAAAAAAAAATGATAAAGAATTACCACTTGACTCCCTACTTTTGAGGATGATTGATTAAAAAATCAAACCAAATATTAAAACTAATTCTATTTATATAAAATCATGCATAAAGACCTTAATTAGTTTTTCTAAATATATTTCATTATCTTTCTTATTAATGTTACCATACTTCCTCCTACTCACTACTACTACTACACCACACCACATCACTGTGCCTAGAGCTGAGTTGCCCCTATACAGTTCGGGAATGATGTGGGAGAGAAGTCTCTGTCATGTCTGAGCTGTGGCGCTCTACAATCATATGAGACCGGGACCTACGGCTTAAAGTGGATTCCGAACCACTACAAACATCCATGGGACCCCAGAACTCTAACCCGAAACCTATGAGCTCCCCCTGTGACTTTCAGGAGAAATGGCCAGTAGGCATCAAGACTCTTGCCCGAGAGTAATTATATTTGTAACTTTCAAAGTAATTATATTTGTAATTTCATTAACTACGTACATTTATATTGACAAAATGATGCAAAGTTTGAAGAATTTTTTTTTTGGGGGGGGAGCTGTTTGTAGATAAAAAGATCGCAGTAGAATGTATTCATTTTTATCATTAACTAACTTTTTGTCAAAAATGGACTTACACCACTTTCGGGCTCAAATCTTAGTCGAATAATGCACATATAAGGTTTACAACGGACAATAATTCTATCCATTCAGATGAATTTTAGATCGTAATCGGTCAACCAATCATACACTTAATTGCCATATTTTTAAAAATAGTCACGAGGTTATATCACGTGACTCGCTTTTTGTCTTATAAAAGCAAGCCTACACTGACAATTAGTACAACTAATTTGCGTGAGCATTAAATCACTAAAACAAATTGAATTAATTTTATTAATTTGTTGAGAAATTCGATTAACTTGCCTTTCTTAAATAAATAACGATTTAGATAATGAAATTAATAATTTTACTGTTTATATTACTAATTGTCTATAATTTTTTCTCAATGGCAAGTATACAGGACAACAGGTATCATAAGAAAAACAAGTCATATAAAAAAAAAAATTTTAAAGTCAATTCCTACTTTTTTTTCACTGCATTGCAGAAAGTCCTTTATAAATAATTTTCATTCATTTTTTTAAGTTTATCTGGCGACATCTATTGGTAGATATATGCAACTTAAATCTAAAAAAAACTAAAATTAATTAATTAAATTTAATTAATGAATTAATATTTGAAAGAACTGTATGAACATCCAGTGTCATCCACTACAAGTTCAAAAAAAGTATTTGAACTTGAGTGGATGAATAAAAAGTATTTTATGAACGATTGAAAATTTGAACAAGATATATATAGGGAGAGTGTGAGCTAATAGATGGAATTGAATAAATACAAAGAACAAGATAGAAAAATATGGCATCAGTTAATCCATCAACTTAAAGTCTGGTAATCCAATAACATTTCCATAAAGAAACAGGTGGCAGTGCGAAACAGTAAGCAAGGTGAGACATCCATTTCTTTCTGGTTATCACACAAGAGACAGAGAGGGTCAGGAGTTTAATTCTGTGAAGGTGTTTGCGGAGACAATCGTAACCAGAGAAAAAGTGTGGCACTGCCACCGATGATAATGGGACAAACCACCTGCGTTCCATTATAGAACTCTAAGACACTTACACTGAGAGTCAGACTGAAAGCAGAGTTTGTTGATCATTTTTCCATATCAGACGTTGCCCGGATTGCACTACGCGGAGATAGATCTACGTTGTACTACCGTGCCCAAAAAGTAAGCCCAATTTTTATTTTTTTCAAAAATATTTTATTTATTCTTCCAAATTTATTTCATCGCCTTCAAAGTAATCCCCTTTGGACAAAATGCATTTATTCCAACTTTTTTTCAATCCTCAATGCATGCTAAAAAGTCATCGGCAGGGATGGCCTTCAAAGCTCGCGCCGATTCACGTTGAATCTCTCCAATCGACTTAAAACGGTGTCCCCGGAGTGGTCTTCTCAGCTTAGAGAATAGCCAGGAGTCGCCCTGTGTGAATACGGTGGTTGTGAAACGATATGGGTTTCATTTTTGGCGAAAAAGTCACGGAGAAATAATGCAGTGTGAGCTTCATTCAGTGTTTAGGGCAGCAATCGAGATTTGATGCGTTTGAGGCCCCAAATGGAATTGACCAATCCTTTTGAAATTCCAACATTATCAGCAAGGTCTCTAATTGTAAATCGACGGTTTGCAAGCACCAATCTTTTTTTTGGGACGTGAGCTTCGTTGGTTGAGGTTGAGGGTCGACCAGAGGGCTCTTCGTCTTCAACGCGTTCTATGCCTTCTTTGAACTGTTTATACCACTTCTCAACATTTCTTACCGATATAGGAATGCTCACCGAATGCCTTCTGCAACATTCTATACGTTACCGCAAACAAAATGTAATGCAAGTTCTTTACTCAATTAATTTCGACATTTCAAAAATCGCCGGAATCAGTTTTAGCGTCTCACAAAGCCAAGCAAAACACTAATTAATACACAGATGCCAAGGACAGTGCCAGCAACCTTAAAAAAAAAAATGAAATTCCATAAGAACACGGAATTTAAATTGAAAATTGGTTTTACTTTTTCGACACAGTAGTGCTCCTTAATGCCTATCACAATTCTTCTAAAACTTGTCCTAACTCTAATAAAGAATGGATTCATCCTAATGTTAAAAGCGGCCTGGTGGCCAAATGGCTGGCACTCTGGCCTTTGGTAATCCAGGCTTCAGTTCAAATCCTGGCGGTGGTATGGATGTTTGTGAGTGGTTTGGAATCCACGTTAAACTGTAGGTCCCGTTCTATTTAGTCTAAAATGTGCACAAGATAACCGTAGAGCGACAAACCAAACCTAATGTTAAAAAGCTTATTAAAATCCATGATAAAGGTAAAAAGCATTGTCATACTAATTCGGATCTTTATAAATTATTCTTAATTTAAAAAATAAATTATTCTTAATCGCATTAACAGGAATGTCAAAATTGCTTTTAAAATCTTCTGATGTTTGATATCTTTATCCATGATAAAGATAAAAAGCACTGTCATACTAATTCGGATCTTTATAATTATTCTTAATTTAAAAAAAAAATCTTGATAAAAACAAATTATTCTTAATTGCATTAACAGGAATGTCAAAATTGCTTTTAAAATCTTCTGATGTTTGATATCTTTATCCATGATAAAGATAAAAAGCACTGTCATACTAATTCGGATCTTTATAAATTATTCTTAATTGCATTAACAGGAATGTCAAAATTGCTTTTAAAATCTTCTGATGTTTGATATCTTTACCATGATCAAGATAAAAAGCACTCTCATACTAATTCGGATCTTTATAAATTATTCTTAATTTAAAAAATAAATTATTCTTAATTGCATTAACAGGAATGTCAAAATTGCTTTTAAAATCTTCTGATGTTTGATATCTTCATCCATGATAAAGATAAAAAGCACTGTCATACTAATTCGGATCTTTATAAATTATTCTTAATTTAAAAAATAAATTATTCTTAATTGCATTAACAGGAATGTCAAAATTGCTTTTAAAATCTTCTGATGTTTGATATCTTTATCCATGATAAAGATAAAAAGCACTGTCATACTAATTCGGATCTTTATAAATTATTCTTAATTTAAAAAAAAAATCTTTATAAAAACAAATTCTTCTTAATCGTATTAACAAGAATGTCAAAATTGCTTTTAAAATCTTCTGATGTTTGATATCTTCATCCATGATAAAGATAAAAAGCACTGTCATACTAATTCGGATCTTTATAAATTATTCTTAATTTAAAAAATAAATTATTCTTAATTGCATTAACAGGAATGTCAAAATTGCTTTTAAAATCTTCTGATGTTTGATATCTTCATCCATGATAAAGATAAAAAGCACTGTCATACTAATTCGGATCTTTATAAATTATTCTTAATTTAAAAAATAAATTATTCTTAATTGCATTAACAGGAATGTCAAAATTGCTTTTAAAATCTTCTGATGTTTGATATCTTTATCCATGGTAAAGATAAAAAGCACTGTCATACTAATTCGGATCTTTATAAATTATTCTTAATTTAAAAAAAAAAATCTTTATAAAAATAAATTATTCTTAATTGCATTAACTGGAATGTCAAAATTGCTTTTAAAATCTTCTGATGTTTGATATCTTCATCCATGATAAAGATAAAAAGCACTGTCATACTAATTCGGATCTTTATAAATTATTATTAATTTAAAAAAAAAATCTTTATAAAAATAAATTATTCTTAATCGCATTAACAGGAATGTCAAAATTGCTTTTAAAATCTTCTGATGTTTGATATCTTCATCCATGATAAAGATAAAAAGCACTGTCATACTAATTCGGATCTTTATAAATTATTCTTAATTTAAAAAATAAATTATTCTTAATTGCATTAACAGGAATGTCAAAATTGCTTTTAAAATCTTCTGATGTTTGATATCTTTATCCATGATAAAGATAAAAAGCACTGTCATACTAATTCGGATCTTTATAAATTATTCTTAATTTAAAAAAATCTTTATAAAAATAAATTATTCTTAATCGCATTAACAGGAATGTCAAAATTGCTTTTAAAATCTTCTGATGTTTGATATCTTCATCCATGATAAAGATAAAAAGCACTGTCATACTAATTCGGATCTTTATAAATTATTCTTAATTTAAAAAAAAAAAAATCTTTATAAAAATAAATTATTCTTAATTGCATTAACAGGAATGTCAAAATTGCTTTTAAAATCTTCTGATGTTTGATATCTTCATCCATGATAAAGATAAAAAGCACTGTCATACTAATTCGGATCTTTATAAATTATTCTTAATTTAAAAAATAAATTATTCTTAATTGCATTAACAGGAATGTCAAAATTGCTTTTAAAATCTTCTGATGTTTGATATCTTTATCCATGATAAAGATAAAAAGCACTGTCATACTAATTCGGATCTTTATAAATTATTCTTAATTTAAAAAATATTTATAAAAATAAATTATTCTTAATTGCATTAACAGGAATGTCAAAATTGCTTTTAAAATCTTCTGATGTTTGATATCTTTATCCATGATAAAGATAAAAAGCACTGTCATACTAATTCGGATCTTTATAAATTATTCTTAATTTAAAAAAAAATCTTTATAAAAATAAATTATTCTTAATTGCATTAACAGGAATGTCAAAATTGCTTTTAAAATCTTCTGATGTTTGATATCTTTATCCATGATAAAGATAAAAAGCACTGTCATACTAATTCGGATCTTTATAAATTATTCTTAATTTAAAAAAAAAAAATCTTTATAAAAATAAATTATTCTTAATTGCATTAACAGGAATGTCAAAATTGCTTTTAAAATCTTCTGATGTTTGATATCTTTATCCATGATAAAGATAAAAAGCACTGTCATACTAATTCGGATCTTTATAAATTATTCTTAATTTAAAAATAAATCTTTATAAAAATAAATTATTCTTAATTGCATTAACAGGAATGTCAAAATTGCTTTTAAAATCTTCTGATGTTTGATATCTTTATCCATGATAAAGATAAAAAGCACTGTCATACTAATTCGGATCTTTATAAATTATTCTTAATTTAAAAAAAAAATCTTTATAAAAATAAATTATTCTTAATTGCATTAACAGGAATGTCAAAA
Organism: Caerostris darwini; assembly: GCA_021605075.1. Taxonomy (NCBI): domain Eukaryota; kingdom Metazoa; phylum Arthropoda; class Arachnida; order Araneae; family Araneidae; genus Caerostris; species Caerostris darwini. The sequence goes on from BPLQ01002721.1 coordinate 249,925, forward strand.
TTGCTTTTAAAATCTTCTGATGTTTGATATCTTCATCCATGATAAAGATAAAAAGCACTGTCATACTAATTCGGATCTTTATAAATTATTCTTAATTTAAAAAAAAAAAAAAAATTTAAAAAATAAATTATTCTTAATTGCATTAACAGGAATGTCAAAATTGCTTTTAAAATCTTCTGATGTTTGATATCTTCATCCATGATAAAGATAAAAAGCACTGTCATACTAATTCGGATCTTTATAAATTATTCTTAATTTAAAAAAAAAATTTATAAAAATAAATTATTCTTAATTGCATTAACAGGAATGTCAAAATTGCTTTTAAAATCTTCTGATGTTTGATATCTTCATCCATGATAAAGATAAAAGCACTGTCATACTAATTCGGATCTTTATAAATTATTCTTAATTTAAAAAAAAAAAATTTAAAAATAAATTATTCTTAATTGCATTAACAGGAATGTCAAAATTGCTTTTAAAATCTTCTGATGTTTGATATCTTTATCCATGATAAAGATAAAAAGCACTGTCATACTAATTCGGATCTTTATAAATTATTCTTAATTTAAAAAAATCTTTATAAAAATAAATTATTCTTAATTGCATTAACAGGAATGTCAAAATTGCTTTTAAAATCTTCTGATGTTTGATATCTTCATCCATGATAAAGATAAAAAGCACTGTCATACTAATTCGGATCTTTATAAATTATTCTTAATTTAAAAAAAAAAAAATCTTTATAAAAATAAATTATTCTTAATTGCATTAACAGGAATGTCAAATTGCTTTTAAAATCTTCTGATGTTTGATATCTTCATCCATGATAAAGATAAAAAAGCACTGTCATACTAATTCGGATCTTTATAAATTATTCTTAATTTAAAAAAAAATCTTTATAAAAATAAATTATTCTTAATTGCATTAACAGGAATGTCAAAATTGCTTTTAAAATCTTCTGATGTTTGATATCTTCATCCATGATAAAGATAAAAAGCACTGTCATACTAATTCGGATCTTTATAAATTATTCTTAATTTAAAAAAAAAAATCTTTATAAAATAAATTATTCTTAATTGCATTAACAGGAATGTCAAAATTGCTTTTAAAATCTTCTGATGTTTGATATCTTCATCCATGATAAAGATAAAAAGCACTGTCATACTAATTCGGATCTTTATAAATTATTCTTAATTTAAAAAAAAAATCTTTATAAAAATAAATTATTCTTAATCGCATTAACAGGAATGTCAAAATTGCTTTTAAAATCTTCTGATGTTTGATATCTTTATCCATGATAAAGATAAAAAAGCACTGTCATACTAATTCGGATCTTTATAAATTATTCTTAATTTAAAAAAAAATCTTTATAAAAATAAATTATTCTTAATTGCATTAACAGGAATGTCAGAATTGCTTTTAAAATCTTCTGATGCTGGATATCTTCATCCATGATAAAGATAAAAAGCACTGTCATACTAATTCGGATCTTTATAAATTATTCTTAATTTAAAAAAAAATCTTTATAAAAATAAATTATTCTTAATTGCATTAACAGGAATGTCAAAATTGCTTTTAAAATCTTCTGATGTTTGATATCTTCATCCATGATAAAGATAAAAAGCACTGTCATACTAATTCGGATCTTTATAAATTATTCTTAATTTAAAAAAAAAAAAATCTTTATAAAAACAAATTATTCTTAATCGCATTAACAGGAATGTCAAAATTGCTTTTAAAATCTTCTGATGTTTGATATCTTTATCCATGATAAAGATAAAAAGCACTGTCATACTAATTCGGATCTTTATAAATTATTCTTAATTTAAAAAAAAATCTTTATAAAAACAAATTATTCTTAATTGCATTAACAGGAATGTCAAAATTGCTTTTAAAATCTTCTGATGTTTGATATCTTCATCCATGATAAAGATAAAAAGCACTGTCATACTAATTCGGATCTTTATAAATTATTCTTAATTTAAAAAAAAAAATAAATTATTCTTAATTGCATTAACAGGAATGTCAAAATTGCTTTTAAAATCTTCTGATGTTTGATATCTTCATCCATGATAAAGATAAAAAGCACTGTCATACTAATTCGGATCTTTATAAATTATTCTTAATTTAAAAAAAAAAATCTTTATAAAAATAAATTATTCTTAATTGCATTAACAGGAATGTCAAAATTGCTTTTAAAATCTTCTGATGTTTGATATCTTCATCCATGATAAAGATAAAAAGCACTGTCATACTAATTCGGATCTTTATAAATTATTCTTAATTTAAAAAAAAAAAAAATCTTTATAAAAATAAATTATTCTTAATTGCATTAACAGGAATGTCAAAATTGCTTTTAAAATCTTCTGATGTTTGATATCTTCATCCATGATAAAGATAAAAAGCACTGTCATACTAATTCGGATCTTTATAAATTATTCTTAATTTAAAAAAAAAAATCTTTATAAAAACAAATTATTCTTAATCGTATTAACAGGAATGTCAAAATTGCTTTTAAAATCTTCTGATGTTTGATATCTTTATCCATGATAAAGATAAAAAGCACTGTCATACTAATTCGGATCTTTATAAATTATTCTTAATTTAAAAAAAAAAAAAAATCTTTATAAAAACAAATTATTCTTAATCGCATTAACAGGAATGTCAAAATTGCTTTTAAAATCTTCTGATGTTTGATATCTTCATCCATGATAAAGATAAAAAGCACTGTCATACTAATTCGGATCTTTATAAATTATTCTTAATTTAAAAAAAAAATCTTTATAAAAATAAATTATTCTTAATCGCATTAACAGGAATGTCAAAATTGCTTTTAAAATCTTCTGATGTTTGATATCTTCATCCATGATAAAGATAAAAAGCACTGTCATACTAATTCGGATCTTTATAAATTATTCTTAATTTAAAAAAAAAAAATTTTATAAAAATAAATTATTCTTAATTGCATTAACAGGAATGTCAAAATTGCTTTTAAAATCTTCTGATGTTTGATATCTTCATCCATGATAAAGATAAAAAGCACTGTCATACTAATTCGGATCTTTATAAATTATTCTTAATTTAAAAAAAAAATCTTTATAAAAACAAATTATTCTTAATTGCATTAACAGGAATGTCAAAATTGCTTTTAAAATCTTCTGATGTTTGATATCTTCATCCATGATAAAGATAAAAAGCACTGTCATACTAATTCGGATCTTTATAAATTATTCTTAATTTAAAAAAAAAAAATAAATTATTCTTAATTGCATGAACAGGAATGTCAAAAAAAATCTTCTGATGTTTGATATCTTTATCCATGATAAAGATAAAAAATACTAATTCGTATCTTTATAAATTATTCTTAATTTAAAAAATAAATTATTCTTAATTGCATTAACAGGAATGTCAAAATTGCTTTTAAAATCTTCTGATGTTTGATATCTTCATCCATGATAAAGATAAAAAGCACTGTCATACTAATTCGGATCTTTATAAATCATTCTAAATTTAAAAAAAAAATCTTTATAAAAATAAATTATTCTTAATTGCATTAACAGGAATGTCAGAATTGCTTTTAAAATCTTCTGATGCTGGATATCTTCATCCATGATAAAGATAAAAAGCACTGTCATACTAATTCGGATCTTTATAAATTATTCTTAATTTAAAAAAAAAAATCTTTATAAAAACAAATTATTCTTAATCGCATTAACAGGAATGTCAAAATTGCTTTTAAAATCTTCTGATGTTTGATATCTTTATCCATGATAAAGATAAAAAGCACTGTCATACTAATTCGGATCTTTATAAATTATTCTTAATTTAAAAAAAAAAATCTTTATAAAAACAAATTATTCTTAATCGCATTAACAGGAATGTCAAAATTGCTTTTAAAATCTTCTGATGTTTGATATCTTCATCCATGATAAAGATAAAAGCACTGTCATACTAATTCGGATCTTTATAAATTATTCTTAATTTAAAAAAAAAATCTTTATAAAAACAAATTATTCTTAATCGTATTAACAGGAATGTCAAAATTGCTTTTAAAATCTTCTGATGTTTGATATCTTCATCCATGATAAAGATAAAAAGCACTGTCATACTAATTCGGATCTTTATAAATTATTCTTAATTTAAAAAAAAATCTTTATGATAAAAACAAATTATTCTTAATCGCATTAACAGGAATGTCAAAATTGCTTTTAAAATCTTCTGATGTTTGATATCTTTATCCATGATAAAGATAAAAAGCACTGTCATACTAATTCGGATCTTTATAAATTATTCTTAATTTAAAAAAAAAAAATCTTTATAAAAACAAATTATTCTTAATCGTATTAACAGGAATGTCAAAATTGCTTTTAAAATCTTCTGATGTTTGATATCTTCATCCATGATAAAGATAAAAAGCACTGTCATACTAATTCGGATCTTTATAAATTATTCTTAATTTAAAAAAAATCTTTATAAAAACAAATTATTCTTAATCGTATTAACAGGAATGTCAAAATTGCTTTTAAAATCTTCTGATGTTTGATATCTTCATCCATGATAAAGATAAAAAGCACTGTCATACTAATTCGGATCTTTATAAATTATTCTTAATTTAAAAAAAATCTTTATAAAAAAATAAATTATTCTTAATTGCATTAACAGGAATGTCAAAATTGCTTTTAAAATCTTCTGATGTTTGATATCTTCATCCATGATAAAGATAAAAAGCACTGTCATACTAATTCGGATCTTTATAAATTATTAATTTAAAAAAAAAAAAATCTTTATAAAAATAAATTATTCTTAATCGCATTAACAGGAATGTCAAAATTGCTTTTAAAATCTTCTGATGTTTGATATTTTCATCCATGATAAAGATAAAAAGCACTGTCATACTAATTCGGATCTTTATAAATTATTCTTAATTTTAAAAAAAAATCTTTATAAAAATAAATTATTCTTAATCGCATTAACAGGAATGTCAAAATTGCTTTTAAAATCTTCTGATGTGGGATATCTTAATCCATGATAATGATAAAAAGCACTGTCATACTAATTCGGATCTTTATAAATTATTCTTAATTTAAAAAATAAATTATTCTTAATTGCATTAACAGGAATGTCAAAATTGCTTTTAAAATCTTCTGATGTTTGATATCTTCATCCTTGATAAAGATAAAAAGCACTGTCATACTAATTCGGATCTTTATAAATTATTCTTAATTTAAAAAAAAATCTTTGTAAAAATAAATTATTCTTAATCGCATTAACAGGAATGTCAAAATTGCTTTTAAAATCTTCTGATGTTTGATATCTTCATCCATGATAAAGATAAAAAGCACTGTCATACTAATTCGGATCTTTATAAATTATTCTTAATTTAAAAAAAAAAAATCTTTATAAAAAATAAATTATTCTTAATCGCATTAACAGGAATGTCAAAATTGCTTTTAAAAGCTTCTGGCAAAGCTTGGGAAGAAAAGTTAATGGAACTTCAACTGGAAGTTGGTTTTCTTTGACGGTTCTCTAATGCACTTAAAAGTACTCACACTGAAGTTATTGACTCAAATGGTCCCGTATCTATGTCTAGCTCTAATAAAGATAACTGAGGTCATTTCAGATACGTTCACAAAACAATTCGAATTAAATAATTCTGAGATAGACAACACTGTTATATAAACAATGCAGAATTTTCATTTAAATTATCAGGACGATATTATCACTCCTATTATGCTCTTGTAATTTACGAAGATAATAAAAAAAAAAACATTAAAATCAAAAAAAGGCTTCCGATTTAGATGCTTAGATTACAATTATGCACTTTTGAAATCTTATCAAAAAACTATTAGAAATTATATATATCTTCTTCCTGTGTGGAAAACGACCTGATGGCCAATTGGCTAAAAATAAATGCAGTAAATAATTTTAACTTGCAAAATAACTTGCAATAAATAATTTTAATTTTTAATCATTGAAATTTTAAAAGATAAATTAATTAATGCATAAAATTATGATTTATTTATACACCAAAAATTCGAAATCGAAAAATTCGATGAAAAAAATTCTACAGTATCTATTAAACAGTATTTTTTCAAAATGCTCTTGCGCGCATGTCTGATTATTATGTAAATTATAAAAAAAATTCATTTGAAAGACCTATTAGCCCCTATATATTCTCTTTTTCATTCAATTCCTTCTATTAGCTCACACTCTCCCTATATATATCCTGTTCAAATTTTCAATCCTTAATAAAATGATTTTTATTCATCCACTCCAGTTCAAATACATTTTTTTTGAACTTGGAGTGGATGACACTTGATGTTAGTACAGTTTTTTGAAATATTAATTCAGTAATTAAATTTAATTCATTAATTTAATTTATTTTTTTTTAGATTTAAGTTGCCTATATCTACCAATAGATGGCGCTAGATAAGCTTAAAATAATGAATGAAAATTATTTATAAAGGAGTTTCTGCAATTGTACCATAAAGCAGCTCAAATCAATCACCCTGTATCACGTTCGTATTTTTGTAACCATACCTTTGAAAAAAAGGAAGGAAAAAAATATTTAATCAAAGTAGAAAAGGAGATGGATATAAATATATATTTCTTTTAATTTGCCTCTGACCAACAAATTAAAATTCTATCCGAGAGGCTGGATAGAGCCTACCGGTGGGCCAGAGTTGGCACGCGGGCCGTAGTTTGCCCATTCCTGGCCTAGACTCTGACCCGAGAGGAAGTACAGCACAATCTGCGCTAATTTATAGTCTCGAATATATTTCTTCTCTCATCCCGAGAAGAAATATATTTAACACATTAGTTGCCTACAGATTCTTACCCGATGAGAATGTATATTATGCCCCTCCCTCACGCGTATCCAAGTTTCGGCTTTTCAGCTTAGAAACGAAGGCCTTCCACGAATCTCTAATTATCTGTCTTTAATCGTGTTAAATATTGTGTGTCTTTAATTGCATGTGTGTGGTGCTTGTGCGTGTGTAAATAAAGCCGTGAGTTCTCAAACCTGTGCCTCAAGTATCTCAACCCAATCACATCCAGTTATAATCTGTTTGCCAGTACCCACACCACTACATCATCGCTTTCAACTAGCGTTTCATCTAACTTCTCGACATCAGACTTCATCAAAATTCCTGAAGATACCCCCTTGGTCAATAAGAAACATGGATTCGTCCGTCTCATGTAAACCACCACCACCGCCACCACCATCATCATCATCAGTGGCACAACGGCCCCATGGTGGACCAAGGCCTTCAAGGCTATATTCAAAGGTAACAATAAATCTATTTTGTTTTTATTAAAGATAACAACGAAAAATATTTATATCACATAACTAAAAATTTACAAAGCTAAAACAGAACCTTAGCAACGTTATCGAATTTTTTAATGTTATGAGAATTATTTGATTAGATATGTAGCAACCTAAATTTGCACTCAGATAAGTTGCACTGCATTTGCACCAAACTTGCAATTTGTACTCTCGCAATCTAAAATTGCTAAAAGTAAAAGGCTATTGACATAAAATACTGTTAAGATTTTGAAAACCGATTCGTGGCCTTGTGATAGATAATCTTCGCAGGTGCATGTAGCACCTGTTCGAATTTGCTAGTTTACCCTTCCAGCAGGCTGGAGATAATAAGATAGTTTTATTTATTTATGAAGCTTATCTCAAGTGATTGTTAACATATTTAAACATATCGTTATACAAACTTATGTAACGCCTTCTTGTATGGAAGCCGAAACATCAAGCAAAATAGCCTTTTTTGGAATTATTTTTATTGCGGATGTAGGCGATACTATTTGGCTAAATTTTGTGCTCATCTATATACCGCATGCTGTCACTCCTTATTTACAATGATGCAACGGGGATCTGTCAGTTTCATCAGAATAATGATGGCTTCAACATGAAACAATTTCTTTCACTTGCTTCACAATAAATTTCTTTCAAAATAACTTCTTTTTGTATCCAATTATGGTAAAGATCTGGAATCTTGTACCTCTTGAACCAAATTTGCGCCAAATCGCCAAGTAATCAAACAAAAATAATCCCCGTGGTTTTTAAACAAAAAATTATTACAATTTTTTTATTTAGATTTTAATCCAATTATAGTAAAGATCTGGAATCTTGTGCCTCTTGAACCAAATTTGAGCCAAATCGCCAAGTAATCAAACAAAAATAATCTCCGTGGTTTTTAAACAAAAAATTATTACAATTTTTTTTATTTAGATTTGAATCCAATTATAGTAAAGATCTGGAATCTTGTGCCTCCTGAACCAAATTTGAGCCAAATCGCCAAGTAATCAAACGAAAATAATCCCCGTGGTTTTTAAACAAAAAAATTATTACAATTTTTTTTATTTAGATTTGAATCCAATTATGGTGAAGATCTGGAATCTTGTGCCTCTTGAACCAAATTAGAGCCAAATCGCCAAGTAATCAAACAAAAATAATCCCCGTGGTTTTTAAACAAAAATTATTAAAATTTTTTTATTTAGATTTGAATCCAATTATGGTAAGGATCTGGAATCTTGTACCCCTTGAACCAAATTTGCACCAAATCGCCAAGTAATCAAGCAAAAATAAACCCCGTAGTCTTTAAACAAAAAAATTATTACAATTTTTGTATTTAGATTTTAATCCAATTATGGTAAAGATCTAGAATCTTGTACCTCTTGAACAAATTTGCGCCAAATCGTCAAGTAATCAAAAAAAAAAAATAATCACCGTAGTTTTTAAACAAAAATAATCACCGCGGTTTTTTAACAAAAAAAATTATTACAGCTTTTTTTATTTAAATTTGAATCCAATTATGGTAAAGATCTAGAATATTGTACCCCTTGAACTAAATTTACTCCAAATCGCTAAGCAATCAAAAAATAATCACTGTGATTTTTAAACCAAAAAATTATTTTAACTTTTTTAGTTAGATTTGAATCCAATTATGCTAAAAATCTAGAATCTTATACCCCTTGAACCAAATTTGTGCCAAATCACCAAGTAATCAAACAAAAATAATCACCGTGATTTTTAATCAAAAATAATCATCGCGGTTTTTAAACAAAAAAATTATTACAACTTTTTTATCTAGATTTGAATCCGATTCTGGTAAAGATTTAGAATCTTATACCCCTTGAGCCAAATCTGCTTCAAATCGTCAAATGTTCAAATAAAAATAATCAACGAATCATTAAACGAAAAAAAAAAATATTATTTACGTTTACTGTATGTTCCTTTAGTTTGACGATTTAATTCATCCAATTAATTAAAAAAATACAGTACAAAGAATTTACATCCACTCAATCAGCTAGTAATATCACGATATCCTACTCACATGTCCTCCACTTGTTAAGTTGTATGGCCATATCAAATGAATGAAGGACAGCACAGCGGAGTTAACACAAATTAATTTTAAAATGTAAAAAAAAGTCAAATTTTCTAACGTCTGCTGACTAAAATCCAACCTCTACTACAGAAGCCATTATGCAAAACAAGACGCAACTGTTTTTTGCGGCAATACAAATCAAAACAGAAAAAAACTGTAATTGTTTCACCATGTCTTTAAAGAAATAATTTTTTTTAATTTTATCCGAAATAAATTTTAAATATTATTAAAAAAAAAAAACAAATTATTAATTTTTCCTTTTCATTAATATTTTTTATTCCGCTTAAAATATATAATAAAGTTATGTAAATATTTTTTTCTCTAGAAAGAATTAGAAAATAAGGGTCTTTTTTTTCTATTTCAGTCAGTGAGAAATTATGTTTGCTGAATTTAAGAATAACGACAACCTTTTATTTAAGACATAAAACATTTCTTTTAATAAAAAAAATAAAATAACATAAAAAGTATCATAAAAGTGTTCAAAAGAAATCTTAAAATTTTTTTATTTTTTTATTCTTATAAGTGCATAAAATATGCCGATGTCGAATGCAGAAAAGATGAAAAAGAGCATTAGAAAAACCACAGTTTGAGGGTAAAAATGAAAATGGAAATAGAGTTAGAACCGAAATATTACAAGACAGTAGAGAAAGAAAGAAACTGTGGTCTTTCTAACTAAGGCTAGCTTCTTTAAAAAAGCTGGCTACCGGGCAATGTGGATAATCAACCGTCAGAATTCAACTGTTTTAATAATCTAACATTTAATTGTCGTCGCCCATCTCTCAGAAAAGAAGTATTCTAAACTCTTGCAAATTTCATCTGAATCTCGAACACAACACTTTTTGGGCAACAGCACTTTGATGTTTATTTACAAGTTAGCATTAGAAATCTCTGTCGAAATAATGATCTATTCATATATAAATGCACATGGCCTAATACCTACGTTAAAGTAACAGTAAACATCAGGAAGGCATTGATTCGATTATAATAATTAATAATAATTTTTCTACTAATACGATGTATCGTTGATTATGCTAATAATCTTTCAAGTACATAATGTCTTGTATAGTATCGAGTCAAATTGCGCTGGTTACTTAACATATGATTGTACTCATCCTACTTATCGGGTAAGGACTGTATGAACAAAACACTCACAACAAATTGACGATATTCTCTGGAAGAGACAGCTAGATCATTTGACCATGACATAAAAGATTAAAAAATTTGACCATGATTTGACATAAAAGAAAGATTTGACACAAAAGATTTGACCATGACACATCTTGAAGGGCCTTCTATTGAATTCACCTTCTATTGGGGTTTCGCCTCTGTGGATGCTACCAATTAAAAAATAAAGCTAAAGACTGGGTTCCCGTCTGAAACTGACTTTAGCAAGAACCCTGAAGAACTTAGAGATCTTCAACTTGGAAAAAGTTATTATTTCTATCAGTCCGTGTAGAAAAATAAAATCGGAAATCCGACGTCACTCAGTGTTTCGCATGTAATTATTTTCATCATGGAAGTAATAACTGTCGAGCTTAACTCAGATGCCTAAAGTGTAGTGGTTCACACCTCCTCAAAAACTGCTTTACTGAAGGTTAAATCGAAATATCAAAACTGCACCAATTGCGGAATGCAAGATAATCTAGTTGCTTGGAGAGGGGGCAGAAAATTCCCTAAACCACTAAGGAAAAACAGACCATCCCCCTCGGAAAAAGATTCTTCAACTCCAGGAAGATCGACTAAACTCTAGCGTACACTAATGCTATACATGGAAAATTACCTACTGCTCTACCTCTGCTCCTACTGCTACCTACTGCTATGCTCTCTGCTTATTTTGTTAATGGGAACACTAACAAAATAAATACCGCAGCTTTCAAGATTTGACAGAACTTCAGTACGGATTCGATCCAGAAAGCAATATTAATTCTGAAAAATATCTCAACATTTTTAATTCCCTAGGAGGAATTGAAAAATATACACAACTAATAATAATAATTCTGTTGATACACTCAAAGTCTTTTCGTTAATTCCACACCAAAGTACATTGACTAGTTCGACGACGAGTAGCTAATACTAACTTTTACAAACAGTAAGTTGATCCAAACTTAAGCAAGTATTTAAAAATGTATCTCCGATCTCTTATCAACAATAATTTACACTGACTAATTTTTCATTGAATTTAATGATTCCTATGTGTTACAATACACTTTATTATTATATTTTCTAGAATGAAGCATGCATCTTATAATATATTTTTTAATTTATGTTACATTTTTTTTTTTTTAAATAGATTAAATTTGTAACTCTATTTTATACGTTAAAAATATACGTAGATTTCAGAATATAAGCCGAGAGTGCATTTTTCTTTAAAAATTTACTATATGCTCAAAATCTGTACATAAGCGGAAATGGGGGAAAATTCCTTTAATCTTGAAACACGTGCCAAGAGGACGAAATGTTACAAATCAGGTAGAATGGATGAAATATTTTCTAATTAAATAATTATAAACTAAAACGCCTAACGCCAAGGACAGGTCACCCTATCTGAAGCTAACGCATTCTTTCTATTTAATTGTCTTATATACGATATGTCGTATCTGAGCAAGTCTTATTTTCTATCCCATTTTATTTTTTATCTGAGAATGAACAGAAAGAAAACATCTTTTACGACAAATTTCAAACTAAAGTGAATCATATTTCTCCGTAAATGAAAAGCAAGATAGAGAGTTGAACACACACAAAAAAGACTTAAGTAAACAAAGATTTTAAATTTTTAAATTTCAAAATTAATCAAATTCAGCCAAACCTGTCTTTTTTTTTTCAGTTAGGCGGGCGCAAATTTCGCTAACATCAGATTTTTCGTTTTGACAATGGCACAAAATTTCAACAATATAAATAATTTTGAAATTAAAACACCTCACTTTCACAAAACAATAATTCATTTCATTTTCCCTCTAACGGAAAAGTACCTGTTGTTTTGCGAAATTACGGATCCGAATATAAGCCTATCTTCATCTACATTTATCATTAAAAAAAGTTCTAAAAATTCTAGGCTTATACTTAAGAAGAAGTTAGCTGGTTAATAGGTTTCATCGAACATAAAAAATAAACAAAATTCCCTTCACGTTGAATATATTTATAATTACATGTGTACGTGACTGAGATATTTCAAGTTACAATCATAACCGCGACTCAGTGATAGTGTACTATCAACAAAGATTTGGCAGCTACCGCCTTTGCTGTTTGACTTAAAAATATCTGTCCCCATTAAGACATGTCACCTTCAATTAAAAAAGTAGTAATATTTGGAGCCACAGGCAATACTGGATTAGCGACTGTGCAAAGTGCTCTTAAAAAAGGTAAGAATATAATTTGTTATTGTCAATTTATCGTTATTGTCCTCTAGAGGGCAGCAGCTTATACCAGTCACGTGTCTTCTGATGCCCGGAATGATAGGATATAAATATTTATGGTTTAGCATCATTCTATTTACAATAATTGAGAACTTAATTTAATAACAGTTATTTTCAAAATGTTCCTCTTAAAAGCGCTTTCTGGTTTAAAGCATGCTAATTGCCGTAATATTTTAACATTTTCACTTAAAATTGAACGCAATATAAGTTCTGTTGAGAAATTGAGTGGTCTCAATGTAGAACGTCACACCGGTGGGCTTATAACATTGGGCTTAAACAGGCCTCAAACGAAAAATGCTTTAGGACGAGAAAATGTTGAATCATTTGTGCAAGTTCTAGATAAAATTAAAGATGACAAAGAAGCTCGTGTTCTCGTCATACACAGTTTAGTCAAAGGTGTCTTTTGCGCGGGAGCTGATTTGAAAGAACGTGCAGCTATGCCGGAGGAAGAAGTTGCTCCTTTTGTAGCCAAGCTCCGCAAGTCAATCACAGATTTGCACGATCTTCCTATTCCCACTATAGCCGCAATTGACGGCTATGCATTGGGTGGAGGTTTGGAAATGGCTCTTGGATGTGATATGCGAGTATCGTCATCTACAGCAAAAATGGGACTTGTGGAAACAAAACTGGCTATAATACCAGGTGGTGGGGGGACACAACGTTTAGCAAGAATTGTTGGACCTGCTATTGCTAAGGAATTAATTTTTGCAGCTCGTATAATTGATGGTAATGAAGCTTTTAAAATTGGTTTAGTCAATCATGCTGTGGAACAAAATTCTGAAGGCGATGGTGCTTATTTGAAAGCTATGACATTGGCTAAGGAAATACTAGATCAAGGTCCTATTGCTCTTAGATTAGCTAAGTTAGCTATTAACAAGGGATTGGATGTTGATATAAACAGTGGCTTGGCATTTGAACAAGCTTATTATGCCCAAACTATAGGAACTAAAGATCGCATTGAAGGTTTGAAAGCATTTCGTGAAAAGCGCCCGCCAAAGTACACTGCTGAATGAATTAATCCAAATCTGACTGCCAAATCCTGTACATTGTGATTTTTTTTTCTTTTGATTAATGTTTTTAACTTTTTTTTGGAAAAAGAGGTACTTTTATTGTTGAGTTTTATTTTATTTTAGTTATTTTTATTTTTTATTAATTTTTCTTTCATCTATTGATCTGTTTTTTCCTATGTATTGTGTATAAATATGTGAATATTACTTGCCTTCTTTGTAAGCCTTGTGTTATGCTTGTATTGTGCAGAAAGAAATTAAAAAAAAAAAAAAATGCTGGAATTTGTAAAACGTGAAATCCAATTTTATAAATGTATCTTTTCAACAAATTTTATTCATTTTGTATAAGAACTTTTTTTGTTAGTATTTTCTTCATAATATTGTCTATATAACTCTATAGGAAAATGTACCATATGTGTACATAATTTTAAAGTCAACTACAAATTTTTTTTTTTATAAATATGCGATAAATATATCCATGGTTTTAAAAGATGCTTGTATCAATCAATAATAATTAAAAATTGGAACAGATTTAATTTTTGACACTATTTTTTTAAAAATAACTCATTCAGGTTATGAAGTAACAGCATTTGTGAGAGACAAAGCAAAACTTGGAGCTGTGTCTCCACAAAATATTATTCAAGGAGATGTTCTTAATAAAGATGATGTAAATAAAGCTATTGAGAACCAAGATGGTGTTATTATTGTTTTGGGAACAAGAAATGACTTGAGTAAGTATGCTTGTTTTTGTTAACTTATTTTTGATAGAAGTTTTGTTATTGATTGCTTTTTATATGCCTAGTTCTTTTAATTTTTAGCCGTAATTTTTTAAGTTTTCTGAAATAAGAAAATTTTATGTCAAATCATAAATAATTTATGAAATTTTTTTTCTTTCTTTTGTAAAGAATGATAAAATATATAAAATCATGATTTCATTTTATTAATAAACTAATTTTGATGCATAAAATTTTTTATTTACTATTATGAAAGCATTGTTTTTACATTTTATCATTCATAAACTACTGAAAATTTATCTGATAGCATGAAATTATCCTTTGTATATCCAAATTAGTACTAATTAAGTATGGAACTAAGTATGGAAAGTTCAAATTATATTTAAATGCATGTGTAATGTCTTGTCAAAATTTTAAGAATAAGAATTATTTAATTTTGAAAAGAAAATCCAATATTTAAAATTTTTGAAATTTTGAAAAATTGAATTGAAATTTTTGAAAAATTTGAAATTTAATAGTCTTTGAATTTGTATGTTCCGATTTTCTTGTAAGTTAGATTTTGTTTAGATCTATTATTCATTTTATTTTTCATTTAAATAATTTTATTTTTATAATTAATAATTTTTAAAAAATTTTGGAATCGTATGCCAATTTTTTAGTCTTCACTGATTCAACTTAAGATGCAGAGAAAGTGAAGGATTGTCAAGCTAACTTTAATTTATTATAATCTACCTTTGTGCTTAATTTCATTTAAAATCTGTGTTTAAATGGGTATTTTAAATATTGATTTGAGGGTTAATGATGCATTTATAAAATTATTAAATACAAGTTACTATTTATGCTTAACTTTTCTATAAAAGTATTTATGTATTAAATTACTATTTATGCTTCCTTACTTCCTTCCTTCCTTTTTTACTTGCATATGAACTGATTAAAATACAACTTCCTTCTGTTTTATTAATCATTGAAAAATTCTGATTAATTAATTTACCATATATATAATTTTAATAATTTATGTAAAAAAATAAAACGAGGAGAATATATTTCTCATCATAAGATCATTTTTATTATGAAACATTATATTTTTACATTTTACTATGAGAATAGATTTCATAAAATGATTTTTTTGATATTATCAACATACAATTTTATTATAAAAATGTGTATATACATTTTAAATTATGTGTAAAATTCTTAAAATATAACTAATGTTCAAAAAATTTAATTAAAATAATAATAATAAATAATAAACAAAATTAACAATATATATCTATATCTATATATATATATATTTAATTATTTATTTACTGCCCATTAGCATTTCAGAATGTAATGCTAATTAACTGTATAAAATTTAAAAGATTTAAAACTTTTATAAAGAAAAAGAACTATTTAAGAATATCTAATTATATTAATCATTTAATTAAGTTTACTCAATACGGTAAGTTCTAATTCATTTTTCTGTTTTTAAATAAAATCTTGATTCATTTTATATAAAAATTATTTGGCTACTTATATTTTTTAATAGTAATTGAATTATAGAAAAAAAGTTCTGATTTTTGTCATTTGTTTCTTTTCTATAAAAGTATTTTGTGTACGCAAAAATAATAATAAATAATTAAAGTGATCTTTGTTAATTTCTTAATAAACCAAATGATTTGTAGTATTTTGTTATTGCATATGGTAATATATCATTTAAATTCTAGTCCACTGTCTACCACATGTTTCAGACTCAAAACTCTGCGGTGCCATGAATATTTATAGTACTTCAGAATCCACTTTAAACCATAGGTCCCAGACTAATATGACTGTCAAGTGTCAAACCAGGGGGTTGGTCATAGGGCTAACAAACCTATCCTGTAAAAAGAAATATGAAATCTGCCAGTAGGTAGAAGGCCTTAGCCCCACAGCCTTATCATCATATATAGGCTGTTGAACCATATAAATTCTAATCATCTGAAACGTAATTGCTCTCATTAATTTTTTTTCAAAAAAAGTGTAGTTCAGTAAAAATAACTTTTGAACATTATTGTAATGGCCCTTCATTAAATCTGAACAAACCTGTAAACAGAAGTTTTCATACTACTATTTCTATTTCTGTTACATTTTAGAAATTATTACATTATTTTTTGAATTTTTTCTTATATACTTCACAAGTATGTTTTTCTTGAGACATAACTTTTCACCTTATTTAAGGTCCTACCACTGTAATGTCTGATGGAACTAAAAATATTTTAGAAAGCATGAAGAAAAATAATGTGAAGAGAGTAACATGTTGCATTTCTTGTAAGTTGCTTTTACATTCCTTTTTAATGACAGATTTTTATTTAAATATATCTAAGATGTAATTTCCATACTGTTTTCAGTAAAATAGAAAATAAGCACAATGTACAATAACAAAACAATCTAAAAATATCATAAATAAGAAAATCATTTTTATTTTTGTGCTAGTCTTGAAATTTTTTTCCTACAGAAAAAAATCATGTATTTGAAAGAAAAGAGATTTTCAAAATTTGTAATGAATTTAATGACAGATACTAATTATAAACATCATAGCTTAATACATTAATACATAATTAGTCTAATAAAAGCATAAAACACATATGTAGATGTCAAAACTGAAAATTTTCTTCTTATTTTATTTTAAATCTTATTTTGGACATTTCAATTAATTTCTAAAAATACTTATTCCTTAGAAAAAATTGTTCAAAAAAAATAATAATAAATAAAATTTTCAAATATATTTACTTAAATTTCAGTAAATTACAATATTTATTGAAAACAAGTTTTGCCTTTTAAGTGATTTATATTTTGTTATTGTTAAGATTTTTTTCAAAAATATTTTTATCATATATATTAATACCTTCAACTAAAAAAAAAAAACAATTAACAAAATTAGTCACATATTTCCTCAAGTATCTCCAACCTGATGGCTAATTGGCTAGTGCTCTGACCAAAGTATCCAGGTTTGAATCCTGGCAGTGGCATGGATGTTTGCGAGTGGTTTGGAATCCACATTAAATTGTAGGTCCCAGTATAATTAGCCCAAAGTGTGCACAAAATGACTGTAGAGCGACTAACCAAAATCTTATAATATATATTTCAGCTCTATTATCTTAATAGATTTTTTTAATAATAACTATTAACCCATTCTGAGGATTCTATGTTTTCTTATTATTCTACTCTACAGTCTAATAGAAAATTGTGAGGTTGAAATCTCTGTTTTCTTTGTCATTTAAGTGCCAGTGTATAGTCCAACCAAAGATCTCATGCAATGATAAACAAACAGAAATGCACAAATAACACTAGAAATGGGACAAATCCATTACTTGTTAGGAGTGTTAATCAGATAGACACAGCACAAAGCTGCTGTGGAAGAAAAAATTAGAATAGTTAATATGGAGTATTTTTCGTCTAGTTTTTCTTTTAATATCTTGTCATCTAAAATTTGAATTATTAAAAATCTATTTGGCTTACCAACTTTCCACACTATCAGTGATTGGTTATATACACAAATCTACAACGCTTAAAAATGCAAATATATTTCAGGAAAGAAATATATAAAGTATGCAGTTGATATAAATTATTTTTTAAATAAATATGAATTGCAATTCAAGTATATGCATTTTAAAGTAATACAATTTACTGTCATGGTGCATTAACATCAGTAAAGAATAGAAACCATTGTTATTAAATAGATATTATAACAAGTCTAAATAAACTACAAAGATTAGTTCTTTAAATGTTGAAATAAAAAAATAACATAAAGAAATTTTGCTATTCTGATTCTCTTTAAAGGTTATATAATTATTTCTTTTAATCATAACTCATATTTGTGATTGGTATAGATTGAAAATATTGTGGTTCATACATGAAAATAAATTTTTTAATTTTGAAGTTTCTTAAAGATTTAATTTATTACTTTTTAATTTTTAATTAACTTTTTATTATGATTTGCATGAATGGAAAAAGTTTTTTCTAGTAAGGAATGCCTGTGTTTCAAAATTGTAATATATTTTATTCCTCAACTAATTTTCCTTCAAAAAAATTATTTAGCAACAATGGTGTTGTACATAGAATTACAAATTTTTGAGGTTTCCATGTATGCATTAATAATCTGTAATATTTATAAGGTAAGCTAAATAGTAAATTTGTTAACATAACTATATATATTTATTTAATAATAATTCTGTTTATTCCTGTAGCTTTCTTATTCTGGGAAAGGGAAAAGGTTCCAAAGCCATACATTCCTGTAACAGAAGATCATGATCGAATGTTGCAAGAATTAAAAAAAAGTGATCGAGAATGGGTTGCCGTGCTACCCCCACATATAGCTGGTAAGTTCTTACTAAATTAATTTCACAAAAATTAAATTTAGTGTTATGGATCTCCATTTTTGTCATGAGAGACTATCATAGTTTTGTTAGAAATTTGGTGAAATGTTAATAAACAAAGTGTGCACTATGAATTTGAAGTTTCAGATTTTATCCAATTATGTAGGAAAAAATGTTTGATACTGACTTTTACATGGAATTTATTTTTAACATCTTCTGACTAAATAATATGCATAAAGAATTTGTATATTAATAGATTTATTTTATGTTTAATATGAAATCGTATGTGTAGATTTAATTAAAATGACAGTAAATGTTTGTATATAATTTATTTTCTGATTAATTTAATCATGGATTATGATATTTGCACACAAAATATATGTCTTTATAAAAGTTCTGATTATAACTAAAAATTTTTATATGGTTTTAGTTATTTAAAATTGCTTATGTATTGCAAGACAAATTAGTTACAGTAAGCATATATATATATATATATAAAATCAACATAGAGGTTTCATTCTTGCCTAATGGAACCTCTATGTTGACTATTTAAATAATATTGAACGAAGCAAAAAAAATCATTTATTTGTTATTGTTCTGCATACATTCGATGTTTTCATATATTCATGCTGAAGTAGTTATAATCACAACTATAAATATGTTTTTTGCTTTCTTCTAACATTGAATATGAAAACTACAATTATCAAGCCTTTAAATCTGTGATCAAATATGGTGAAGGAAACAAATATTTGAACAATGTATATTTTCACAATATTTATAAAGTTATTATTAATCTCTTAATTATTATTAACCATTATTAATTAGGCAAATTGTTCTTTACGATTTTATGTAATAAATATATCATAGCAACCTCTTATATTTAAATATCAAGATATGCACATTTTTCAAGATGTATTATTTTCTACCTTTAAATTAAAAAGGAAAAAAATTGAATTCTTAAAATAAATTTAATATTTAAAAAAAAAATCCATTATATTATGACAAAATGTCAACTTCTTGATATTGTTTCAATAGTTTTTTTTTGTCAAATTTGATAAGAAATTTTAAATTCATTTTTGTCTGAAAATTGGATTCATTTAGTTTGAAATCAAAAGATTGAGAAGGATAAATAACTCTTTGAGATATTTTATAAAGAAAGAATTCTATTGTAACCATGTACTGTGGGTCATTCATTTTATTATTTATTTTGCATATTGTGCTTTTTATATATTGTTTGAGGTTTTTATACAATTTTTATGCTGTTCTCAAGTTGCGAATAAAAAGATTTTGAAAGTCTAATGACTATTTACATTTTTCTACCTCCTCTTATAAAAACGTTTGTGACTTATTTTTGACACTTCTAGTATATCTATATTAATCATATAATAAAAAATCTATTTGTTGTTTTACAAGTGCAACTTATGTTTCACAATTCTATTAAATATAATTAGTTTTAATTCATTCTACATAATCATAATTTTTAATGAAAAATATGTAAGTTTCAAAAATTCAGAATAAATAATATTGCAATTTTTTTTTGCTCTAATATAAAACAAATTTTCTTTTATAAATCATGTTTAAAGTGATTTCTGATATCAATTTTTTTTTTAGAGGAACCTGCACGAGGAAATTTTGAAATAAAAAATGAAGCTCCAGTTGGTCGAGTTATTTCAAAGTACGATTTGGCTGATATCTTAGTGGACTGTTTAACGAATGAAGACCACATTGGTCATTATGTTGGAATTGGATATCCCCAATGATTTACTTAGATGCAATTTCTTGTTTTTTCTCTAATTAAAAATCATATTTTTTGCTTATAATCAAGTTTGATTCATAGTTCTTATTATCTAATTAATGTTTATATTTTCTTTTGTATGTCCTGTTTTTTTATGACATACTTTTCTAGTGATAACTATATTTATCAAAAATATGTTAAATGTTATAAATGTATATTTTTATATTAAACATATATGATATCCATGATGATTACAGTTTAGGTTTGAATTACCATATCTAGTTCATGTAGAATTTTTACTTCTTTTTAAAGTTTATTTACTTATGTACTTATTTTTAATATTGAATATATAAATTATATTAAAAAAAGTATTTTTGAAAAATTTTGTATATATTTTTGAAAATTTATCAATAATAAAATATAAAAAATGACTTTGTATAGTTTTTTTAAAAATATGGTTTCATACATAAATTGTTTCTTATCAAATTTTATTTCTATGCTAAATGTTTATTTTGCATTGCTAATTCGATAAATTTGTATTACAAAATATATTTTTGTTTTTTAGTTTCATATTTACTATTTATTTAATTCAAATATATATACATATATATATATAGTATTATTTTTAAAACAAAATTACTTCATTACGTTAATAAATTCATAAAAAGTTAAATGATTCAAAATATTCAAATGCTTTGATTCATTTAACATTCTCATGCAATGGGATTTATTAACTTATGAAAATAATTGATTCACATACATCTCAGCAACAAGATATTTCTTAAACAAATCAGTTATTAAATGCCAGGCGTATGGCTAACATAAATTTTCCTATTGCTATGATATATGTGGATATTAATGAGTAAACCATTACTGGTAAAATTATTCATTAACCAAAAAGGAAATTGTGTCCAAAGTTTTGGATCAGATGCCCTAACACTTCAATTTCAAAGAAGCAGGATATATGCATTATCATTTTGTGGTAGTGCCTCAAGTTTTATTTTTCACAAACCTTTGTTGTAGATTAACCAATGACCATTTTAAAGCATTATCTAAGTACTATCATGAGTATAGTCCAAAATAAAATCAACAGTTCCTTTAAAAATTTCTTTTGAAACTTTTTATTTCAGTTATTAAATCTTAATCTATTTAATGATTAAGAAAAGATTGCTGCTCTAAAATGTAATGGACAATATTACATAAAAACTTTAATATTTAACTATTTGAAAAACATATCTACGTAATTCAGTATCTATAAAGCAAAATAAGACATGTCTAAATGTGTTGCATAGTCCTTGTGATATGTAGTATGAATAAATCATACAGGAAATAATTAAAAGATGATTCTAATTTCTTAAGCATATAATCATCATTTGTTGACAATTTTATATTCATTTGAAAGTCATATTTCATAAAATGGGTTTTATTCAAATTATTAGTGAATTTGACATTAAATAATAATTAACACTAGAAAAATTGTAACATCAAATTTTATTATATTGACAGGAAAATAAGATTTGATACTTACTTTGCTATACAGAAATTTTGACATAATTTGATGTAATGCCTTACTATAAGATATAGCAAATAATGCTCCAAGAGAATAAAGATTTTTAATTATGAAACAACTAAAATTTCTGCTTTTTTTATATATATACTGATGAAAATTTGACAATGAACTATACATCAACAATGATATCAACTGTTCATTTTATTTTTGTCTATGAAATAAATTCACATCTAGTTCAGTAAAAGTTATCAAACTGAAATTGAGACTATTATACTCATCAGAAATTTAGGATTTTGTACATAAAGGAAGGAAGGGAATGTTTAATTCATGTATGCCCATTGTTGTTATCTAATAAACTAAGGCAACAAACAGTATTCAAATATTCCAAGTGATCTAGTAACTGTCCTTTTATTACTTTGTAATTATACGTACAGGTTAGGTTTAACAAATCAACATAAAGAAATAAAATTAAATATTGATAAGTTGTTTCTTAAGGTCTGATTTATGAAATCAACTGTGGATATGCAAAATCTGCTTTCTGAACTAGGAAGCTTGATTGAAATTTGGTCAGTGATACCAAATTGAAAACTTCCATGTCTATAGTAAAAATTTGCATGATAAATCTAAAGATGACAGTCCTGTTGAACTCGGGATGGAAGGTATGAACCCCCCTATAAGCTACCCTTGGTAATATTTGTTTTGAATTGCAATGACAAAATATGAGTGCAGTGAAACAAGCACTCTGTGAATGTGTGATATATCTACTAAAGAATGACTGTGATTAAAATGTCAACGTTTGAAAATAACGTATTTGCAGTTATTAAATTTATATCTTACATTAATTCAATAAAAAATATTAAAATAATTTTTTTTATGTACTTTAAATTACCTGCCAATATTTATATTTGTTAATGAATAAGAGTTTCATTAAATATATTTTACTACTAGTAAGATTTTTGTGAATTGATGATTATTTTATAGGAGATAAGGATAAATTTTTTTTTTTTTTTCATAAATGCTTAAATATGAGTGGATTTTATTATTTCAAACCTTTTCCAGTAGAAACAAATGTACTAAATTAGAGGATAATATTTTAAAATATTGTTTAACTAATATAAAAAAAAAGATTAAATATTTTTAACATAAATTATATAGATTTTTCAGGTTATTTACATTAAAGCCTTTCTCTCAACAGTCTTTCCTCAATTTTATTATACAATTGTAACATTTTGCATATTTTTTTTTTTTTTTTTTTTTTTTCCAATTTTTACGTTGACAAAAAAGTTTGAAACAATTCTCAGATTTTCCCACAATTAAATTTACAAAATAACTTTTTACTCAGTTATCGATTGATATTAATTATACATAATCAAAATTTATTCAATAATTTTGATTTTAAAAAGGAAATCAATAAAATTATAAATTGTTTCAAACATTAATTAATTCTTAAGTTTCTAATATTTAAGTGTGTGTAATAAAAATGTGAAATAAGTACATTTGAACCAATGTTTTTGATCAATTGTTATTAAAAAATATGTAAAATGATGTGCATTTAAAAGCAGATATAAATAAATTAGTGAAAACACAAATCCAATTAAAAATAAAATAAATATAAGTATGGAAAAAAAACAGACGCAATAGAAAAATTCACTTTTCCACTTTTGGATTAATTACAACAGAGTAAGACCAGAACATGGAATATTTTGATTTTTCCATCCTCTTAACTAGAGGTATAACAGGGTTTAAAGTCTTATCAGTCAACAGTAAATATTCTAGCTGCAATATCATCAAGGATCCAATCTATTCCAAGAAGCAGATTTTCTCCAGTAACAGCACTGCAAGGGACGATTCGCCAATGATGCGTTTTTATTAAATCTAGCTCCAAAAGCTATACATGGAAGAAAAAATATATATATAAACATAAATCCCTTAAATATTTAAATAATAATTTCTTTGATTTCTGTGAAGCATCAATTAATGATAACATACCATAAAGTTTATAACTATCAAAAATTGATTTTGCAAAACAAATTGATGAACAAAAAATTTACATCCTTTTACTATGCATTTTTATGCTATAAGAATGAAATAAATCTTAATATTTATTAACAAGAAACTCAAAAAGGACATTAAAATATAAAACTAGAATTAGTTTATTAGTTATATACAGAAAAAAGCTATACTACAAAAATTGCTACCTAAAATCCAAAGAAAAATTATGCTAAAAAAAACTATTTAATTAAGTTATTCTAATTAGTTTGAAGTTACTTTTTTCTGTCTGTTCTAAAACATTTAGTCAAGAAAAATTAAAAGAGTTATAAAAGAATTTAAAAAATAAATATATTGCCTCTTTTATGTCTTCTGCAGTAAGAGCTCCAGGTAAATCTTGTTTATTAGCGAACACCAATAATGTTGCACCAGATAATCGCTACAAGGAATAGTTCACATTAACATTTAATTTAAACTTTCAGGTATAAAACTAATAAACAATATAAAATTTTTATACAAAATATTTAATTCTAAAAAAAGAAATTCAAATTCTACCTCTTCCAATAATAGGGTATGCAATTCATCTTTACAATCTTGTAATCTACGCCTATCTGCACTATCTACAACCCATATTAGTCCATCAGTGCTTTCAAAGTAGTTTCGCCAATAAGATCGCAGTGACTTTTGTCCTCCTACATCCCACATGTTGAGTTTGAAACTAAAAAAAAAAAAAAAAAAAAAAAAATTATGTATAAATTAGAAAAAGTATATAAATTTGAAAGGTTTAAATACTTTTCAGTTAATGAGACACTACTTATTGACCATATATATTAATGCCAAACCTAACAAAAGATAAGAAGGGCAACAAGACCAGCTGAGTTGACAAAATAAACAGATTACCATATTCGTGGATTTGATATACAATTCGAATTGGTGTCTTGTTAACAGAAAAGTAAAATACACCTTTAATATATACCATTTAATACTTACCCTCTATGCTCCAATGTTTTTATATTAAAGCCTAAAGTTGGGGATATAATACTAATATCTTCACCATTGAATTTCTTCAATATTGTGGTTTTTCCAGCATTATCAAGCCCTCTTAATTTATATTAAGGTAAAAAGAAAATTAAATAATTATACTATTATACTTAAAAACCTTGTAAACAAACACTTTTATAGTAAAGCACTTTACACTTTTACATTATTTACGTAAGGTAAAACTAGTATATAAAAAATAATGTTTCTTGTATAGATGGTATCACTTTTTATTAGAAAAATTACAAATCTCAGCAAGCCATTACAAAAGTGAAAAGGTACTAAGTATGTTTAAAAATAGAAAAAAAAAAAAAAAAAAAAAAAAAAAAAGAAACTTTAGTTAAAAATGATGGAAAGGTTAAATCAAGATGCATTTTGCTGTTAAAATATTTCCAAACAATAATTATATTAGTAAAAGTATTAACAACTGTAACTAACTAATAAAGAGACAGATAAAAATTATTACAAAGTACAATAACTTTGTAACTTTTCATCATCTCATGTTAGTCCATTAACTTGATACAAGTTTGATCTTGAAATTATCATAATTCATCCTTTTACATTATAATTATCTCTAAAGAAAGACTGTTTTAGGTTAGATCTAGGCTCAACTCATTAAAATTATTGAGCTGTTTGCAAGGTTTTCAGAATAACAGGATGAAGGGTCAGTGATTCAGTTCCAGAATTTGATTAAATCATTATTATTATTTTTCTTTTAATACTTTACGTTGCATATTATTTTAACAGATTTGTTTCATGCCATTATTAGCAAAATCATTTTCTACTTTAATTCAAGAAATTCTCTATAATTTAACTGAAGAAAACTAATAAAAAGTTAAGTAATTGGCAGAAAAATTTGCATTTTTAAATGCAATTCTTATTACTTGAATTGTAAGTAAATGCTTCGAAAATTCAATACTTTGACAAATGAAAAATCAGATCGAAGTTAATAAATTAAGTAAGCATATATTTCTAAAAAAGCATAAATATTAAATTTTAATTATTTTTAAAATAGTACGTATTATAGTAAATAGAAATTAAATGAGTTCCATTGTCATCACATTAGTTTTAATAACAACATATTAAAACGGCCCAAATGATTTAAAAAATTTATTCGTTCATAATAATAACAATTTTATTAACTTTTAAAGATTTAAATAATAATTAAGCTAATAAATGCCATTTAATATAGCATATGCTGTTTCTGTATAATTTGTTCAAATAAGCAGGAAAACAAAAATTCTAAAGGATACAGCATTAGAAGGCGCATTTCTTTTTCTTTCTGCTTCATTTTCTTCAAAATAGTCAGTAAACCCATTCTATGATATTATTGACATTACTGATCGATAGCTTTACTATCTAAATAGAAACAGTTTTGTTTTGATTTAAGAGCGCATGGCACAGTTACAGTTAATTTAACAAACTTATTATTTTCACTTAAAATATTAGTTAAAAAAATTGTTTGTACTTCAAATATTTTTCCAGAATTAATTTTTTAAAAAGTTTCTTAAATTTTTAGTCAGAATATATAAATTTATATATTTGTAAATATAACATTATTTATATAAATTTAAAAATTATTAAATGTTTTAAAACTTTGCGAACTTCCCAAAGCTTCTTCTTCCAATCTGTTAGCTTCAGAGGTTCATTCCATGACTTTAGCCAGAGTGAATACCTCTTGGAGGTCGCCACCAATTCATGCATGGTACGCCGCTAAATATCCTGGTATGTCCATACAGTGCTCCTGTCCTAGACCTGCTCAGACGGTTTTAGCTAGACTAAGGACTGGCCACATTAAGAGTTTGACCTTCAATGGAGACGAGAAGACATATGCCCTTTGTCATTGTTCGACCATCGCATCTCCCTCTCATCTCATAGATTGTATTGGTGCCACTGTGAGGCAACTGTTGAATGAGGGGAGGACAGTTTACGATCTATTGATGCAGCATGATCTACTGGACTTGGTTTAGGATTCTAAATCAAGGGGATAAGCAACAACAACAACAACAAAAACTTCTTAAGATTTTATACTTATTATGTAAAAAAGTTTTAAAGATAATTTTCAAAATATATTTAATTTATAAATACATGATAATTGTTTAAAATTCTTTCTGAAGAACTAATAAACCAATCAAAGTTCTTTAAGAATTTTGTAGTTTCCACCAATGAGGACATAAAAAGGAAACAATTATTATTACAGGGTTTTTTAGTCGCGCAAAATTATTTATTTAACATTAATTACTTTTATTTAGTTTTTATGCATATTATTTAAAAGTTGATAACATTAAAGGATTTCTGAAATGAAAATTTAATGCTTAATTTCATAATAAAAAATATGATTTTTATTTTTATAAGAATTATCAATGAAAAATATTTAGCGATTTTTACTTATTCACTAAATAAAAAAAACAATGGGCTCTACGAAATAATAAATTACAATTATAAAATTTTGATTCCATTTGATATTATTTGATTCAAAAAATTAACATCCTTTTTTAATTAAAATACAAATAATTAGAATATTTTCATGAAATTTTGTTACACTGTATATACAAAATAATAGATTTAGAGCGGGGCTGTCTATCACAAGTCCGCGAGCCTCAAGCAGTTCAACAACAAAAAGAAATGGATAGATTCAGAAATAAAATAATTGATGATCCTTGTTTTTCACAGAGCAAAAAAATCTGACTTTGTTAAAAGATTTTGGTGATTTAAATTCGAAATTATTTCTAAGTAGCTAACTGCTAAAGAAGAAACAGATCAAATTTTCTTGAATAAGAACTGCAAATATTACTGTAGGGATATCTCTTTAAAAATGCACTAATACAGGGGTGGCCAACCCGCGGGCCACCTTGAAGATTTTTGTGGTCCGTGAGAATTATCATACTTTTACAAAATAAATTTATTTCATAATGGCCAAAGTAGTAAAAACCAATATATTAAAAAATACATTATGTGTGCATCCCTTTATTCAAAAATTAACTGTCGAAATTATGAGAAAAAATTAACTTTGATTTTAAAATAATATTCTTGCGAATATATGACAGATACTGCCTGTCTTATTTATGAGTTTACAGTTATGAGTTCTCAAAATAGTTAAATTATATTGTGTGAACTCATAATGCGCGCACATCTTGGAACATCTAATATAACAAGTTCTATGTTTCACTTTAAGTGGCCTCAATGACGCAGTGACCATCCCTAGATACGTATAGTTGATTGTTGATAGCAGAGAAAATCAGACTCTTAATTGAAGTTGTTAGAGCTTTTGGTTCAACTTACACCTGCGAATCACTTTTTTTCGAAAATGAAATTGACAAAACACAAAATACGCTCAAACATAACAGGCACTAACCTGCAACACACATTACGATGTACAAATATCCAAATTGAGATCGATTTGCAAAAGCTAATTGAAAGAGTGGAGAAACAAATATTGCACTATTAAAATAAATATTTTTTAATGATTTTCTTTTTTTTTATTTCATTTATATTTACATATTTTTTATATTTCATTTTTATTTTTATATACTTCTTTACAATGTGCGTTTAGTATCATTATTATTATATTATCTATGTTATGTCTATGCTATAATAGTAAATACAATAATAATAACTCAGTATGTTTCAATGTTTCTCTCCAAAAAGGTTTATAGTGGGTGTAAATCTAGGTGGGGTGGTGTTTATAGTGGGTGATATGGGGATATATAATTTTATATGCGGCCCGCGGAGTTAGGATGCATTTTCAAAGTGGCCCGCAAGATCAGTTAGATTGGACCCCCTGCACTAATGTATTAATCGGATTAAAATAAAATGTTATTAATATGAAAGAATTTGCTATCAAATTCTTTCAAGAAATAATGTTTAAAATTACATAATAATAATTATTAATTGCTGGTATTTTTTAAAATTTATGATTTGAAATCAATTAGTAAATGATTCACTTTATATTAACTAGAAACAAGTTAAGGATAGAACTAGAAACACAACCATTTTGTATGAGAAAATCTACTACCGGTAGTACATGAAAATTATATCATTCGCCTCACATTTAGAAATCCCCCCCCAGAAAAAAAAAAGATTGCTCATGATCCTAAATGTGTATAACATGCAGCAACAAAACTGCAGATCAATTAATTAATACACCCACACATACACACACAATTTTTATTTATTTAAATAAGAACTAAAAGTTTTTTCATAATTTTTATTTAAGAAATAAATACAAATACAATTTTTATTTATTCTTATTAAATTTAATTTATGGAACAAGTTGCTGTCTTTCTTAAGTTATGACAGCATAAAAATTTAATTTAATTCAATATAAAATATCATTTTATGGGTGCAAGGCAAATTGTTGCAAAAATTAATTTGAATTAGAAATATTTCTATCAATTAGAAACACGATAAGGAGTGAACTGGAATCATCATTTTATATGAGAAAAGCTACTAACGGTAATAGTACACGAAAATTGTATAATAAAACCATCATAGTATTCGTAATACAAGAATCTGGAGGTGCCTCACATTCAGACCTTCCCCCTAAAAAAAAAAAAAAAAAAAAAAAAAAAAAAAAAAACCCGAAGAAATTGCTCAAATCCGAAATGCGTATAAGATGCAACAACGAAAGTGAAGATCATTTAATTAATACACATGCACAAAATAGAAACTGTTTGTACATACACACAAATAGGTATAATTTTTATTTATTGAGGTAAAAACTAAAAGTTATTTCATCATTTTTGCTTGAGAACTGTTGCCTCATGGATAAATAGCTGTGCATAGTAAAAAAAAAAAAAAAAAAAAAAAAAAAAAAAAAAAATATATATATATATATATATATATATATGTATAAGTAGAAACCAGCGCCCGATAATGTAAACATCCTGTCTGTGTGGGGTGAGCTGGCTGGAAGGAGAAAGAAATGTAACACCAGCAGTGTGTGGCTGGATTTAATATGGATAGAAATATTTCGTTTTGGAATAAACAAGTAATATAAAAAAAAAATTTTAAGTCAATTCCAACTTTTTTTTTCACTCTATTGCAGAAACTCCTTTATAAATAATTTTCATTCATTTTTTTAAGTTTATCTGGCGCCATTTATTGGTGGATATATTGAACTTAAATCTAAAAAAAACTAAAATTAATCAATTAAATTTAATTACTGAATTAATATTTGGAAAAACTGTATTAACATCAGGTGTCATACCCTTACAAGTTCAAAAAAATGTATTTGAACTTGAGTGGATGAATAAAAAGTATTTTATGAACGATTGAAAATTTGAACAAGATATATATAGGAAGAGTGTGAGCTAATAGAAGGAATTGAAAAAAAAAGACGCGTTTTTTACAGTCCACTTTTTTGTGCTGTGTGTTTTATTCCTAGATGACTCAAGAACTAAATACGAATAAAATTTTAATTTATTCTTATTAAGTTTAATTTAGCGAACAAATTGTTATATTCTTAAATATAACAATTTGTAGTAATAGTAAATATAACTTGGTATTATATTTGGTAGTAATTTAAATATAACTAGTTATGACAGCATAAAAATTTAATTTATTCAACATAAAATGTCATTTTATGGATGCAAGACAAATGGTTACAAAATTAATTTGAACTAGAAACATTTTTATTAAAACTATGAACACGATAAGGAGTGAACTAGAAACACATTCATTTTGCAGGTGAAAAGTTACTACAGGCATTAGTGCACGACAATTGTATAATAAAACCATCATAGCATTAGTAATACAAAAACTTTCAAAATTTTTGAACTGCTGGTTTCAAAAACGCAATTTTATTATTAAAAATTTCTATCGTTATGCACTAGATAATGAATTCATAATAAAATTAGATTATATTTTTTAATTATGATCAAGCAAAATCTAATTTATTTAAAATTAAAATGACTTTATTCTTATTCAATTCCTTCTATTAGCTCACACTCTCCCTAAATATATCTTGTTCAAATTTTCAATCGTTCATAAAATACTTTTTATTCATCCACTCAAGTGCAAATACATTTTTTTGAACTTGTAATGGTATGACACTGGATGTGAATACAGTTTTTTCAAATAATAATTCAGTAATTAAATTTATTTAATTAATTTTAGCTTCTTTTAGATTTAACTTGAATATATCTACCAATAGATGGCACCAGATAAACTTTAAAAAAATGAATGAAAATTATTTATAAAGGACTTTCTGCAATAGAGTGAAAAAAAAGTAGGAATTGACTTAAATTTTTTTTTATTTTTTTATATTACTTGTTTTTAAATATTGGCAACTGTTAACGAAAGCAGACGATTCTTGTATTAATACATTCAAAAACATAATTTTGCTATCAAATAGAACTGTAATTAAAACTTTTAGTGTTCAAACTGCTAGAAAACACATATTTTTACGTATAGAACATAGAAAAAAGCTTCGCTGCCAATCTTTGAAATTTCTTGCTTTAGTAAAGCTTAACAAAGACGTATAACTATTATCTCTTCTTAACGCTTTATAATTAAAATTTTCTTGGAACGAAAGCCTTATAAAATAGATCAAATATAGCTTTTACGTTAATATAGTACGACATTTTTTTTTGAAGAAAGACGAATAGGGGAGAAAAAAGGAAGGTAGACGGCGCAAAAAAAAATCTGCAGAAAAAATGATAATAGAATATTTTTTCGTTCTTCTGATATTCGCGGACTGCATTTTCTAATATCCGCGAAAGGTGTGATTAAAAAAATTTTTTTATATTTTTTTAATAATGGGACGCTAGCTCAGATTTCATGTGCTAACGGTATGCTAAACATTGCAGTAAAAAATATTTTTAAAAATTTGAGTCTTTACAAATTTTTATATACGAAAGAATTGTATTTAAAATATTAAAAAGAAAAAATTTTTCTTTTGTTTACGCTTAGAATGAAAAAAAAAAAAAAAAAAAAAATGTACTTCAGTGTGAAATAATTATTTTAAATTTATAAAATCTTTAAATTTTTATTTTAAATCATAGATTGGGATTTAAAAGTCATTTTTAAACTACAAAATATTACAACTATTTATAGATTTAAATTTAAAAAAATATATTTATATAGTTTAGTATGTTGTTGTTGTTGTTGTTGTCGTATCCTTCATGGAAGAAGGGAAGAGGGGGCAGCTTCTGCTTTGATAGAGCACCCGTAGGTAGAAGTCTGACTTCTGCCCCTTGTCTCTGAAGGAGGAGGAATAAGGCCTTCAGGGAGGACTTTACGGGGAACTGCCCCACATTTGCATATCGTATGGGAGAAAACCCGAAAAACTCCGACTAGGTAGTCCGACTAATGGAGCAAAATGCTGAATATCAACAAACGCCATCAAACCTTCTCGTTTTTTGAATCAGTGTTTACAACATGTTTAGTAAAATATAATTATAAGTATAATATATTATAAAAGAAGCGTTACTTAAAATTTAAAGTAAAAACATTATACTATTATATATTATATACATAACTTTTATTCTATTTATATTTATCATTCTTTTTACTACATTCTTAGC
The DNA here is from genome assembly GCA_021605075.1 of Caerostris darwini. Taxonomy (NCBI): domain Eukaryota; kingdom Metazoa; phylum Arthropoda; class Arachnida; order Araneae; family Araneidae; genus Caerostris; species Caerostris darwini. The sequence continues at coordinate 282,606 of BPLQ01002721.1, forward strand.
TCTGGACGAATCACGCAGGCTAGCGAAGAAGATGAAAGTATGTTATATTATAAGTATTCTAATCTAACGTCATTCTCTACTAAAACTGCAAATAAGTAGCAATTTCAAGTTTATCCAGGCCTGGATAAAATTGAAAATTGAAAAATGAAAATTTGCTCTATCCACTTCACAATAGTTTCAAGCTAATTATCGTCTTTTATGAACCTTTAATTAGAGATTAAAATAATAAATAAATTAAATTTAAAGAAGGTGGTTCACACTGCCTCTCTCTCTCTCTCTCTATATATATATATATGTATATATATATATACATATATATATATATAGATATAGATATAAAGAAGCAGAACTGTCCGTTTTCCATTTTCTTTAATGTACACTATCTCTAATTACATATTTACAGAAACAAATAATATAACGGTAATATAAAATTTAACATATAACTGTTTTCTCAACCACTTTCAGCATTTTTCACGCTTTTTCCTTCGCAAAATTAGATTTGTCGTATCAAAATACAATAGGCAAGTTTTGTAAAGAACCTTTCTCTTGTTCCTCAAAAGAATTATGTGATCAACATATCCTTAATTATGTAGAACACGAAATTTATTTATTTAAAAATGTGACTTTTATTGTTTTGATGCTTTATGAAACAGGCTTTAGTTTACAACGGATGAAATATTGTACGCAATGATTATAAATTAAACTTATCTGCTTCAAGGACTTTTGTCTTCATGACACAGAGTATTGTGTCATCGTATAAAGATGCTGTTTTTGAATAACGGAAAAAATCTGCTTCAAATCTTGAAATGGATAATGCGTGGACTAGAGAACATATGGTATGGAATAGTTGTAATGGAGAATTTCTGCTTCAAATCTTGAAATGGATAATGAGCGAATTGGAAAGCATAATGAAGTTAGTAGTTGTAATGAAGAAATTCTGGTTCAAATCTTGAAATGGATAATGAGCGGACTGGAAAAAATAAGGTAGTAGTTGTAATGGAGAAATTCTGCTTCAAATCTTGAAATGGATAATGAGCGGATTGGAAAGCATAATGAAGTGAGTAGTTGTAATGGAGAAATTCTGCTTCAAATCTTGAAATGGATAATGAGCGGTTTGGAAAGCATAATGAAGTGAGTAGTTGTAATGGAGAAATTCTGTTTCAAATCTTCAAAAATGTTTCAAATCTTGAAATGGATAATGAGCGGACTGGAAAGCATAAGGTAGGGAGCATTTGTAATGGAGAAATTCTGCTTCAAATCTAGAAATGGATAATGTGTGGACTAAAGAACATAACGTATGGAGTAGTTGTAAAGGAGAAATTATACTCCAGATCTTGAAATGGATAATGCATGAACTAGAGAACATGTATGGAGTAGTTGTAATGGAGAAATTCTGCATAATATTTTGAAAAGAAAAATGCTTGGATTAAAGAACATAAAGTATGAAATAGTTATAATATAGAAATTCTTCTTCAAAACTGGAAATGGATAGTGCGTTAACTGGAGAAAATAAGGTATGGAATACTTGTAATAGAGAAATTCTACTTCAAATTTTGAAATGAATGATATGTGGACTGTGGAACACAAGGTATGGAGTAATTGTAATGGAGAAATTCTGTATCATATCTTGAAATGGATTAGAGAACATAAGGTATGGATAGTTGTAATGGAGAAATTCTGCATCAAATCTTGAAACGGATAATGCAAGGACTAGAGAAAATAATGAATTAGTTGCAGCTGCTATTGATATTCAATGGATTAATTGTAAATTATTACTTACTTACTTTCTCCTTAATATCATATTTTTTCATCCATCCTATTCAACATTTAGATGCCTCTAAAAATTTTAAACTGAGATCACATTTATCTTCTATTAATTTCTTTACATTATAAAGAATTTTTGAAAAGGCTGGATAAATAAAAAGTTTGCAGATAATGCCATGTATTTCACTTCTTTTAATAATACAGAACTTGAAATGAGTGCTAAATTAAAGCGAATCATTTTTAAATTAAAGAAAATGTATATGATTGAATCTACTTAAATATAGCTATCACTTTACATTTAAGACAAAAAAAAATCAACTTGGCCCTTCAAATATTCAACCAAAAGATGGTAATAGTATCACAATTTGGTAAAAGATTAAATTTAAAGAACTGGGAAAACACAGCTTTATCACATAAAAATATTTCTTTCATAGGTGCCGGCATGGCCAGACTAATTGCCCAGTGGCGCAGTGCGCAGATAGCGGACAGAAGGGCCGAGGTTTGAATCCGATTGCTTTCAGAAACGAGGTGATTCAACGTCGATTGTGATAATGTTTGTACAAGCATTATGGCTTCTAACCATCTCGCATCGGCAGCCAAAGGTCTGGTGGAAATTTATGGTTTTTCTTCAATATGACACGCAAATGTGGGGGTTTGGTGGGTTTTTCGTGAGACCCATCGATACTCCAATCTCTTCTTTCTAACTGCTAGCTCTTTGTAGGGGTGAGATTAGCAGAAGAGAAAAGAGAAAGAACGATGATATCCTGAACGTTAAGATACATTTAAAGATAAGCATTCATGTCATGTTAACCATTACCGAAAAGCTAAAAATAATTTATTAAAATTAGTTCTTTAATGTATTACGCACTTGGGGAACAGAATGGTCAACAAAAGAAGCATTTTCTGCACTTCAAATAATCACAAACGGTAAAGGGGCCTGATGGCCGAGTGGCTAGCGCTCTGGCTCTCGGTACCACAGGTATCGGGTTCGAGTCCCGGCTGTGCCCATGGATGTTTGTAGTGGTTCAGAATCCACTTTAAGCCGTAGGTCTCGGTCTCCTATGACTGTAAGAACGTCACGGAGCCAAAGTCAGACTTCTACCTACTGGTGCTCCATCACAACAGAAGCTGCTTCCTTCCCCTTCAATCATGAGTACGTATGGGCTCGTGGGCTTGGCCAGCCAAGTGGGCTAAGAAACAACAACAACACAACAAACGGTGTAAAATAGGTTTCAACGTAATTTATTAAAAAGCTGAATATGATGTATGTCTTACTAGGTGAAATTCAAGCTAATGAATTGGAGAACCACTTTGGAATTTATCGTCACTTAGCATGAAAAAGAAATTACCATGTAGATAAATTACCGTTACACGAAAGCTTAACTTCAAAAGGAAAGGAAAGCAAAAAAAAAAAAAAATTCTGCTTCATCCTTTTTAAATTTTTTTTATTCATTCCAAAGAATTAAGCTGTATTAACATCAATACTTTTAAAGTTGACTTATGCGATCACTTTTAAACAATGACATTGTTATCCACAAAATATATGGGTATTGTTTTGGTAAGAGTGGGTCAGCGATGTCCTGGACCATTTTCAATGTTTCTTATAGGTTTATTTTTTTTAAATTTCTTTCACGGGCTAATAATTATATAATTTAATAGTTTTTAGATTTTTTTCTTTTGAAAAATTAGAGAACAATTTGGCCGACGTGTGGCTCAGTGGCAATGCGTGCAGCTGGTAAGCATTAGGGCGGAGGTTCAATCTGCTGGCTGCTTTGTTGTAGACACTACTTCAAAAAGCGAGGAGACTCGATGATGTTTGTGACGTTTAACATCTTGCCTAGTCGCAGTACCTGATGGGAATTTTTCGGGTTATTTCTCATATACAGCAGGATATTCCAAATGCGGGGTAGTTTCCCCTAAATGTCCTCCTGGAAGGCACTGCCCTCCTTCTTCAGCGACTGGGAGCCAAGTCAAACTTCTAGCTACGGGTGATCCATCACAACATCACCCTTTCCCTCCTTCCATGAGACCACATGGGTTCTTGGACTTGATCTAGATGTTGCTGCCTACCAAGTGGGATAAGAAAAAAAAAAGTAAACAATTTTATGGGTAAATATATATAATGTATATTGTTCCAGCCAATTATTTATCTGTTATATTATCCATAAAATATATCAGCATTGTTTTGGGGATAGTGGGTCAGCGATGCCCTGGACCATTTTCAATGATTTTTATTGGTTTATTTTTTAATTTCTCACAATTTTACTAATAATTATATAATTAAATAGTTTTTTAATTAATAGTGTAAATTCTACTACTATAATAATTGCACAGAAAACTATAAATAATTGTATAAATAAGGATATATTCTACTACTACACTAATTGCTCAGAAAACTAAAATTAATTGTATAAATAAGTATAAATTCTACTACTGTACTAATTATATAGAAAACTATAAATAGTTGTATAAATTATAAATTCTACTATTATACTAATTGTATAGAAAACTATAAATGTATAAATAAGAATAGATTCTATTACTATACTAATTGCATAGAAAACTATAAATAATTGTATAAATAAGTATACATTCTACTACTATACTAATTGCATAGAAAACTATAAATAATTGTATAAATAAATATAAATTATATTACTATAATAATTGCATAGAAAACTATAAATAATTTCGTAAAAAATGTAAATTCTACTACTATAATAATTGCATGGAAAATTATAAATAATTTCATAAAAAATGTAAATTCTACTACTATAATAATTGCATGGAAAATTATAAATAATTGTATAAATAAATATAAATTCTACTACTATTATAATTGCATAGAAAACTATAATTTATTTTATAAATAAGTATAAATTCTACTACTATAATAATTGCATAGAAAACTATAAATAATTGTGGTACTCAATGTTATGAACATCACTAGATCAGCAAGAGAATTTTCAATATCTGCTAAAATATTTTTTCCTCTAGTGGCTTTATGCACCTTTCGATAATGTACTTTGAAGATTTTTAAAACTCGAATTTTCTTGAAATATTGAGGAAATTTTATTTTTTTAATCAAAATATTTATCGTACTATTTAAAAGATTTAAAATCTGGTTGAGTTTATTTCAAAATTTTTTATCTTTGTATACAGTGAAATTTGTTTTTATTTCAGGAATTTAAATAATATTTACTGCACATACAAAAACTTCTAAATCCTGATATTATAAGAGAAAATTTATTAAAATTTTTAAAATTTTACCCACGGGAAAAAAAAAAAAAAATCCTTTTCTTTTTTTTTTTCCTCCTCTGCCAATGGCTTCAACGTTGTGACGTCAGAGACATTAGAGAGTTTTTGCATACCGTACGTTAGTTATATAGCCAACGGCCGTACCATGCTGAATATACCGGTTCTCGTTAGATCACCGAAGTTAAGCATCATTGGGCGTGGTCAGTACTTGGGTGGGTGACCACCTGGGAACACTGCGTGCCGTTGGCAAATTTGCTCATAGGAAACTGAGCATGCTCGCTAGGGAGAAAAAGCTAACGGACGTCCTACGGTAACTAACGTACGGTATGCAAAAACTCTCTATTTTGTCATACAGTTGTTTTTTTTTCCGTGGGTGGCATTGCCCCTGCATTGACACCGCAGCTTCCTGGTCAACATTCCTTGACAGGTTTTGTTGGCTTCCCTAGTTCGGCAACCCGACGCACTGGCCACTTCCTTTAGATTTAAAATAAATAAATCAATAAATAAATTCCCATTTCGGTTGACAACTAACGGCATAAGAGTTTTTGAATATTTAAAAAAAATAATAATAATAATAAATGTTTGTAGTTAGTTATCGTTACATTTTAATCCAATTGATTCAAAAATCAATTCCAGACGATAATCCAATTCCATTTCCAATTGATATTTATGAATACTAATATACTGTAAACTTTAATATTGCATAAAAATAATCTTGCCATTACTATATTGTTAACATGAATTAAGCAAATAAAACTTCAAAGCCACTGTGATATTTAAAAGAACACAATATCCTAAAATCGAACAAAAATCTTATAATAGATCGGGTGCATATACAGTTTACCCAAAAAATTTTGAATTTAATGTAAGGGCAATACGTATAATAGCAACCTCAAAAAATAAAAAAAAATAAATTAATTTATTACAAATTATTATTCCAAACGATTATTAATCCAATATTTAAAAACCATCCAATTATCCAACCATCCAATTATTTAATTCCAAACGATTTTCTATTCTTGAAAAATATCATTTTAATTTTGGAATAAAATCGTCTTTGCTTTCACCAGACGATCTTTTTGAACAATTTTATATTATTTAATTAATTAATTATATAATTATTCAAATATAATATTATAGTCAAATTATTAATTAAATTTAATTAATTAATTATATAATTATTCAAATATAATATTATAGTCAAATTATTGAATAATTTATTAATTAAATATAATAATTAATTAATTAAATATAATAATTTATTATTTAAATAATAAAAAGAATAAAAAATAATTTAAATAATATTAATTTTATTTTAAATTTATTCTTTTTAAATACATTATTAAATTTAAATAAATATTATGCATAAAAAAGCTCGAGAAAGAAACTTACTATAAAACATTATGTATAAAAAATATCTTTAAAGAAATTTAAATAAACCAATAAGAATAAATCATGGAAGGAATTAAAAAAAATAAACCAATAAGAAACGTTGAAATTTTCACTTTGAAATACGTGTTGTGTTTAACTTCACCAGACGATCCTTTAGAACAATACTACATTATTTAATTATTTATTTTCATAATTAATTAATTATTTTTTAATTTTAATAAGTGAAAGAAATTTAAATAAGCCAATAAGGAAAGAAATTAAAAAAAGGAATTAAATTTTCTCGGGAATTTCTTGGGAAAGAAATTAAAAAAAGAATTAAGCAATGAGAAACGTTGAAAGTTGTCAAGGACAAATAAAATTGATCAAGGAAATGAAAAACTCCGTTCTCGGAAATAATACCCATAAAATTAAGGTAAAAAAAATCAATCGACGGTAAAAAAAAAAAAAAAAAAAAAATTATGGTAGAAAATCGATTATAGATCGATTAAAAAATCGATTTCAGTTACATTTTAATCCCTGATTTATTAACTTAATGTATTATTTTATTCATCTACTTCAATGGGAAGCATGTTGAACTTCTTACGATAGGGAGAAGCACTTTCGATAACCATCTGTACTATTTTTTGTTGCACTAAGACATTTTTTCTCAATATATGTGATCTTTTAACTAGTATGCACCTTAATAAAGCATTAAAATTATTTTAATTTGTAGTAAATAAATTACATTTCAGTCAGAGTTTAATTAATTAAAGATTTTAGTGAAATTTATGTTTTTAAAATTAAAAGTTTGAAAAAAAGTAAAATATTTGAATGTATAATTTTAATATATTTAAAAACAAATACAAGAAGAGTAATCATTTAAACTTAACCTCAAACCAATTTAGAAAACATTTTAAACATACATGAAAAAGGGCGATAAAATTTGACGTGTTAAATTGTCCGAAAAAGTAAACGCTTGGGTTCTGCTGCATTTATCATGTTTTTTAATTCCTTTAATAACTATTTAATTCCACTAGTAACAATTCAACTATACATAAAATGCTCGAAATGTTAAATATGTATGCATATTATTTCTATGGTAAACTTTACGATTGCTCCTTTCTTGTGAAAAAGATGAATGAATCAACTTTAAATGATAATGAATTAATTATTAAATGTGAAAATTTAAATAATCTATGACTATAATTCATTATTTCTACAAAAATATCCATACAACTGTGTTATAAACTCAAAAATCGTCAAAAAGTTTTGAAATTAAATAATCATTTATGGAAATGCTAATTTACGAAAATCATAAGAAGAAATGGTGAACCAAGCCATTTGCTGGTTACGAGATTGGTCAGCCCTTTGGGTAGGGCTCCTAGCTCACAGCAATTCCCCTACGTAACAACTCCACTTAATTTAAAAAAAAAAAAAAATGCAAAACTATTTGAAAATGTACAAAGAAAGTAAGTATATATCATAGTAACAGGAATTCATAAAATTCAAAAAAATCTTTAAAAACAGATGGATTTCAGTCTTACAAAAGACATACGAGCAACAAGCCAGTAATTCTTTTAGAATTCAAAAATTAATTTCTATTCTTTTCCGTATGAGTACACTTAATAATGATATGATTCCACATTTTACATCTCTCCAATAGCACAAATGCAGAAATTAATCGATTTTTTGATAGAATCTAAGAAAAAAAGTAATCACCACAATTGCCATGATCTGATATAAATTAAATAATTCTTAATTTACAGAATTGAAAGTGTTTACACTTTCTATTATTAGCAGGTGTTACAATTTCGCAGGTGTTACATTTTCTAGTGTTCAACAAATAGTTCTTGAAAGTTTCGTTATCTGAGAACATATCATGTCTAGTAAAATGAATCCTTTTTTGGATCATTGGAAAACAAAAAAATCGAGTGACGTAACAAATGGAAGAGTGAAAGATTTTATTTTAAATTGAAAGAGGCAAATTGTCCTTCGGAGAAGTGCAGTTGAAAAAAGGTTGGCAAATAGACACATCCCTAACAAGCTGAAAGCATTTTTCTGTTGTAACATTGCCTAAATGTTACGCCTTCGCAGTGATATCTGGTAACCCTAACTTCCTTGGACGAGGAGAAATTGCAAGAATTTTCTATTGCTCCTGTGATTGGCAGTTTCACTTTGCGTCACGCTTCATTTCATCACATTGACCCGTTAAAATTAATCGTTTATTAAAGTTAATAATTTAAAGTTAATCGTTATTAAAGTTATCCCATAAAATTATGCATATTGTTTGCGTGTGATTAGTTTTTCCATTACCTTGATCAATTTTATGTTCTTGACCATTTTCAACGTTTCTGATTGGTTAATTTTTTTTATAAATTCTTTCTAAGATCTGTTCTTATTGGTTTATTTAAATTTCGTTCACGATATTTTTTATACATAATATTTATTTAATAATTATAATAATAAATTGTAATAATAAAATTATATAATTATTAACTATAATAATATATTTAAATAGTTACATAATTAATTAATTAAATAATGTAAAGTTGTTTAAAAAGATCGTCTGGTGAAAGTAAATAGAAATTAGAAATATATTTAATAATTAATATTATATATATATATATATATATAATTATTATTTAATAATTACAATAATATATTATAATAATAAAATAATATAATTATTAACTATAATAATATATTTAAATAATTATATAATTAATTAATTAAATAATGTAGAACTGTTTAAAAAGATCGTCATGTGAAAGTAAAGACAAATTAGAAATATATTTAATAATTAATATTATATATAAATATAATTATTTAAATTTATTACTAATTATGCATTTTTATACGTAATATTTTTTTAATAATTATAATAATATATTTAAATAATTATATAATTAATTAAATAATATAAAATTGTTCAAAAAAAGATCGTCTGGTGAAAGCAAAGACAATTTTATTCCAAAGTTAAAATAATATATTTCAAGAATAGAAAATCGTTTGAAATTCTATAATTTTTATTTATTTATTGTTAAGATTGCTGTTATGAGTTTTGTTCTTAGATTAAATTCTAAATTTTATGGGTTACCTTTATATCGCAAAGTCGATGTTTTAAATTCAATTTTGCTGTATCTGTAATGATTAATAATTTTTCTCATAGCAATTTTCGATTCATTGACAATGCCCAAAAAGGTGAAAAAGAAAATTGGATATTTTCAATATAATTCGAACTACCGATTTTATGGAAAGGTAAGCATCCGTTTTTGCAGCGGAAACGAACGAATGGATTAATTGTTACAGGTTCTAATGAGATATATACGGCGCAAAGCAGTTTTGAAATAAAATAAAAAGTTTAATAATTATTATATGTTTCTTTTGTTTCAATTTTTCTTTTAATGTTATTCAATTTAAAATTTTAATTCATAAAAATTTAAATTATTTTCATTGTAATTAAAACATACCTTTCATTCCTATTACGTCGCTCTATTTGAATCCGCATGAATTGAAGGCTTGCAAACTTTTCACACATTCGGTGGTCGGACTGTATGCATTTTTTTTTTTTGAGGGGAGGAGGTTTTTACAAAAGGCAAATAGCACTTTATAAGAATTATATTTTATTAGAATATATTTTTATTATTCCTTTTTAATGCTAAAAATATATCGATATATATATATATTAAAAATATATTGATATATATTAAAATATTATATTATATATTATATATTATTATATATATTAAAAATATATTGATATATATTAAAATATTATATTATATATTATATATTATTATATATATTAAAAATATATTGATATATATTAAAATATTATATTATATATTATATATTATATAAGAATTATAAAAATATATAGCCGCGTTCAGACGGGAGCGAGTTTCATTGAAAATAGAATAACCCACTCCCCCTCGTTTTGGGAGACCCCTACCAGAAAGTCATGTGTCTCAACCGTGCTCCGGCAAGAGTAGTTTTTTCCCCACATATCAAAGGGATTATTATGGACCTTATTTACGATCAGCTGTTACTCACAGCCGGAGATTATTTGGGTTGTTTTTCACTGTCAGAAGGAGACTCTCGGAGCGGAAGCCGCTTGCCGCTCATGCTCCCCCGTCTGGACGAGGCTTTACTGATTTATTGTGCCGGTCCCTGATAGGAACACTGGAGCTATAGGGTTGGTTTTTCTGATTGGGTTCCGAACCAGGCTTTCTTAATTATTTTTCCGGTAGTAAATTTTTATCCTGATGAATAGGTTTATATACAAATGAACTCGACTCATGGTTCAGTGGTAACGTACGCCGATGGTGAGCATTAGGGCTGAGGTTCAATCAGCTGACTGCTTTGTTGCAGACACTGTTTCAAAAAAAAAAAGAAAAAAGAAGAGACTCGATAGCGTTTGTGATGTTCAGCATCTTGCCTCATTAGTCAGACTACCTGGTGGGACTTTTCCAGGTTTTCTCCCATACGAGGTAATTCCCTCTAAAATTCCTCCGGAAGGCGCTTAAATGTCCACCCGGAAGGCACTGTCCTCCTTTTTCAGCGACACGGAGTCAAGTCAAACTTCTACCTACAGGTACTCTATCACAACAGAAGCTGCCCCATTTCCCTATTACCCATGAGTAGCGGCCTGATGTCCAATCGGTTAGCTCTCTAGCCTTTTATACCACAGGCTCCAGGTTTGAATCCTGGCGGTGGCACGGGTGTTTGTGAGTGATTCTGAATCCACTTAAAACTGTAGGTCGTTTAGCCTAATGTGCACATGACAGTAGAGCGACAAATTAAACCCTCCATGAGTACCCATGGGTTCCCGTCCCAAGGATCACACACATATACAAATGTATATAACATATTAATAGCATTTTATATGTTTGTATATAGTTTTAAAAAAGAAACTTCCGAAATAAGAGAAAAATAAATATTACGTTTTTTAAATAAAGTTAATTTATTCGCATTTTAAACTATGCATGAAATTTAAGTATTGATTATTATAATTGCGATGTAAATTAAAAATAAATAACTTTTATTAACCAATGTAATTTTTACACCCAAAAAGAATGCTATTTAATAGAAGAATTAGAAATATATTAATCTCCAAAAATGTACTACTGTTTTTTTTTATGTCAGAACTATAAACAAAGTAACAACGTAAAAAATGTGCTGAATTGCTTGTGATAACAATTGTTTACAGCATTTTAAATTATTTTGACATCTAGAAAGATTACAGATATTTTATATAATTTTTTTTATAAAGATACGTTTAGAGGAGGGGGGGAAAGAATACTCTTGAAAAACAGTTAAATACATGAATTTTATTAAAAAAATAACGTGTATTCTCGTAGCTGTAATACACTGTTGGCATACTGGCAATTAAAATGATGGAAGAAAATTGTTCTATATCATTTAAAAACCAATAAATAAGCAAAGTATTTGAATGATATTACACAAATTTATTTAATATTTTATTGTTTGGTTCGAGTTTTGTAGTTATCACGTGCAAAATTGGTTAATCTAATAATTTTTATGTTTCGATTTTTTTTTTATATTCATGCCTTAAAATGTCTGTCAACAAATATGAGCTCATTCGAACAGGCTTGTGCCTTTTAATGTATTTTTTAGCAAAAACTTTACTTACTTTATTTAAAGCAATTTTAAAAACGAATATGTTTTGGCCTTAAATATCATACAGATAAAAACATTATATTGGATTCCTACATTCTAGTTAACACCTTATTGACAAATATATTCTTCTAATCTGCATTAAAATAGAAAACAGCGAGTAAAACGTTTTCCTAAAATTTAAATGTTTACTTTTTAAATGTAAAATTAAATCACGTTCCCTGTTTCAAAAAAAAAAATAAATAAATAAATAAACAAATGAAGAGGGAAAAACCATCGGCAGGCCATGGTCTGTGCATCTATAGTGTAAAGAAACACAATTTATTGCATAAACTCTTTATTGTATAAACGTTTTATTGCATAAACCCTTTATTTCATAAACGCTTTATTGCATAAACTTTATATAAACGTTTTATTGCATAAACCCTCTATTTCATAAACGCTTTATTGCATAAACTTTATATAAACGTTTTATTGCATAAGCCCTTTATTTCATAAACGCTTTATTGCATTTAACTTTATATAAACGTTTTATTACATACATTTTTTTATTGTGTAAGCTCTTTATTGTTTTTAATATAAACATTTTATTGCAGAAACTCTGTATTGGATAAACGCTTTATTTCATAAGTTTTGCAAACTTTGCATTATTGTATAAACTCTTTATTTTATAAAAGCTTTATTGCATAAACTTTTTATTGGATAAACGCTTTATTGCATAAATTTTGTAACGTTTTATTGCATACATTTTTTATTGTGTAAACTTTTTATTGTGAAAACTTTGTATAAACGTTTTACTGCATACATTTTTATTGTGTAAACTTTTTATTGTATAAACATTTTATAGCATAAATTTATCATTATATAAACTCTTTATTGAATAAAATTTTAATAATAAAGCTTTTTTTTTTTTTTTTTTTTAAGTATAAACGCTTTATTACGCGCTAAAAGCTTTATTACACCTTTATTTATTCAGCTGCAAGCGATGACATCGGTGATTGACCTCCTTGTACTTTAGCCTAACGGGTTGCCGCTTCAGATTTACTGTGCCACTGAATAAGAAAATGGCATTTCTCGCACAGATTTATTATGCCGTTTTTCGAACCCGATGTTTGACATGTGTATATATATTTTTTCTGTCAAATTGTAAATACATTGCAAATTTTATTTATCTGTTTATTATGTATGGAAGCAATAGTAAGTTTAAGGATGGCTTTTTATTGAAAGTACTTTTTATAAATTAGCTAATATTTTCAACATTTCGAAAATGTCTATAATTTTTGGAAAGAATTATTTACTGTAAAACACCTGATTATCTTCTTTACAAGATCATTCATTATTTTTTCATTTCATTTCATTATTTTTTTATTTAATAAAATTGGGCATTTCTCATACTAAAAAAATTTTTTTTTAATAAAAACATATTCATTGACAATCTATTTTACACAGACAAAAATAAAAAAATAAAACTGTTGTAATTTTATAAAAATTTACACGCAAAATTCTCTTATCTAAATCAGGTAATTTATAATCAGTTGAGGTTGGCACCAACCGGTAAAGCTTCAACCTTTGAATAAAAAAAACTTGTTGATAAGATATATACTAGTTTGAACTGGATTATTTGGGAAAAAGTGATTATATTTTATTAAGATTTATTATGTCTGGAGAATAAATCCTTAATCCAGAAACATCACGTCTATATGAAATTAACTTATCATGGAATAATCTGCAACTTTTCTTTTTTTTGTCTATATTTTCCTACTTCATTTAATATTTTAAGAAACATATAACTCAAAAATTGAGACACATCTTTATTTTTTTAAAAAATTTCTTTCTAACGCTGCAAATATTTATGGCAAATTTTCTCCAAACCAAAAACAAACCTGGATGTTTGTACAATATTGAATAGCTTTTTTAAATGAATCTTTAATATATACATATAAAGAGTTAGATATTTTTTATTAGCTTAAAAGCATAAATTTCTGTATATAATTTTTAAGAATAATTTGGAAGTACATGTAAGAAAAATCTTGAAAAAAAAACTAATTTGGAGTAAACGTCGTGAAAATAACTTATCGTGGATACTAAACAAATAAAACTAAAATTAACTGTGGACGTCATTTTATATTCTAGGGCTATGGCACTCGGTTCCACATGTTTCGGGTTTGAGTCCCGGCGGTGTCATGAATGTTTATAGTGGTTCGGAATCCACTTTAAACCGTAGGTCCAGGTCTCATATGAATATAGAGCGTTGGGCGTGGGGTTGACAACCTTAACCCGTAAAAAGAAAACATCTCCTGTCTCGAAATCTCCTAGTAGGCAGATGGCCTTGGGGCTGTTGCGCCAATGAGGACGAGGGTCTGGTTTTTCACTCTACAGTTCTTTTGTGCACAGTTTAGGCTAAATAGACTGGGACATACTGTTTAATGTGGATTCCGAACCACTAACTAACATCCATGCCACTGCCAAGATTCAAATCTGAAGCCTGTGGTACCAAAGTCCATACGGCTAGCCAATTGGCCATCAGGCTGCGACGATGCTATCATTCTATATCGTGTTTGAATTATGATCTCCTGGAGAAAAATCTAAAAATTGTGTTTTAAAATAAAATTGTTTATTATATAATTAGTACTCGAAAACAAACAGATTTTAGTATTGGAATGTACTAAACGAAGTGTAATTGCTACAACTACAGGACAAAATCCTACTTTTTTTCTACATTTAACAACATAGAGAATAGTGATAAAAAGAGGGCATTTCTTTTCGGGAGGATATTTAGGGAAATAAGCCTTCACCAGGTTGCGTGACTGTCGATGCGAGATATTACAATCTCCAACAAATCTCCTCGTTTCTTAGTGAATGGGCGGATGCTACCAGCTGATTTAAACCTGAACTCTCTTGTTTGACAGTGCCGCAAAAATCCCACCATAATCCGGGTTCACAAATGCACAAAAATGATGGATTAAGATAAAAAAAATAATACAGTTCTGGATTATATAATAAAGTGTATAGTTATAGAAAAAAAAGATGAATTCAAAAATTACACAGACTCTCTATACGTCGATCATAGATGCATTATTAATAGTTTTGATGTGTTCAATAATATGAATTCTTAAAGTGACTCGCTTTACGTCAATCATCAATGAATTATTAATAGCTTTGAAATTTTTAATAATACGAATTCTTACACGGACTCGCTATAAGCCGATCATCGATAAATTATTAGTAGATAATCATATATAAATATTATTTTTAATAATAATTCTTACACGGATTAGCTATATGTCGGTCATTCATGAATTATTAAAAGTTTTGAAGTTCTTAATAATACGAATTCTTACACGGACTCGCTATAAGCCGATCATCGATAAATTATTAATAGATAATCATAGATAAATATTATTTTTAATAATAATTCTTACACGGATTAGCTATATGTCGGTCATCCATGAATTATTAAAAGTTTTGAAGTTCTTAATAATACGAATTCTTACACGGACTCGCTATAAGCCGATCATCGATAAATTATTAATAGATAATCATAGATAAATATTATTTTTAATAATAATTCTTACACGGATTAGCTATATGTCGGTCATTCATGAATTATTAAAAGTTTTGAAGTTCTTAATAATACGAATTTTTACACGGACTCGCTATAAGCCGATCATCGATAAATTATTAATAGATAATCATAGATAAATATTATTTTTAATAATAATTCTTACACGGATTAGCTATATGTCGGTCATCCATGAATTATTAAAAGTTTTGAAGTTCTTAATAATACGAATTCTTACACGGACTCGCTATAAGCCGATCATCGATAAATTATTAATAGATAATCATAGATAAATATTATTTTTAATAATAATTCTTACACGGATTAGCTATATGTCGGTCATTCATGAATTATTAAAAAGTTTTGAAGTTCTTAATAATACGAATTTTTACACGGACTCGCTATAAGCCGATCATCGATAAATTATTAATAGATAATCATAGATAAATATTATTTTTAATAATAATTCTTACACGGATTAGCTATATGTCGGTCATCCATGAATTATTAAAAGTTTTGAAGTTCTTAATAATACGAATTCTTACACGGACTCGCTATAAGCCGATCATCGATAAATTATTAATAGATAATCATAGATAAATATTATTTTTAATAATAATTCTTACACGGATTAGCTATATGTCGGTCATTCATGAATTATTAAAAGTTTTGAAGTTCTTAATAATACGAATTCTTACACGGACTCGCTATAAGCCGATCATCGATAAATTATTAATAGATAATCATAGATAAATATTATTTTTAATAGTAATTCTTACACGGATTAGCTATATGTCGGTCATCCGTGAATTATTAAAAGTTTTGAAGTTCTTAATAATACGAATTCTTACACGGACTCGCTATAAGCCGATCATCGATAAATTATTAATAGATAATCGTAGATAAATATTATTTTTAATAATAATTCTTACACGGATTAGCTATATGTCGGTCATCCATGAATTATTAAAAGTTTTGAAGTTCTTAATAATACGAATTCTTACACGGACTCGCTATAAGCCGATCATCGATAAATTATTAATAGATAATCATAGATAAATATTATTTTTAATAATAATTCTTACACGGATTAGCTATATGTCGGTCATTCATGAATTATTAAAAGTTTTGAAGTTCTTAATAATACGAATTCTTACACGGACTCGCTATAAGCCGATCATCGATAAATTATTAATAGATAATCATAGATAAATATTATTTTTAATAATAATTCTTACACGGATTAGCTATATGTCGGTCATCCATGAATTATTAAAAGTTTTGAAGTTCTTAATAATACGAATTCTTACACGGACTCGCTATAAGCCGATCATCGATAAATTATTAATAGATAATCGTAGATAAATATTATTTTTAATAATAATTCTTACACGGATTAGCTATATGTCGGTCATCCATGAATTATTAAAAGTTTTGAAGTTCTTAATAATATGAATTCTTACAAGGACTCGCTATACGTCGATCATCGATGAATAATAGCTTTGGAATTTCTAATAACATGAATTCTTGAAATGATTCGCTGTACATCGATCATCGATGAATTATTAATAGTTTTTAATAATATGAATTCTTACAAGGACTCGCTATACATTGATCTTCGAAGAATTATTAATAAAGTTTTTAATAATAGGAATTCTTACAATGATTAGCTATTTGACGGTCATTGATGAATTATTAATAGTTTAGAAGTTTTTAATAATATGAATTCTAACACGGCCTAGCTATATGTCTATCAGGATGGGTTATTAATAAAGTTTTTAGTAATACTTCTTTCCCGCATTCGTTATATGTCGATCCTATATGAATTATTAATAGTTTTGAAGTTTTTAATAATAATTATTACACTGACTCGCTATATGCCGATCATCGATGAATTATTGATAAAGATTTTATCAATCAAGTTTTAGAGTTTTTAGTAATATGAATACATAAAAACACGTACATCAGTGAGATAGGGACATGCATGTCACGAACAGATTTTCAGACGATGAATGTATTGTCTCCCGGGAGTTCATTGCTCTGTATTTACGCGCCGTATGAAAGAAAACATGAAGAATTTCTGCCTGGCTGTTGATGCAAGACGCTTTACAAGCTTCGTCACAATGACCATTGAGCTACCTCTTGCACGCCAACTTTTCACGTTATCACTGAGTCAAAAGTCAGGCTAACATTTCGCTTGAGTTCAAAAAAGTACGAGAGTGTCGGATTAAGATGTGGAGGAGTTAGATGGTTATAAAAACAAGCAATATAAAAAAAAAAAAATTAAAGTCAATTCCTACTTTTTTTTTCACCATATTGCAGAAAGTGCTTTATAAATACAGTTGAGATTTTCTTATTGCATCTGGAGCCATCTATTGGTAGATACATGCAACATAAATCTAAAAAAAAAAAACTCAAATTAATTAGTTAAATTTAATTACTGAATTAATATTTGAAAAAACTGTATTAACATCCAGTGTCATCCACTACAAGTTAAAAAAAAATGTATTTGAACTTGAGTGGATGAATGAGAAGTATTTTATGAACGATTGAAAATTTGAACAAGATATATATATATGGAGAGTGTGAGCTAATAGAAGGAATTGAATAAGAATAAAGTCATTTTAATTTTAAATAAATTAGATTTTGCTTGATCATAATTGAAAAATATAATCTAATTTTATTATGAATTCATTATCTCGTGCATAACGATAGCAATTTTCAATAATAAAATTGCGTTTTTGAAACCAGCAGTTCAAAAGTTTTTCAAGTTTTTGTATTACTAATGCTATGATGGTTTTATTATACAATTGTCCTGTACTAATGCCTGTAGTAACTTTTCACCTGCAAAATGAATGTGTTTCTAGTTCACTCCTTATCGTGTTTATAGTTAATAAAAATGTTTCTTGTTCAAATTGAACACGATATAATACAGGGAGAGTGTGAGCTAATAGTAGGAATTGAAAAAAGCTGATTACAAAAATAAACACATAAAAATTATACACTCTAAATCCAAATGTAATACATTCTAAATCTTCGTCTAGACTTGTCGAAAGAGAAAGGATTTGAGAGACATATAAAAAAACCAGTTTTCTCAATAGTACGCATTTTGTGAACCGGAATTCGCTCTGTTGGGGGTAGACATTGTGTCCTGCATCAAAGGTTTTACGAGTTATCAAAGTATGGTCGATTGCATGCTAGCAGTGAAAGATTTTTGGGCTTGATCGTCGTGGTCAGCCGGAAAAGACGAAAGCTTCCTTCTAATGCAGATGGCAAACACATATATACTTGGTCTCGGATGCCTTAAAGCAATCTCTGCACAAACGTTACTCACTTTGCATGACCCAGGGGGCGCGTGTCACTTGAAGATAAGCCACGGACGCGGAGTAACAATGCCCCCGCAACGCTCTACGATCCGATTCGACTGGGACCTACGGTTTATAGTTGATTCCGAACCACTACAACATCCATGGCACCACCGGGACTCGAACCCGAAACCTGTGGTACCGAGCGCCAGAGCGCTAGCTACTCGGCCATTCAGACCCTAGAAATGACGAAAGCTCAATAATGTATTTCAAATCTACGCACGGCTTAAAGCTAAATCCGATATTCTGCGTAAAACTCTTTATAGTAGTTGAGTAATTTTTAAAAAAAACTAAATAATTAATTTTAAAAATGCTTAGAATTTGCTGAAATTCAATTAGAAAGGAGACATTTCTTGTTTTCGAATACTAGCACATGGATCTTGTTGTCAGTAGAACCATAGATATGTCGAAGATACAAAAGGATACTTTGCACCCTCTTCTTCTCTTTGTTTGTTGATCATTGGTGGGCTCATGTTTCACTGATGTATGCTACGAACAGCCCACCGTCGGATGAGGAGAGTAAGACATTTCATTTCGGGAGGACTAATTGCCCCACATTTTGTTGCTGAGCATGAAAGTAATGCTGTAAAATTGTAAGTGTTTTAAGTATGCTGACAGGGGTTGTCAAACTGTCTTAACTGCTTGATGGGACACGACGTCCGATTGGTTCGTGCTCTGGCAGTCTGTACTACAGGTTTCGGATTCGAGTCCTTGCGGTGCCATGAATGCTTGTAGTGGTGCGTAATCCACTTTAAACCGTAGGTCCCGATCTAATATAATCGTAGAGCATTGCGGGGGTAGTATTACTTGCGTCTATAGCATATCTTCCAGCTACACGTGCCCCCGGGTAGTGCTAAATGAGTAACGCCGGTTCAGCCCTTGCTTATGACATAACGATAACTGTCTTAAGTATTTGACAGCTACATTAGGAACAAAAAACTTTTTTTCCCCTATAAGATACACAATTGCAAAGCAGTAACACATGAAAGTTCCTCCAGTAATCAATGTTTCAAGCAATCCTCCCTCTCTTGACTATGCGTAGTATACATGGAACCTGAAGTCCACAGATATACAAGAAAGATGCACCATGATTTTAAAATACAGAAAACACGAGAACCTGGTCTCCTTTTCATTGCGAAAAAAGTACTAAATACATCTTATTCATTCATAGACATTAATATCAGATAAATTATGACGCGCGGCCTGGTAGTAGCGTGTGCTACAAGTGTGCAGAATTCTCAGATTCAAATCCGCAGATAGAATTTATTGCATTCAGCGGTTTCAAGAACAAGGAGGCTCGACAGAATGCTTTAAGAACTTCATTTTGGCAGTCGGCCTACCAGAGGACAGTTTTCCGGGTTTTATCCCATACAACGCAAAAATGAGAGATAACCTCCGATGCCCTTCCTTCCCTCCAATTAGTGTGCCATTTTGGTACACATGAGTGCGACAAGCTGTGCAATAAACAAGTAATATAAAAAAATACTGACTTACGTGTTTATTGTACTGATCTCCAGACCTCCTTTTCTGCAATTTCATGGCTATCTACTAAATTTTTACATTGCTGCTTAAGTTTTGCACACCAGTGTAGTATTCGTAATACAAAAAAAAAAAACCCTTCACCCTAAAAGTAAAAAAGACCAAGAAATTGTTCGAGATCCGAAAGGCGTATAAGATGCAGCAACGAAACGGAAGATCATTTAATTAATACACATGCACGATCACACATAATAGAAACTGTTTGTACATACACACAGATAGGTATAATTTTTATTTATTGAGATAAGAACTAAAAGTTATTTCATCATTTTTGCTTGAGAACTGTTGCCTCATGGATAAAGCTGTGCATAGTAAAAAAAAAAAAAAATCTAAGTAGAAGCCAGCGCCCGATAATGTAAACATCCTGTCTGTGTGGCGTGAGCTGGCTGGAAGGAGAAAGAAATGTAACACCAGCAGTGTGTGTTTAGTTTTGAAATAATCAAGTAATATAAAAAAAAAAAATTAAAGTCGATTCCTACTTTTTTTTTTTCACTCTATTGTAGAAAGTCCTTTATAAATAATTTTCATTCATTTTTCTAAGTTTATCTGGCGCCATCTATTATTATATACATGTGACTTAAATCTAAAAAAAACTAAAATTAATTAATAAAATTTAATTGATGAATTAATATTTGAAAAAAACTGTATTAGCATCAAGTATCATCCACTACAAGTTAAAAAAAAAGTATTTGAACTTGAGTGGATGAATAAAAAGTATTTTATGAGCGATTGAAAATTTGAACAATATATATATAGGGAGAGTGTGAGTTAATAGAAGGAAGTTTATAAAAAATAAAAGTCCAGCAATGCACTGTTGTGTAATTGTGAGTTATGCTGTTTGTAATGGTAAATTCTTACGTTTGGAAAATTCCATAAAATGCTGGGATAGAATTTTTAAGATATAATATTTTTAAGATAGCATATATTGTAGAATTACAGTAAATAAAGTTTAAAGTGTCAATCGCATGAATTAGCAATATTTATTGTCTCATATTAGTTATTTCTATGTTTTATAAATACCATTATTAATCTCACATGAGCGTTTAGGCTACCTGGGGTTTTATTAAATTCAAGACACAAATGTTGGTTGTTGCCCCTAAAAGTCACTTCATTTATCCACCAGTATGTAGGCTGGTCGGATATACATAAAAGGAACACAAACAAAAATAATCAAAATAATAATAATCCAACAATCTAAAGATTCAAGGATCATCAGATATTGACACCTTTCTCACTGTGAATTGAAATTGCTTGCCTCTTATCGTCTTATATACATCAATAGAGAGTTTTTGCATACCGTATTTTGGACGTCCGTTAGCTTTTTTTCCCTAGAGCGCATTCTCATAGGAAATATTATTACAGATACGCATGCGCAATCTCCTGTGAGCATGCGCGCTAGGGAAAAAAAGCTAACGGACGTCCAAAATACGGTATGCAAAAACTCTCTATTATCACAGAAAACGTGCGAGTTGCAATTAGAACAGCATAACTGAGTCGAAAACATCAATTATCAAATAACAACAGTTTGAAAAAAAAAAAGGCTTTCAAGAAAAAGAATGGGACAAATCATTAAGAATGCAATAATTGCAATCATCTTGTTATTTGATGTGGTCAAATATTTTAAAGTTTATAGAGTGTGAATATATCGTTGCACATGCTTAAAATGCTTAAATATCTTCTTCACTGGCACAAAAGCCTCTTTGTGGATCAAGGGCGTCTGCCTATGGATAGACTTCGAGGCAGGAAATGTTTTTTTACGGGATAGAGTTGTGAACCCTACGCCCAACAGTCATATAAGATCGGTATCTACTGGTTTAAAATGGATTCAGAACCACTGCAAACATCCATGGCATCTTCAGGACTGGAACCCGAATCCTGCAGAACCGAGCTCTAGCCACTCGGCCATCAGGCTCCATGTTTAAGAATAGATAATGCATTTTAAAATGGTCTTGAAGCAAAAGAATTGCATTGCCTTCATATTTTTTTGTATTCATTTATATAAAATTACTCCTCAGAGTTTAAAAACAATAAATTGATGTAAAAACATTGTTAATACAATAATTGATTAGTTAACATATTAACAAATCAATATAATTAATTAAATATTAATATTAATTATACATATTATTATGATTATTAATAATTTATAATCAATATTATATAATTAATATTAAAATTAACTAGACTAATTAATTTTCAGTGTAACTTTACATTTTTCCTTTTAGTATGATGACAAATTTTCTTTTAATTTAAGGTCTAGACAACAAAGAGAAAAGTCGCCGCTGAGTCGATAACTTAAAGAAATACGGCTTCACCACATCACATCACGTCACCACGTCAACGTGTCCGAAGTTGAGATGTCCTTTTAAAGTTTTGGACAGGATGTCGATGGAAGTTACACTATAATGACTTCGAATGAAACCCCCCAAGATATCCACCCTTACAAAATTGTTTATTCATTTCCTGCATTGAAACAGAAGATTTCAGTTGGGCTTCTTCGAACTCGGTACATCTCGATAGCTGTCCAGGGGGCCTGAATGGTCGAGTGGCTAGCGCTCTGGCGCTCGGTACCACAGGTTTCGGGTTCGAGTCCCGGTGGTGCCATGGATGTTTGCAGTGGTTCGATAGCCGATGCAGTGGAATCCACTTTAAACTGTAGGTCCCTGTCTGTTTAGCTTAAAGTGTGCACAAGATGACCGTAGAGCGACAAACCAAACCAAATCGATAGCTGTCCAGTAGGCCACTCCAGACTCTTAGGTCATAGGTAATAATCAAAATGACAGGCCAAGAAGAAGTTATTTGATAATCACCAGCTAATATCCACTTAGATCATCCCGAAAATGAAAATGGCTACCAGGCTTTAGTGCAGGAAAATACAAATCGAAAGTCACCATCACCTTTTAACGAACAGTAATATGTCATATCATATATATATATATATATAATATATATGGCCTGATGGTCGAGTGACTAACTCTCTGGAGCTCGGTGTGACAGGTTTCGGGTTCGTGGCCCGGCGGTGTCATGGATGTTTATACTTGCCGGAATCTACTTTAAACCGTATGTGCCAATCCAATATGACCGTAGAGTGTTGTATGTAAGACTATTAACCTTACTCTGTTCAAAAAAATATCTCCTACCTCGATATCTGCCAACAGATAGACGGCCTCTTTCCGACATGGGGCTGTTGCGTCAATGAAAAAAAAGAAGAATATATACATATATATTCTTCTTCTTTTATATATGTCTTTATATATATATATATATATATATATATATATATATATGTCTTTATATATATATATATATATATATATATATATATATGTCTTTATATATATATATATATACACTCAAGAGCCAAAACATTATGACCACCTGTCAATAACGAGTTGGCCCACCTTTGGGCGGCAACACAGTTTCAACCCGTCTTGGCATGGATGCCACAAGTCCTTGGGAGATGGCCGGAGACAGATTGTACCAGATCTTTAAGCAACGGTCACGCAAATCCGAGATATTGCGAATTGGTGGTCTTTGAACTCTGAGCTGCCGTCCCAGGACATCCCAAATGTGTTCTATCGGATTGATATCCGGTGAGTTAGGCGGCCAGGGCATTAACTGGAATTCAGTATCATGTTCCTGCAACCACTCCAACACAATTTTAGCCATGTGACAAGGGACGTTGTCCTGTTGGAACATTCCATTTCCAGCTGGAAAAACAGAGGCCATGTAAGGGTACAACTGGTCCGCAATGATGTGCAGATACCCTGTAGCATTCATGGTCTGCTCTACCACAATCACGGGTCCCAGAGACGCCCAAGAGAACGTCCCCCAAAGCATAATACCGCCACCACCGGCCTGTGTATGACCTACTGTACATTGAGGGAGCAACTGTTCGCCTGGAAGACGGTGTATCCTGACACGACCATCGGCGTGATGAATGCAAACCGTGATTCATCTGACCAGGCAACTCTCTCCCACTGATCCATGGACCAGTCACGATGTTCCCGGGCCCAGCGCAGGCGCAGTTGGCGATGACGCTTAGTCAGCAAAGGCACACGAGTGGGACGTTTGCTGCGTAGCCCCATATCCAACAGTGTCCGCTGAACAGTGTGCTCCGATACTATTCTACTTGGCCCTGCATTGTATTGGGCTGTCAGTGGAGCCACTGTCTGACTCCGGTTTTGCTTCACCATGCGAGACAGTCCCCGACGACCTTTTCCTTTGATAGCGTGTGGACGTCCAACACCATGTCATCTACTGCTGGTTTCACTGTCATTCATCCACTTTGCATAAGTACTAACAACTGCAGATCGCAAACAACCCACGAGTCGTGCAGTTTCAGAAATACTTGTTCCGAGCCCTTACAAAGTCGCTTAGATTCGCGGCCTTTCCCATCACACACAGAAGTAAGTGAAAGAATGATTCTTCAGACTCTGCAGCAGCAGTTAAATACCACTTCCACCTGATCACGTGCCTTCCACGTCATCCAGGCGGGTTTATTGCAAAATGTAGGGGTGGTCATAATGTTTTGACTCTTGAGTGGATATATATCAAAAAACACAACACATCAACGCCAAAATTAAAGGAGAACTGACAGTTAGAAAATCGATCATTTTACACAACAAAAACCGCTACCATTAAGCTTTACAAGCAAATTATATAACAAAACCATCATAACATTTACGGAACAAAGAAGCTGAAGTGCCTCACATAAAAAAAAAAGAACAAAATGTTCAAGGTTCCTTGTTTGAAATAATGTGAAAATCAAACACCACAGGAGAGCTGACAAGAAGTGAACTAGAAACCCGACCATTTTGCACAATAAAGTCACTACCTGCATGTGCTACATGCAAATTGTACAATAAAACCCTCATAGTTACACTAAAGAGCCTTGCCTCTTAAAAAGACCTCTTAAATAAATGAATAGTTTAAAAAAAAACTAAAAAACCACGCTTTTAGAGTTAATCAAACTAAAAAGTAAAAAATAAATTTATAGTTTAAAAAAACTCTAAAAGCGTGGTTTTTTAGTTTTTTTAAACTATTAATTTATTTTTTTATTTTTTAGTTTGATTAACTCTAAAAGCATGTTTTTTAGTGTTTTTAAACTATCATATTTAAATGAGGTCCCGGTAAGGAGGACTGGTTCTTACAATAATTTAATTGTAAGTAAAACAAAGGCTAAATGCGAATATGTCGAGCCGACCAGGAAATCTCCTAATCAGGCGCGTTATCCGTTGTGCCGCTGTCCCACATAAGTTCGAACGTCTGAAAGATGTCTGTAAATGTTTCTTTGCAGCTTAAATAGTATGTATGAGGAGAAACAGATCTCCAGGTGAAAAATGATGCGCCGATCAAGATGACTTTTCAAAGACTGTGTGTTTTAATCACTAATCCTAGCGATCCCAATCATGATGAGATAATAAACTTATCAAAATATTTTATTGTAGTCGGTGCTTGATAAGTCTACAACGTTTAAATTAAATCGGATTGCTTAAAGTAGGGCAAAATCGAGCCCAAAGAGTCAGTTACATACATACAAACAAACAAACATACAGATGAAACTAATAAAAGCGTATTAAAACGAAAAAAGTCAGAAGTCGTTCAAAATGTCTGCAGCAATCGTTCCGAAGTATGCATAAGTTGCAGCATTGAGACTGAAATGCATTACAGGAACACACTATCAAAATGTTAAACGACAGCATTGGCAAATCATAAAAGACATAAATATTTATACAAAATATACAAGAACAGTGTGCGTAACTGTTCGTCCAGGAAATTCGTAAATCCCGAATGAAATTCTGCTATATGACATTGGTTAGGATTATTGAAATATTGTGATCATTGTATTAAATAATGAACTTAAACTCATAAAAATACGATGATCACAATATTTGTAATTATCCCAACCAATATCATATAGCAGGAATTCAAGTGTCAGTTCAGCAAAAAGATTTCTTATATTTAATATCAACTGCATATAAATAACGTGCATTACAAATATATATATATTTTTTTGTTCTAATGTAAGGCCTGAATGACCGAGTGGCTAGCGCTCTGGCGCTCGGTACCACAGGTTTCGGGTTCGAGTCCCGGCGGTGCCATGGTTGTTTGTAGTGGTTCGGAATCCACTTTAAAAGGTAGATCCCGGTCTAATAGGATCGTAGAGCATTGCGGGGGCATTGTTACTCCGCGTCCGCAGCTTATCTTCAAGTTACACGCGCCCCCTGGGTAGTGCAAAGTGAGTACGTCTGTGCAGCACTTGCCTTAAGGTATCCAAGACGTCCATGTCTGTGTTTACCAGCTGCATTAGAAAGAAAAAAAATTGTTCTAATGCAGCTGGCAAACACTTAGACAGCATGGCTTACTCACTTTGCATTACCCAGAGGGCGCGTGTAACTTGAAGATAAGCCACGGGCGCGGAGTAACAATGCCCCCGCAACGCTCTACGATCCTATTAGGACCGGGATCTACGGTTTAAAGTGGACTCCGAACCACTTCACAAACATATCCATGGCACCGCCGGGATTCGAACCCGAAACCATGATACTTAGCACCAGAGCGCTACCAACTCGGCCATTCAGGCCCCGCATTACAAATATAAAAGGCTTGAAATACACGAATTCTTACAATTCAGTGAATCAATTTTTTTATATCGTTGACACATTAAGAAATTATAGGCTCCCGACTCATGGCTCAATGGCATCGCACGCTGCTGGTGAACATTAGGGCGGAGATTTAATTCGCTGGCGGCTTTGTTGTAGACACTGTTTCAAAAAAACGAGGACACTCGATGACGTTTTTTATGTTCAGTATCTTGCCTTGTTATTCGAACTACCTGTTGGGAGTTTTCTCCCATATGGGGTAGTTTCCCCTAAAAGTCTTCCGGAATGCACTGTCCTCCTTCTTCAGCTACTCGGAGCTAAGTCAAACTTCTACCTACAGGTGCTCGATCACAACACTAGCTACCCCTTTCCCTCCATCCATGAGTAAGACTACTCATGAGCTGTTCGTCCCGTGCTGCGGGACACTGAGGATCAGACAAACATAAAAGGCAAAAGATATCCAACTAAATCTTAATTTTAAATTATTTGTATTAAAATTTATAAATTATTTGTATTAAAATTTATAAATTATTTTGACTGTACAAATATATTTTACACCTTTAGATAGAAAATTAATTTGACCTTTTTTGCTCCAAATATGTAAAAGATTTGTTTCAATTAAATACAAAACCAGTAATATAAAAAAAAAAAAAAGATTTAAGTCAATTCCTACTTTTTTTTCACTGTATTGCAGAAAGTCCTTTATAAATAATTTTCATTCATTTTTTTTAAGTTTATCTGGCGCCCTCTATTGATAAATATATGTAACTTAAATCTAAAAAAAGACTAAAATTAATTAATTAAATTTAATTAATGAATAAATATTTCAAAAACTGTATTAACATCCAGTGTCATCCACTACAAGTTCAATAAAAATGTACTTGAACTTGAGTGGATGAATAAAAATTTTTTTATTAACAATTGAAAATTTAAACAAGTTATATATATGGATTATATAGGGCTAATATAGATTAGGATTATATAGGGCTATATAGATATATATAGGGCTAATAGAAGGAATTGAAATAAATGTACATATATGTATCAGTTTTGTTACAAAATTTTACTTTAGGGATGGAAGTTCACTTTTTAAAAAATTCAGATTGATTCACTTTTTTAATACAAATTAAACCGTACGAATACTTCCTGCACTGACTGTAATTTTTTTTTTATCGACTTTCTATATTTATCCCTGTAAATGTTTGTTCACTGATATAAGTTTGCAGATTTTACTGCAATATCTAGCAACTACTTCAGTAACCTTCTTTAAAAAAGTCTTATCTCCTAGTTCGCAAGAAAATTAAAAAAGGGTGAATAAAATATTTATTATTTAAGTGTTCACTTTTTTTTTATAAATTAGAATCGAATTGCTCAGCTTCTTAATTCTTCATCAAAATTTGAAAGTCTTTTTTTTTTTTCTAATGCAGCAGGCAAACATTTAGACAGTTGTCTTGAATGCCTTATGGCAAGCGCTCCACAGACGTTATTCGCTTAGCACTACCCATGAGGTGCGTGTAGTTTGAAGATAAGCTACGGACACGGAGTAACAATATCCCCGCAACGCTCTGCGATCATGTTAGACCAGGACTTACGATTTAAAGTGGATTCAGAACCACTACAAACATCCATGGCGCCACCGGGACTCGAACCCGAAACCTGCGGTACTGAGCTCCAGTCACTCTGCCATCAGGCCCCAAAAATAATATATACACTCATGTCCATGCAGGTCAGTTCTGGAACATGCAGGTCAGTTCTGGAACCCAGAATAATTCCTTTCCAAACGAGCCATCCTGCACCACCGTAACGGTGTCGTTCAATGGTGTTCTCTTGGTGGTAATGGGTACCTGGCGCTCTCCATATGAAAGTCCGGCGAGAATCAGACTACAAACTAAACCTGGACTCGTCGGAAAACATCACACCAGACCACTGTTGCGGTGTCCACAATGCATGCTCTCTACTCCAGGTTAATCGCAGGCGACAGTGAGTTACGGTAAGTGGAACACATCTGACAGGCCTACGAGCATATAGACTCATAGAGCATATAGAGCATATAGAATGTGCTCTAAGCGTCTGTACACGGTCTGCCTTGAAACTGTCGTACCGGTAGCTGAAAACAGCTGACGAGACAGGTCTGATGCTGTGCTCCGTCTGTTTCTTTTGGCAGTAACTGCTACGTACCGGTCCTCATTCGGCATTGTAACTCGGGGGCGACCTGTGCTGTAACATCTACTCACATTACCATCATCTTGGAATCGTGGCCAAAGCCTGGAGATGACACTCTGGGCGATTCCAAGTTCCTCGGATACTTCCAGCTGGGTACGTCCACATTCCAGTCGTCCGATAATTCTACCACGTAAAAAATCATCCAAATGCTTCCTTTGTGCCATAACTATGCGGTTATTGCACTGAAAGGCTTTTAAAGCGCTTGTGAACAATTTTACTTCTTTGCCACCATTCCTTATATTCCCCTCCCTTATACTCTCGTCATTGTGACGTACTATCCACGCCCTCTGGTGGTTTCCTGTAATTTGCATATTCTTCTTCAAGATGTGTGTGATAATTCTACAGGTGAAATTTTTATTTTAGAGTTCACTTTCTGTGTGATTCTGAATTATCCTTAATTTATGGACATTTATGGACATAGTGTATATTCTAATGCAGCTGGCAAACATTTGGACAGTTGTCTTGGATGCCTTAAGGCAAGCGCTGCACAGACGTTACTCATTTAGCACTACGCAGGAAGGCGTGTAGGCGTGTAGCTTGAAGATAAGCTACGGACGCGGAGTAACAACACCCCCCGCAACGCACTTCGATCCTGTTAGACCGGGACCTACCGTTTAAAGTGGATTCCGAACCACTACAGACAACCACGAACCTGCCGGGACTCTAACCCGAAACCTGTGGTACCGAGCGCCAGACACTCGGCCATCAGGCCCTAATTTGAAAATCTTTATGAAACGAATGCGCATTTATATGACTTTTTAAAGTAAAATTGTAGTGTACTAAAATAAATTCCTCCCAAAAATAAAATAATAACATAGGGCCCCGATATGCATTCCGCTTGATTCACAAATTTATATATCCGTAGTTAATGCAGCCCGCAGTTTTCCCAGGTCTGTGCATCCCAGGTATATGAAGTCCGTGGTGTTCCCAAGTCGGTGCATCTGGTAAAACCAATTTCTATTGTGAAAATTATTTGTTTCCTCCCTGGGTCCTATTAATTGTTCCCCTTCAATTAATTGCATCCAATTCACAATTTGCAGTTTCACATGGCTTATATGTTTCTTAATATTCATAAGTAGCTTGCAATATCCATTTCTACTACAAGCGGAGCGATTGCGTCAGGAAACCGGATGCGGTTCTAAAGTCATCGTATCTAATTGATCACATTTGGCGCTCAAAATTCCGTGTCATGCCAACTTTGGTGTTTTTTCCAAAAATTCTTAAGACACATTTGAATATTCATTGTTTTCGCGTAAATTCTTTCTTTTTTTTGTTTCAAATTATTCATTTGTGATGTGATAAGAATACGAACATCATGTCATGAAAGTACAATAGCCTGAAGAAATTTTTTAAATGATATTAAAAGAAAAGGGGTGGTATTGTGTGTTGGGGGGGGATTGAAGATAGGTTTTAGAACTCAGAGCAAAACAGAGTTTGTGCAAATAGTATAATACAGTTTTATATGTGCAATAATAAATAATAATTTTTTACTATCTTTGCAGCGGCATGGTGGCCAGTTGGCTAATGCTCTGCAATTTGGTACCCCAGGCTTCAGGTTCGTATCCTGGCGATGACATCGATGTTTGTGAGTGGTTCGGAATCCACGTTAAACTGTAGGAATTAGCCTAAAGTGTGCGAAAAATGACCTTAGAGCAATAAATCAGATCTACACATTTGGCTTTTTAATTGTAATTATATCGGGTAAATTTGTATGGCGTTAGAAAACAATAGCATTTTAAAACAAAAGTTTACACATAATCATGATAGGAAATGTAAAAAAAAAAAAAAAAAAAGAAAACGACAATGATTTCTGTAAATTAGAATGTTTTTTATATAAACTGTAATTTTTTTTCTTATTAGGAATTCGTTGTTAATTGTTTAAATTCTAGGTTTATCTAAATTTTTGTGCTTTTATTTTCCTCCATAATGAGCACACATTGTTTAATGAATTAAATAAAAAAAATATAATAATAATAAAAAAAAAAAAAAAAAAAAACGAACAAATGAAGCAAACGATTTTTCAGACAAAGAAAAAGAAAATGAAATTTTTTCCCCATGTGTATTGAATGAAATCATGCATAATGATGTAGGAAAAAAAAAATCCCTAATCCCCCAAAAAAGTAAACTGGAAATACTTCCTTAGGGATTACTTAGGATTAGGGATTTTCAGTAGACACTTTCCATGTAAAGTTTTTGTTCGGTATTCCAAATATGTATTTTTAATTGTGAAATATTCTTATTAAACAAAAAAAGTTATTATCTGTGATTTTAACTGCGGAATCTCTTTTAATGAGTTCCATGATCGAACAATACGTATTAATTTTTATAATTAAGTGATAATGATTGTTATCTTTACTGGTTTAGATAATTTACAACTTAAAAATTGGTAATTAAACCAGTCTTAATAAGTTCAGTTCTACAAAAACTTTTATTTTAAAAATATTAAAAAATAAAATGTAATCAATACTCCAATGGACTATGGATTATTTTGCTTAGATAATTTAAATAAATACTTCGAATAACATTTTGTGTAAATTGAATCTATTGGAAAAAAATGCGGGATTTTTTTCTTTTAATAATGTGTGTGTCTAATTAGCTAGATTTTAAACATAAAAGAAATTCTTAACAATTTGTCTTAGACTGAAAAAGACTAGACTTGGATTTTCATGTCAGGTTTCGAACTGAACTCCCGTATTTCAGAAACACAGCAGGTTACCCGCCATGCCATCTGGTACATACTCTAATTTATAGAAAATCCCCATTTTAAGATTTTACATCAATTTTATTGGATCTTGAGCATAAAAAAAATAACAGCTAAAAATGTTAAAGATTTAAAAAAAGTTCATTTCTATTAAAAAAAGAATGTTCATTTCTCTATTAAAGTTTATAATTAATTTTTAAATAAATAATAATAATTAATTTCAATAAAACAGTAATTAATAAATAATAATAATAAAAAAAAATAGTAATTTTAATGAAATAATAATTAACTTTTAAATAAATAATAATAATTGATTTTAAGAAAATAATAATAAATTTTTTATAATCTATTTATTTATTTTTACGGTCTATTACAATATCTGAAATTATTTTCTGAATTAAATCGAATTTCGAAATGCAAATGTTCGGGAACGGAGCGCGATAAAGGGCGCCAAGTGGCAACCCTAGCCACCTCCACTATATTTACGATAGAGAGAAAAGCGAGCCGAAGAAGATTTTCGGACATTTAGCGGTTCGTACGGATTAGCATCCGAATTTTTAGCGATGGGTTTCATCGTGAGCAAACTTATTTTACCCCTGTGGAGTCCGGCAGGCTACGATGTGCCAGATCCGGCAACTGGACTTACCCCTCGCCAGAAGAACATTGTTCAGAGCACGTGGAAAATCGTGAGGGCAGATGCCAAGAAAAATGGAATTCTATTGTTTATGAGGTAAGCGATTTTTTATTCCTTTAGAAGGTTGATCGAAATTCGCCTTTCCAAATTTCGAATGAATCGTGAACGGAACCGATGAATTCGTGATTAGTTAGGAGGGATTTATTTTTTAATAATGGTTATTATTAATAATGTTTTTTGAAACAATTAGTTTTTATTAATTTTTTTTTGTTTCTTATGTTAAAAATGGAAATATTTTTTTTCTTTTATGATTTTACAGTTTTGTCGTTTTTTTAATCAATTGTTACATATGTATGTTTAAAATTTTTTTATATTTTTATCCCTGTATTTGATATGCATCGTATAACTCTTGTGAATTTCAATTCATTTCGAACGGATCGAAAATATATATATATACACCAGCTGTGTTTCATATATTTTTGTCCATTTTAAATTTTACGTCACACCTTTTGATTTTAATTGATTTGAAAAACAAAATTTCTAAAATTAATTGAGCAATTATACCAGAAGTTTTATAGGAATATTTGTGAAAAAGTTAATTATAAAGATAAACATCTTTTTTCTTTTTTATACTCTAAACAATTTTAATTTTTCTTTCAAAAATATACAACGGCATCAACGTTTGATTTTAAATTCACTTTTGAAACAATTTTAATTTATGTATTATATCATAAAGAAACCGAATTTCATATTTCAAGAAATTAAAATGATTTCATTTTGTTCTGTTCTTAATTGGTTATTCTTTATTCTTAATTAGTAATTCTTGCATTGTTCTATTCTTGTTAGGTTCTTAACCTTTTATTAAAGCTCGTAAAAAACGAAAAATGACTTAAGCTTGTTATACACGCATTTATTTAACATTTAAGACATTTACTATTGCTTAAATATTATTAGCAAAAATGTAGCAATGGAATTGGTGATTTTATGCAAATCATTTCAATTTCACAAATATTTCAAAACTGAAAATATTTTAAGGAAATTTCCAGTTCTGTTGCTACATTTTTACTGATAATATATTTTTTTAAAAATACTTTTTAAATTAATCGGTTCATATACTTATTTAATTAAATTGGATTAAATTATACTTAAGATTTTTTTAAGCTTTTCAAAAGAAGCTTAAGTATATTTATACGTCTTAATTAACGTAATTTTAAATACGTTTCAAGTGGATTGAAGCAAATGGTTTATCAAACATGGAAATTTAAACAATGGAATGCAAAGCAACTAAAAACGAAAAATCTAACTTAAAAGGAAGTCTCCATAAAAGAGTTAACGTTCTAAGCTTTCTTACACAATATTTCATCACTTAAGTACTTTCTACACCAGTTCCTTTTGCAACTAAACTTGTCTTCTATTCAAGTCGTATTTCAACCAAGTGTTTGCAGTTGGCTCTCGTATTCTTTTTTCTGTTTCATTGTTCAGTCAAATGTGGATTCGTGTTCGTTTTTATTGTTGCTTTCTTTTGAAAGAATTCATTTTTGTTTGCTGAATTTTTTTTTAGTGTCTTAGGTGTTCAGCGATAAAAAACTGAATTTGTATTTGTAGTCAAATATACACTGAATGAAGAAATTAGAGTGGTACTTTGGTATACATCCTTAATTCGTTCCAGACTTTTGAATGTATACTAATCATTGTGGATGTATTTTATTTCTTTCAAGAAATAAATTAATTATTCTCTGATTAAATAAATTATTATGTTTACATTCTATTATTTATTTCTATATTCTCTATTAAATAAATTAATTATTTTTAATAAATTATTATTGATAATTATTTACCCCTCTCGTGAAAAAAAATTGTATCGTTATTGGAGAATTATAGGGGTCGTATACGATAATTTAAACTTTTCTTAACAAAATACATAAATACATAAGCAGTTAGAGGAAATCCATGCATAAATTAAAATTTATCAAATTTAATATTCTGAGTTCTTTTCCTTATTGGGATCTGGTTCTAAAAATTTACCCTGTAAAACTTTTCATCTTCTTTCTCTTCAGGATATTTCGAGGCCTGAAGGCCAATTGGTTCTCGCATATTGGCCAATATACTCACAATTTTTTGTATTCAACTTATTATTATTAAAATAACATATTTATACAAGATACTTTTTGTCTTATGAAAATTCTCTCATTCTTGGAAAAGTGATCGGATGTGATTAGATAGATAAATTTATGCGTAAAAAAGCAACAAGGCTTCGTTTTACTCAATAACGTACTTTGTTATCAACAGCTTTTTTTTACTCAATATTAATACGAGTCTTGTTGTAAACCTCTCACTTTTTTTTTTTTATAAAGGCAAAAAGATTAGTTTATAGTTTAAATACCAATTTCTTACCCGAGATCATTTAATAAGATTCAAGAAGAACAATTGTTACGTTATCCATGGAAATAGCTTATCTAATTTTTGAAGCACTCTATAAATTCGAAATGTGTTTCATTGAATTAAAATGACTCTTTTTTTTTTTTTTTTTTTACATTTTATGTGAAAAATACAAAATTAATTTGTTTTGTTAGTTTGCTCCTTAAATTAAAAATTATATCATCTTTATTAATAAAAATCGATAGCAAATAAAGAAAAGGGAATTAAAGCGGCAAGTATGTTTGTTTTAATCAGCTTAATATTTCTGCTTTAATAATGGTTTAATAGACTATTTAATAGTCTTTAATGACGGTTTAACAGACTATTCAATAGTCTTTAATGACGGTTTAACAGACTATTCAATAGTCTTTAATGACGGTTTAACAGACTATTCAATAGACTTTAATGACGGTTTAACAGACTATTCAATAGACTTTAATGACGGTTTAACAGACTATTCAATAGACTTTGATGGTTTAATAGACTATTTCACTTTCATTTAAATCGGTAGTTTCTAAATTTATTTATCCTACTACCCCATTTTTAGAAAAAAAATTACCAACGCTTCTCTAGAAATTTAATTTCTTTAAATGAATAAACAGAAAAATATAGCAAAAATCTATGTTCCTTTTTATCTATAATTCTACTTACAACTCAAAACACCGTAAATAAAGATGTTGTTGAGATAAATTAATCTGGTGCACTGCTGTCAAAGAATTAATCCTTGGCTCTCTTTTTATCAACCAGCCTCTTTTTTTGTATTCGTAAATTATCGCGATAATCTATTTGCAGTCGGGGTTTTATATATATATATATATATATATATAACAATTATGGCACTAAACCCATGTTCCTTTAAATAATAGTAAGAAAATCCAATTAAAAGTTTTAGTATTACAGCCCATAATTCAGAATAAACTGTAGGCATTTGCTTTTGCAGACAGAATTGTTGAAAGCCATCTTTGAATTGTCGACAAATAGTTTTTTCTAAATTCTCTTCCTTCTTTAAACTTTCACCATCGCGTGCCTTATTTTTATTAAATATCCCCAAATGGGGCCGAGACTAATATCCCCCCTTCCTTTACTCTTCCACTGAGTTCTATCGCCCACTTTGGGAATCTTTTTCTTCTTCTTCATTGGCAAAACAGCCCCATGGTGGGCCAAGGCCGTCTGCCTACTGGCAGATGCACTTTGGGAATCGGCGATTTAAATTATGGATACTCAAACCTCATCATTATCTAATTTTTATAAGTTACCATATGATAGGTAATTGTTTTGA
Organism: Caerostris darwini; assembly: GCA_021605075.1. Taxonomy (NCBI): domain Eukaryota; kingdom Metazoa; phylum Arthropoda; class Arachnida; order Araneae; family Araneidae; genus Caerostris; species Caerostris darwini. The sequence goes on from BPLQ01002721.1 coordinate 318,962, forward strand.
ACTATTTTTCTGAAGCGTGTTACTAAAAATGATTCAGTTTTAGTTTATAAAAAATAAGCATTTAAATATTAAAAATATATTTTTTAATTTTTTCCCCAATTTATTGCAAAATAGAAGATTAGACCCTTGGCCAATAGGATACTAGCTTGAACTCGGGATTCTGTCCACTTAATTGTTTTTATAACTAAGATATTTATGGCCAAAAAATGTTCCTTTTTAAAATTGCTTTCAACAAAGTATTTCTGGCTGTTGAAAAAAACCCCACTGGATTAATCATTTTTGCTCTTGTTTGTTGCATAAATCTAACCAAATACTTAAACAAGTCTGTTCTAGTAGAAACATGTACAGCTATGTGTAGGAAGACTGAGGTTTGAATCCGATGTGGATATTTGCTATGACTAGTACTTTGAAAAACACGAAGAGACTTGATTAAATTTGCATCAATAAGTGTAAAGCGTCTCCCATTGCTAGTTAGGATGACTGTCCCAGTTTTATCTCATGCAAGATGCAAATGCCAGGCTTTTAAGCCTAAAAAGAACTCCCAGAAGGCAATGCGCAATCCCTCATCACCCGTCGGCGGGCTATTCGTGGGATAAATATGTGGTACCATATAACTTCATATATATTTACCAAACCATATATGCCAAACTTATATATGTAAGGTGCTTTTAATAAAGGCACAAAAGGATTTGTTTGAGAAAATAATTTGATATACCTTCTCCCACCCAACACCTAACCTAAAGATGCATTATGTTGAAGGGACATCAGCTCTTTCATACCAAGTATTCCAAACTATTTAAGATGTTTAGGTATTCAATTCTTGCCTGAATTTCAGGATACTCTACCACTGTATATTTAGAGATTCTTTATTATACAATATATCACTTATATCGTTTATTTCTATACATGTTATATGTAATATAGAATATATATAATATAGGAGTATGTAAAGATGTGTACATATAATAAGGAATATATATATATATATAATAAGGAATTTCGAAAATATTTATGAGATTCCTTTTTGTGTATGTGCTGCCAGATTGCCATCAGCTCATGCTTGCCTTGGTCTTCAGAAGTTTGTGCATCCCCCTATTTAAACTGTTATGAAAAATGCTTTATCCGTTGATTTGATATGATGAAATGAATGATTTATTTTTAAACTATTTGGAGGGCAGGTGCGTTAGACGTTTTAGGGGGAGATGGACAAGGAAAGGAAGTTAAAAAAAAGTCTCTCATCTCCAAGATTTTACTTTATGACTGAAGAGTTCTGTTTTAACAGAAGATAAACATACTGATTCTGCATGTTAATTTACTTTTTATTAAAATGATGTAACAATAAGTAATAAAGAATGCATCCATTCAAAATGGAATGACGCAATCCAAAAGAAAGTCACGCATAATTGTTGAAAACTTGTTCCGAAACCGAAAGAAGTGATTCTCAGAAACGATTCACGTGATCGTGCTTCGAAACACTGTCAACCTGAAGGCCAGCGAGAAAGTTAGTTTAGAAAGAATTAAAAAAAAAAAAAAAAAAATTTCTTCTTTATAAGGCAGAGGTGCTCAAACTTTTTACCTTCACTAGTAAGAAAAATGTCGTGCACCATAGTTTAAGAATATCTGGATTCTTTTTAAGTATTATTTTGTTAATGAATGTCGTTAATAGACTAAAATAAATACAGACTTCTAAAAACATCTCATTTTTTCTTTTAAATACATAATTATTAAATTTAATTAAAGCATTTATTTACTTAATTTAATTAAAGTTTATTAAATTAAATTAAATTATTTATTAAATCAAATTAAAATTTATTAAATTAAATTAAATTATTTATAAAATTTAATTTAATTATTTATAAAATTTAATTTAAACATAATTTAAATTCAGTTTTTAAATTTTATTAATAAATATCAACATTATTCAAGTCAAGTATCGGTAGATTATCAATATTATCGATATTTAGTATTCATCATTATACAAATATGTATGTTGATAAACTTGACATTATATCTGATTGACATATTATCTTTATAAATTAAATTAATTTTTAATGGTTCTGAAAAACTGCAGTGAAAAATTGTGAAAATATTTTAATCATGTCTCCTAATATTATAAACTATAATATGTATAATATTATATCATATTTTAAAACTAAATGCGTTTAAAAAGAAAAATGCATGCACCAGTTTTGTAATATCGTGGTATCTAAAAACGACATTCTCGACATTCATTTTAAGTTCAAAAATTTATTCAAATTAAAATATAAATTTATGCAGAAGATTTTATGTAAGTTAGATGTTTTATGAAAGTGGAATTAACTTTGTTATATTTAATGAAAAGTTAACTTAAAGATTTTAATATCTTTACTGCACATCGGTGGTGTATTCAATTTATAAATACCATGAGCAGCCCATTAACGGACGATAAAAGATAAGACGTTGGTTTGTCGCTCTACGGTCATCTTGTGCACACGTTAGGCTAAACAGACCGGGGCCTACAATTTAAAGTGGATTCCGAACCACTATAAACATCCATGGCATCGTCGGGACTCGAACCCGAAACCTGTGGTACCGAGCGCCAGAGCGCTAGTCACTCGGCCGCAACGCCCTAGGTTGGTTTGGTTTCCGGAAGGAGTTTTAAGGACTTCCCCGCATTTGCTTGTCATATAAAAGGAAACTCTCAAAAACTTCCGCCTTGCAGCCTGTTTGTCGTTGCGTGACACTATTACTGTATTGCCACAGTCACTATGAGTTTCCTCGTTTCTGAAAGCAGTGACTGCAATGGAGGGCTGTAACGGATTCAAATCTGAGCTGTTCAACACACTAGGTGCTACTGTCAACTCTGGCGACCAATTGGCTAGCCCTCTGGCCTTTGGTATCACTGGATTCAGGCTCGAATCCTGGCGGTGGCAAGGATGTTTGTTAGTGGTTCGGAATCCACTTTAAACTGTAGGTCCCATCCTAATTAGCCTAAAGTGTGCAAAGAAATGACCGTAGAGCGGCGAACCAAACCTTTCAATGCTGAGTTGAATAAAGATTTGGCTTGAAATTAAAATTAATAACTGCAGCAAAAAAGTATTTTTTTAAAAATTTGTACGCTAAACAAACTACAAAAAAACCCCAACCTAGAGTATTTTGCAATCATACTTCCTACTACCTGGTTTATTTATTTCATAAGAAGTGTCGTTTTTGTATGTTGTTCTTTCTATGCTATTTATAATACTAGAATTGATCGAGAACTGTGATACGTACGAACTCTATTCTAAAATTTGCTGATTCACCATCTTTGCAGATGCATTTCTTTGGCAACCATCTGCCGCTTTGTTTTTGTTTCAATCCATATTTATATATCTTAAATAACTTTCCAGAAATCCCCCCCCCCTCCCCCCTGGGTTTTTCGTAGAACGCACGACATTTTGTCTATTTAAAAGTTCCCAACCTGTTATTCTGGATTTAAAAAAAAACATACTTGACTATCTTTATTATATAAGAAAAACTCGCTAAAACAATTATGGTTAAAATTCTAAGAACCATTAACTTATATTTAGGAATTAACTATTCCTTTCTCAAATACTACTGTGCCCAAATAGTAAGACCAATTATTATTTTTTTTTAAAAACTATTTATTCTTCCAAATTTATTTCATCGCCTTCAAAGTAATCCTCTCCGGACACAATGCACTTATGCTAACATTTTTTTCAATCTTCAATGCATGCTAAAAAGTCATCGACAGGGATGGCCTTCAAAGCGCGCTGCGATTCACGTTGAATCTCTTCAATCGACTCAAAACGGTGTCCCCGGAGTGGTCTTTTGAGTTTAGGGAATAGCCAGAAGTCGTACTGTGTGAATACGGTGGTTGTGGAACTATATGGGTTTCATTTTTGGCGAAAAAGTCATGGAATCAGTTTTAGCGTCTCACCGATCCAAGTGTAACTCGAACACTAATGAATATTTTGACATCAAATTTCACACAGATGTCAAGGAGTGCCAGCAACCTAAAAAAGAAAAAAAAATTGAAATTCCATAAGCCCCGGGAATTTTTAAATTGAAAATTGATCTTACTTTTTGGACACAGTAGTATGGTTAAAATTCTACGAACCATTAACTTATATTTATGAATTAACTATTCCTTTCTCAAATACACGGACAAACCATCGCCAAATCACGCCTGACAGCTGCAATTTTTCTTTTTGTTATATCTCGGTAGGATTTATGTTCAGCAAAAACAAACTTAACAAAATCGTCTTTTATCGCAAACTGTGCACGATTTTGTCTTTCTTTATTTCACGAGAAAGTTTATCTGCACTCTGCGTTCGAGACAGATAATCTGCTGTAGTTTACAAGTCCCATTTCAATTTCTGTCATCCTTTTTAAACGAGGCAAAGACTGAAAAAAAAAAAAAAAAAAAAAACTTTCCGAAACTTTTATTCTGATTTTTTTTTTTTTTTTTTTTTTTTTAATTCTTTTTTAAACATATGTAAGGTAAAAAACATTTAACAAATATATGCATGGCATTTCTTAATGGAAATGCACGACATTTTTATAGTGGAAATATATGACATTTTTTAATCAAAATGTTTAAATTTCATTAAAAAATTAAATTTAATTGAAAATATAAAAAAAAATTGAAAATAGTTATTTTTAATGAAAATGTATGGCATATTTTTAATGGAAACGTATGCCGTTTTAAAAGGAAATGTATAGCAGTTTTTAATGAAAATTTTTATTTTTAAAGAAAACGTATGGCATTTTTAAAGAAAACGTATGGCATATTTTTAAAGAAAACGTATGGCATATTTTTAAAGAAAACGTATGGCATATTTTTAAAGAAAATGTATGGCATATTTTTAAAGAAAATGTATGGCATATTTTTAAAGAAAATGTGTGGCATATTTTTAAAGAAAATGTATGGCATATTTTTAAAGAAAATGCCGTGATAAAAAATGAATAAAAGTTCTTAAAAAGAATTTTTATACATTATAAATTATACATTTTGATAAAAATAGTAGTAGATGTACCATTCTCCTTCACTCACACCTAACGCCACCTATCGAAATTATGGAGAATGTTGAACTGTTAGAAGACTGACCATTGTGCTCAATCAGCAACCACGCATGGCTTCGTTAACTTTCCCTCAAAGAGAATGGGGTATTTACCTTTTAATCGTTTTTTTTTGTGTGTGTGTGCACTTTTTCATGACTTATGAAATATGTAATGGTTTGGTTTGTCGTTCTATGGTCATTTTTTTGCACACATTGGGCTAATTAGACCGGGATCTACAATTTAACGTGGATTCTGAACCACAAAAAAAACATCCATGCCAATGCCAGGATTCGTGCCTGAAACCTGTGGTACCAAAAGCCAGAGCGCTAGCCAATTGGTCATCACGCCGCTATATGTAACGTTTTGTTCCATTAAATATAAAAAATATCAATCAATCCGATGATTTATTATTTAAGTCATGTTGTATTACACAAATAAAAATATTTAAAGAATTTTTAGTAACTTAGAAAAATATTTATTTTTCATATTAGTTTTAATAAATATAGGCTGAAACTAACCGTATTGTAAAAAGATTTTTCCTGCCTCCAACAATGTGGACCAGTTTCCTTAATTAATTAAGAACATAGCATAATAAAGAAACAATCTTTTTATAAGATTTAAGATAGAGGCCAATATTTGTTAGGGTGATTAATAATTCACCCTATTTCTCAAGTAAGGCACCATTCAGAAACGAAAGATATAAACTAAACTGCAAATAAAAATGTAAAATAAAAATAAAATTATTCAAAAGCCGTAAAAGAAAATTGTTAAAAAGAGCAAAAGTATTTAAATATTTCCATGAACTCTGCAACAACATACTATACATTCTTGGCATTTGTCTACTGGGACATACCCCTCAAAACCACCAAATAGAGAGATGCATTTCCTTATTTAACAAAGGCAAACCCTATTTTTATTTTTAGTTCAACGGTTTTTGCCTTTAGGCGTATTTATGGTTTTCTTTAGCGGTACATGTGGTTTTCACGCACATTAAAATTTATCTCTCTCGCTTTATCAACATGCAAAAAAAAAAAAAAAAAAAAAAAAAAAGGCATATGAAGAGGCTGTATATTTTATTCATCACCAAAATGAAATTAATTTTTACTTTCTTTGAATTTATTCAGTAAATGTAGCCTCAATTAATATTTAAGTTGTTTTAAAAATTCATATTTGACGTTGTTAGTGGTATTTATTTTCCAATGAAAAATTTTAATCAGCGTTATTAATTTCTGGTTTCATAATAAATTATTTAATTTCATGAATAAATGTTAAAACACAGAGTAGTGCTTTATTATGATCTTGTTTTGATTAGTTAACAAAAAGATATTTTTTAACTTATTAATGTTTTCGAGTTGGTTTAATGTTAAAGTTGGGTAAGTGAATAAAGAATTAAAAAACGCGATTTACTACTGTGCCCAAAAAGTAAGACCTTTTTTTTTTTTTTTCAAAAACTCTTTATTTATTCTTCCAAATTTGTTTCATCGCCTTCAAAGTAATCCCCTCCGGACACAATGCACTTATGCCAACTTTTCTTCCAATCCTCAATGCATGCTAAAAAGTTATCGGCAGGGATGGCCTTTAAAGCGCGCGGCGATTCACGTTGAATATATTCAATCGACTCAAGACGGTGTCCCCAGAATGATCTTTTCAGTTTAGGGAATCGCCAGAAGTCGCAGGGTGTGAATACGGAGGTTGTGAAACGATTTTGGTTTCATTTTTGGCGAAACAGTCACGAAGAATCACTGCATTGTGAGCTGGCGCATTCAGTGTTTTGGTCCCAATCGAGACTTGGCGCGTTTGAGGCCCCAAATGGAATTGACCGATCCTTTTGAAATTCCAACATCATCAGCAAGGTCTCTAATTGTAAATCGACGGTTTGCAAGCACCAAATCTTTAATTTTTTGGACGCGAGCTTCGTCGGTTGAGGTGGATGGTCGGCCAGAGGGCTCTTCGTCTTTAGCGCGTTCTCTGCCTTCTTTGAACCGCTTATACCAGCTCTAAACATTTCTTTCCGATATAGGAATGCTCACCGAATGCCTTCTGCCACATTTCCTCAAACAGAATTCAATGAAAGTACTTTGCTCAATTAATTCAGACATTTCATAAATCGCCGGAATCGGTTTTAGCGTCTCACAAAGCCAAGCGTAACTGAAACACTGATGAATATTTTGACGTCAAATTTCACGTAGATGTCAAGGACAGTGCCAGCAACTTAAAAAGGGGAAAAAAAAAATTAAATTCCATAAGCCCCGGGAATTTTAAATTGAAAATTGGTCATACGTTTTGGACACAGTAGTATATACAAGTGGATAAATCACCCATTTAAGGCTTCATTTTATAAAGTATTCAACATATTCAAACAAAACTTCAAGTCAAAATCTGATGCTTTCATTATCAATCATTTCATCCAATTTAATCTCACTGGAGGAAAGCCAAGGGGTGGCCAACCTGCGACCCTCCTTGAACATTTTTCCGGGCCGGGCGATTTATTACATTTTTACAAAATATATTAATTTTATTATTGACAAAATAGTGAAAACCAGTGTATTATAAAAATACGTTATGTGTGCATCCATATATTCAAAAATTAACTGTCGAATTTAGGAGAAAAAATTAATTTTGATTTTAAAATAATATTCTTGCGAATATATGACATATATATTCGCAATCACATATGACATATATATCTGTTTTATTTATAAGTTTACTGTTTATCAGCTCGCAGAATGATTAAATTATATTCTGCGAACTCATGATGCTCGGGCATCTTGGAACATCTAATATAACAGATCTATGTTTCACTTTAAGTGAACTCAGTGACGCATCGACCATCCCTAGATACGCAACAGTTGATTGTTGATAGCAGAGCAAACCAGACTCTTAGTTGAAGTGCAGACTCTTAGGCAATACTTTTAGTTCAACTTCACCTGCGAATCGTTTTTTTTCTTTCTTTTTTTGAAAATGAAATTTATTAAACACAAAACCCGCTCAAACACAACGGACGCTAACGACTTAACATAGCGGACGCTAATGACTAGCACTCTTTGGTACGGTGTCACAGGCTTCGGATTCGAGTCCTGCCTGTGCCTTGGAGTGGTTCGGAATCCACCTTAAACTGCAGGTCCCACGACTATAGAGCGTTGGTCGTAAGGTTGATAACCCTTCCCTGTCGTGAAAAGAAAACGTCTCCTGGCTCGAAATCTGCCTGTAGGCAGACGGCCTTGGCCTACCGTGGGGCTGTTATGCTAATGAAGAAGAAGAAAAGGAATATTCATCTGATGATAAAAAAAGTGGAATCATACCGATGACTAATTGCTATCCTCAGAATAGTCTTGAATTTATAAATTATGCAACTGACAGTGCTATTATTGTGCAATGCTTATAACAATTGGCTATTATGCACTCTTTTACTGTTGTTACGCTTGTTGAAAACTTAAGTAAAATTTCTCTTATAGTAGAGAGTTTTTGCATACCGTATTTTGGACGTCCGTTAGCTTTTTCTCCCTAGCGCGCATGCTCATAGGAAAAATTATTGCATATACGCATGCGCATTTTCCTATGCGTGGAGCATGCGCGCTAGGGAGAAAAAGCTAACGGACGTTCAAAATACGGTACGCAAAAACTCTCTATTGTTACTGATGTTATATAATTAACAGAACTTTTTTGGGAACATAAAGATATATCTCAAGGTGAACGACTCGTTTTCAATATTACGATGTGATTACTTTAAATTGTTGTTTCAGAACTTATAGATTCTAGAAAATTGAGATATCTCTTTCAAATTTCTTATACGTAGTCGTCTTGTTTTTTTATAAGTTACTGAAGGAATTTTAATACCTTTTATAAGGTAAAACTGTTGTAAAAGAAATTAAATATTTATATTAAAAATCCGTCGTATGATATCGTGATGCATTCCATCTAGTTGTTTTCAATTAGATAATAAATTTGAATAATGCCATAACTCAATTTATTTTTCATATTTAACATTTGTTCCTGCATAGATATTACTCGTTTTAAAGTGCTATGTTGTTAAAGGGTTCTTCTAATAATTATTTTTTATTTTTAGCAGTAGAACTTGAACATATAAATTCATGGGCTAGTATGTGATAAGCATACACAACACATAAACATGAAGTTAAGCAAAAATAGCATGTAATAATGGAATTCCGTAATAATAACGTAACTGTAATAATGGCATTCCGTAATAATAACGTAACTGTAATAATGGCATTCCGTAATAATAACGTAACTGTAATAATGGCATTCCGTAATAATAACGTAACTGTAATAATGGCATTCCGTAATAATAACGTTATTGTAACGACGTTCCGTAATAATAACATAGCCGTAAAACTAACGTTCCGTAATTAACGTAACTGTAATAATGGCATTCTGTAATAATAACGTAACCGCAATAATGACGTTCCGTAATAATAACGTAACCGCTCTACGATCCTATTAGACCGGGACCTACAGTTTAAAGTGGATTCCGAACCACTACAAACATCCATGGCATCGCCGGGACTCGAACCCGAAACCTGTGGTACCGAGCGCCAGAGCGCTAGCCACTCGGCCATTCAGGCCCAGGGGGAACAAATGCTTATATTGCTTTTTAACTCTTATTTATTTATGTACATCATTTGTTATTAAAACTAAAAGAATCTTAGCGTATGTAGAGAAAGTTGTGTTGAATACTGGACACTTTTACCTATGGCCAATGGATACTAAAAATAACTGCTACATATATAACTGCTAAAAATAATTTGCTACATATATAAACTAAATGTATATATGTAGCAAATTCAAATTATTATTAGCAAATTAAAATCCAGCAGAGACGAGACTGCTTCTGTTGGTTGTAAGGAATCACTTCTCATTTTATGGTATTGCAAAAACATGGCCCATTTTAAAATATCATTCAGTGAAGTAGACATGGATATTCATAAATAATACATTAACACGTGTTCGTCTATTTGCATTAATAAATGTTTAAGAACGATGTTTTTCAGCAAAAATATTGAAAAATCGATCAATAAAAACCATTTGACTGATTAATCACCCTTAGTTAGAGTTTTACAAAAATCGAATCGGTAAATAAAGTTAACATGGATTTTATTAAGATTGATTGCTATGTCACACGAAAATTTCTTTACTTACGTTTGGTCAATTTTCATTATTATCATGCGTGAACATGGTGTTGTCCTGGTTAGAGGTCCATGCCTGTCTCTTAAAAAGTGAAGCTATAGAACATAAAAATTAAGTAAGAGTATAAATTATTATTTAAAACAGATTAATCTTGTCTCGTAGCATAAGAAACTTTCATTTCTAAAACTTTTATTTAAAATAAACTGAATTTCGCGGGATTTTATTTATGCGTGTTTTAAAACTGGCACGAAATATGTCTTGCTAAGCATAACGATTGACCAACATTAAATCCTGTGCTCTGTAATTCATTTTGAATTGTGTGGATTTCAAGATATAAACAGATTATTGTTTCATTATTATTAAAGTAGTGTCTAAGGATAAGTTTATGTTTATATAAAGTTAATTTTAATTGTGTAGTGTTTTTTGTAGTATTTGAACAATTGTTCCTTCATAAGGCTCTAGAGTTATCAAACATTAGTATATTACCATTGCTATTGGATTGTAGTGGTGCTCCTTGTAGTATTTGAACAATTGTTTCTTCATAAAATTCTAAAATTATTATACATTGGTATATTGAATTTCGTATATTGAATTGGTATATTGAATTATTATACATTGGTATATTGAAACCATTGATATTGAATTTGGTGGTGCTCCTTGTAGTATTTGAACAATTGTTTCTTCATAAAATTCTAAAATTATTATACATTGGTATAGTGAATTTCGTATATTGAATTGGTATATTGAATTATTATACATTGGTATATTGAAACCATTGATATTGAATTTGGTGGTGCTCCTTGTAGTATTTGAACAATCGTTTCTTCATAAAATTCTAAAATTATTATACATTGGTATATTGAATTTCGTATATTGAATTGGTATATTGAATTATTATACATTGGTATATTGAAACCATGGCAATTGAATTTGGTGGTGCTCCTTGTAGTATTTGAACAATTGTTTCTTCATAAAATTCTAAAATTATTATACATTGGTATAGTGAATTTCGTATATTGAATTGGTATATTGAATTATTATACATTGATATATTGAAACCATGGATATTGAATTTGGTGGTGCTTCTTGTAGCATTTGAGCAATAACTTCTTTATGAATTTCCAGACAAAATACTTTTGGTTTCATTACTGTGGTTATTGAGTATGATAGGATAAAGATAACAATTATATTATTATATTATATATAATAATATAATTATTATATTATATATAATAGATTTATTATTTCCGTGTTAATGCTGGGCAAAAGACTGATAAACTTTTAGGGCAGAAAGAGGAATCAAGAGAGAAAATGAAGGTACAAAACCTTCTAATATCGGAATTAAGCGCTTTTATTCAAAAGAGGTTAGCAACTTGCAGCGTAACGTTCTCTTCCTAGTTACGTTGAAACTGCTACATATTTGCTTCTCCAATGATAAATGAATTAAACCAATGTGTCCAACATTAAAAATTACTTACAAATCTATTTGCTATTAAAACAAAAAATTCCAAATACTTTTTTTATAAAATTAAAAGTATTTCCACTAAAATTTTATGATTAATTAAAAACTTAACGATAGAATAATTTTAAGGTATTCATTATATTATACATCTTTTAAAAAAAAAATTACATAAATGCCGACAGCTACAAAACTTCTCTTTACAAATAACGCCCGGCAGGAGTTATGAGTGACTCCTGACTCCCGTATCGGTCTCTCGCAGAATCCTGATTAAGGATTTAATACTAGCGCATCATTAAATATCGGAGAAACCATCAAAATCTAACTAACGGGAACCACGGAGGCGAAATTCATTTCGTTTGGGGCGCACAAAATGAGCCCTAATAGCAATTTCAGCATCTCCGCGTGTTGAATTCCGGGCTCATCTAATTAGCGCTCATCGAATCAATAGCGCAATAAAACTTTTGACTTAATGAACAAAGTTTTTTGAAAGCTTGGTTACGCTTTTCGCCTCTCCCTAATTCTATTCGGAAGTTTGGATTTTATTCTGCTAATTCATTTTTGAGAATGAATAAAAGATTTTTAAATTGGATTATAATATTTCATACATTGATTGGATTAAAAGTTACTTGGAAATATTTTAAAAGCATATTAAGGATTTGTTTTGTATAAGTAAATTTTTGGCGACATTTTTTAAAATTTTAGTTGCATAATGCTTTCTCTTTATATTATTGCATCTTTTTTTCTTTAATTAAAAATAAAATTTTAACTATATCATTTAAAGTTTAAAAAACTATTGTATACTTGTATCATCCTTATTTAAGATTGAGCATAACAGTCTTGTCTTTATCATATTTTCATATAACTACAAAGAAAAAATATACATAAAATATACATGCAAAATATAAAACGTATAATAATACGAAAAATATATTACTATTAAATCCAATAAGTAGTATACGTCCTTATTTTTTTGCGATATACGATATTCCTATATTAGCTTTACATATCCTTATTTTAAATATCTATATTTTTATAAAGAAACCCGATAAAAAATAAATATTTTTTGTTTTAATTTTTATATTTAAAGCAATTTATTTCCTTATTTAAATGCGCGTAAAGTTGTTTCAGAAAAAAAATTCAAATAAAAGATTTTTAATTAATTTTATTTTATTTAAACTCGATAAAATTTAAGTATTTTTTTAAATTTTATTTTTATCTTTTATTTATATACCTTATTTAAATGTGCTCAAGCTTTTATAGAAAAAAATTATAGAAAAAAAATTATTTTAATTACTTTTTAATTAACATGTACATAAACCTGATAAAATGTAAATATATATATTTTTTTAAATTTTATATTTAAATCACTTTATATACCTTATTTAAATCTGCTTAAAAATGTTTCAGAAAAAATTCAAACAAAGATTTTTTTAATTAATTTAAATGTACGTAAACCCGATAAAATGTAAATATTTTAAATTTTTATGTTTAAAGCAATTTATATATCTTATTTAAATGTGCGTAAAATTGTTTCAGAAAAAAATTCTAACAAAAGATTAATTATTATTTATATAACTGTTGAGTATCACAGAGCCCAGTTAGATTTCTCACCCACATCGTTCCCAAACTGTATAGTGGCAACTCAGCTCTAGACACAGTGATGTTGTATGGTGTGGTGTAGTAGTAGTAGTCTTATTGGACCGGGACCTACGGTTTAAAGTGGATTTCGAACTATTACAAACATCCATGGCACCGACGGGACTCGAACCCGAAATCTGTAGCACAGTACGCTAGTCACTCGGCCAATCAGACCCCAGAAATACAACTAATAATATTATAATTTATTGGTACTTGCGTATTAACGATACCTTGGCGACAGACTTGGCGGTTTTTAAGTGGCGCCAATATAACGGCTGCAGGTTTGCTGAGTTTTGACGCCATTTTGTAGTGCTACGAAAATGAGTATTTGGGATTTGCGGTTGGCGCGTGTGCTCTTTATTGGCGCAACTGTCGCCAAGGTACCGTTAATACGCAAGTACCAATTTATTATATATAATTCGTGTGATAAATTGTAAAGATCTGTGAAAATAATCCTTTTTCAAGGCAATAAATTCATAATGGGCCCACGGTTCTTTGGTTAAGAGCCCATTTTCTAAAGACAAATGCACCATTCGAATTTACAAGTCAAATAACAATAAAATAAATATAAAACAATTCTTTTTGATGAGCGGGTTAATAAGATTTTGTCGCCTGGAAACCTGGCAACCCTTTAATGACCCATATTCGTCCTATTACATGCATCAATTATTTCTATATTACCTCCAAAGAATTCAGTCAGCAGATTTCCACAATTCCCAGTAACAAGATGCAATCCAAGTAAGTGAGTGCATAATTAAAATTTCTGAATCCGAGTGGAATAGATATCCTGTCAAGGCAGCCGGAAGGGAATTTCCCCTTTTACCTTCACGATTAGAAGTTCTGAATGAAATTAGCGCGCCAGGATGTTAAAGAGCTCGATATTCACTTTCACAAGCTCTTCTCTTAAAGCCCGGGTGGAATGAGTCGAGGTCAAGTCATTTCTGGTTGTCGGGATTATGTTCTATTCATGGATTGGATGACATTGGCGTGAGTCATCGCTTTTGTTAACACCTTCCGCTGAGAACCTGGCTTATCTGTCAGATTTCTTATTAAAATTAGTTTCTACCATTATTGCATTTTCCTTATTAGTGTTATTTTCCAATTGCACCATAATTTATTTCAGTTGTCACCTTATATGTTAAGTCCTCCGTTTTTGGATTTACCATCAAGACTGTAAAATCCAATGAATTTCAGAATGCGTCATCACTTGTGTTAACACCAACAACGGAACACGATTTCATTTGTCGGAGTTCTTATTAATAATTCTTTTCAACAATTATTGCATTTTTTTTTAGAATTATTTCATTTTCTATTTCACGAATGCTTCCTTATTTATTTCGCTTACTAATCCATTTGTTGAAATAATTTCATATGGGATTTAGCATCAAAATTCGATGATTTTTATAATGTGTCATGACTAGCGTAACGCCATCAACGAAGCAAAGTTTTATTTGTCGAAGTTCTTATTAATATGTATTACAACAGTTATTGCATTTTTTCTAGTTTTTTTTCACAAAGCTTCGTTACTTATCAATTACTAATTCATTCATTTGTTGAAATAACTTCTTATGGGATTTAACATAAAAAATTCAATTATTTTCAGAATGTGTCATCACTTGTGTTAACATCAACAACGGAACACAGTTTCATTTGTCGGAGTTCTTATTAATATATATTGCAACAATTATTGCATTTTTTAGTAATATTTCACAAATGCTTTATTATTTATTTCAATTAGTTGTTTATTTGTTAAAATAATTTCGTATTAGATTTAACATCAGTGGTGAAGATGAAAAGGAGAGAGGCACAACGTTCTTGAACGAAATTTGGTACTTACGTATTAACGGTACCTTGGCAACAGACTTGGCGGTTTTTAAGTGTCGCCAATCTTTATTATTGGAATAAAAATATTTTGAAAGCGTTTTGATTTTAAATGAAGTGTTTCATATATATTTTATTCTTTGGAACAAAAATTTTAAGTGTAAATTGGCACCAGATCTGTAGCTGCGGTTGGCGCGTGTGCTCTTTATTGGCGCAACTGTCGCCAAGGTACCGTTAATACGCAAGTACCCGAAATTTATTACTCACCTGAAAAACGATACACGAAGAAAAACACTTGACGAATGAAAAGCGCCCTCTTACGGAGAACGAAATATTACATAAGGAATCTAAATACGGTTACAGTCTGAACAATCAGAACTTCACGAATTTCAGAATGTGAAGTCGCTTGTGTTAAAAACAGCAACAAAGCACTGTTTCCTTTGTAGGAGTTATTATTAATATTTTTTTCAACAATTATTGCATTTTTTTTAGTATTATATTATGAATGCTTTCTTACTTATGTCAGTCACTAATTCATTTATTGAAATAATTTCTTATGGGATTTAGCATCAAAATTCAATGATGTTTAGAATGTATCATCACTTGTGTTAACACCAACAACGGAACATGGTTTTATTTATCGTAGTTCTTATTAATAATTTTTTTCCACAATTATTACATTTTTTAGTATTATTTCACAAATGCTTTGTTACTGATTTCAATTTGTTAAAATAATTTCTCATTGGATTTATCATCACGACTCAACAAATTTCTGAATGTGATGTCTCTTGTGTTAATATTTCGTTCGTATTAATATTGTTTTCAACAACTATAAAAATTTTCCCGAGTACTATTTCACGAATGCTTCGTTATTTATTTCATTTTGTTGTTTATTTGTTAAAATAATTTTGCATTGGATTTACTATTAGGAACTCAACCAATTTCAATGTGACGTCACTTGTGTTAAGAACAGCAACGGAGCACGGATTAATTTTTCTTAATTCTTTTTTTTTTTAATGCAGCTGGCAAACACTTAGACAGCTTGGTCTTGGATGCCTTAAGGCAAGCGCTGCACAGACGTTACTCACTTTGGATTACCCAGGGGGCGCGTGTAACTTGAAGATACGGACGCGGAGTAACAATGCCCCCGCAACGCTCCTGTTAGACTAGGACCTACAGTTTAAAGGGGATTCCGAACCACTACAAACATCCATGGCACCGCCGGGATTCAAACCCGATACCTGTGGTACCGAGCGCCAGAGCGCTAGCCACTCGGTCATTCAGGGCCATTCTTATTAATATCGGAGCTATAACATTTCATTTTCAAAATTTTTTTTGCAATTAACAGACTAACAACAAAGAAATATCAAATTTAATTAATAAATAGAATATAAGAATTTGCTGCCCTTAATCGACAGATAATATTACTAAAACAATTTAATTTTTCTTTTTTTTACAGATAATCTTTTCATATAATCTGTGGAATTTTTGATCGGAAATTGCGTTAAAGTAATTCCAAAAACAGTTCTGCTTAAAAAAATACTTCTCACAGTCCTAAAGATGATAAGCTGAATTTCCGTGTGAAAAATAAATAAATAGTTTGTACAAATATTGCGATAATAAACTTTTACGAAAAATGGTTTACAATGTTTAAAAATTAATGAAAAAGACGTCGAGGGAAGTAGCAAATAATTAAAACTTCCGTCGACATGTTTTTATATTTTGTTAATAATATATTTTATTTTTTGGTTTCAAAACTATTGCGATGCGCTTGTCGGAACCGGAAGTTCCGGTTTATCATTAGGAAAGCCGGATATTCAGATTTACGAGGTCGTTTTTTTATTGATAAAAATTATTCTGAAATTCATTTTAATTTACCGGCTAGAACAGGTGTTCTTTTTTTTTTTTACTTCGCTGAACTCTTTTACTAATAAAAAAATGAAGACCGGCTTAGAATAATTTTTTCAAATGCATAAAATAAAATAAAAGCAGATCAGTTATATTAAAAAAATTAAAAAACATGATACAATAAAAATGCATGCGCGCTTTTTATGTAAATTTTATAATACAGGATGTTTCACAATTTATTAATTGAAATTTGACAGTTCTTAATTTTTTTCTGATCGACAGCCTTCTTCTTCCTACACGATTGAAGGTTACGAATTCTTTAAGTAATTCTGAATTCTTAAAAAATTAATAAAAATTAATTTATATTAAAAACGGTTAATAAAACAGAAAATACAGTAATAATACATGAGCGTTTTCGTAGGTACATTAGATAATGAAACCCTTTATAAAGACATTCAATTAAATTTTATTACAAACTTGCCCATAAAATTCTGACATGGTTTAATTTACATGAAATTTCTATGTGTTAGAAAACTATTTTTATTGGTAATTTTACTAATTATTAATTTATACTAGAATTCCTTGAATAAATTCATTTGATAAATGTTAGCTTTATTTTTACTGACTTCTAATAAATTCAAAGTATTTTTTTCCTCATCCAAGCTGACAGGTTTGGTTTGTCATTAGAAACTCAACACGTAAAGTCTTCTAGAAAGCTTTTATCCCTATGCTAGGTATAGACTAATTAAATTTGCCTGCCGAAAATTTGTCATTAGTTTAGAGAAGAAAGATGTTGGCCCTCTACATGGCATTCCATTTAAAATTGTGTTGATAAAACGTTACGTGCATCAGGCTGCCATGGCGAGCCCTGGGTAAAGTTGAATCTGCTACATAAGTGTACTTCTATTGGCGAATGACTATAAGTCGAAATACTTGGAGTTCGAAAATAACATCGACGTATTTTTATTAAACCGAAACCGTATCACGTTTTAATCTTTCATGAACATCTGAAAGTCTTTAAAAGACTACCTGTCATTTTAAATAATATATTTCGCTATTTTAAATGAAGTTATTAATATATGACGAGGCTTGAATTTTTGTGTATGCCGCTTTTGTAAACTGTTTTGCTGTTATAGTATCCATAAAACAAACAAATCATTAGCTTTTATAATTGCCCATTAGCAAATCATTAGCTTTTAAAAATAAGTTAACATATGATGAGGCTTGCATTTTTGGCCAATGCAGCTTTTATAAACTGCTTTGCTGCTGTAGTATCCATAAAAAAAACCCAAATCATTAGCTTTTATCATTGCACATTAGCTAATCATTAGCTTTTATAATAAGTTAACAAATGATGAAGCTTTCATTTTGGCCTGTCATACTTTTGAGAATTATTTAGCTGCTGTACTATCAATAAAAGAAACAAATCATTAGCTTTTATAATTAGTCATTAGCAAATCATTAGCTTTTCTAATAAGTTAACATGGCTATGAGGCTTGCGTTTTTTGCTTTTTTGCCTATGCCACTTTTGTAAACTATTTTGGTGCTATAGTATCCATAAAACAAACAATTAGCTTTTATAATTTATCGTTAGCTAATCGTTAGCTTTTATAACAAATTAATATATGATGAGGCTTGTATTTTTGGCCTGTGACGCTTTTGTAAACTGTTTTGCTGCTATAGTATATGCATTTATAATTAGTCATTAGCTAATCATTAGCTTTTATAACAAATTAAGGCATGATGATAATTGCATTTTTGATCTATACCGCTCTTGGTAAACTGGTTTGCTGTTATAGTATCCATAAAACAAATCATTAGAGTTTATAATAAATTAATATAGTACCTATGCCGCTTTTGTTAACTATTTTTCTGTTATAAAGCAAACAAATCATTCACTTTTATAATTATTTGAAAATCTTCCCCCCCTTCCCATTACTTCTATAATCTCATATTTCCATTATGAAAAGGTCCATTCATAAAGAGCTTTAGGATAATCACTTTTGCGAGAATTTTATAAAGTGCGCTATTGTTTTTAATAAATTCCCTCTCGCTAAGTACTCGGGTCCCTTGTCCGAGCATTAAACAACCTAATCTCTTTCCATTTACTGAAGCCGTCTTTCGACGTCTCATTTTTTTCTTTTTTCTTTTTTACTATTTTTTTGCTATGCGTTGAATGGTTTTTGATAAGCAAAAGTATGAAAATGGATTTATCGGTAAATTAAATAACTCGTGTTTTGTTTTATCCGTTGATGCGTGAAAAAGAATTCAAACGCCAATGTTTATTTTTCTTTTCAGATTGCAGAGATGCGATAATAATTTCAGTTTGTTTTAAGGTTGTTGGGTGTTTTTTTTCTCTCTCTCTCTCTCTCTTTCTTTGAAAGAAAAATAGGGTTGCCATACGAAAATTATCTTTTATGCTAAGTGAAGAGGTAAAGTATTTATAAATATGTGAAGAGTGTGCAATTTTTAATGCAGATGGTTTATAATATTTTTTTTTGTCCTTGTACAATTATTTAATAATAAAGAGACAAAAAATTAATGGATTTGAGGTAATTAGAGAAAAATCACAATTTACATTTCTGGAGACGGGAGATGTTTTTATTTTAGGGGATGGGGTTGTCAGCCTTACGCCCAATGCTCTACAGTCATATTAGACCAGAACCACTAAAAACATCCATGGCACCGTCTTGACTCGAACCCGAAACCTATGGTACCAAGCACCAGGCACTCGGCCGTTCTTTGAACATGAAAAAAAATAACATAACATAAGAACAATATTAGATGAGGGCCTGAATGGCAGAGTGGCTAGCGCTCTGGCGCTCGGTACCACAGGTTTCGGCTTAGAGTCCCGGTGGTGCCATGGATGTTTGTAATAGTTCGGAATCCACTTTAAACAGTAGGTCCTGGGCTAATAGGATCGTAGAGCGTTGCAGGTGTATTGCTACTCCGCGTCCGTAGCTTATCTTCAAGCTATAAGTACCTCCTGAGTAGTGTTAAATGAGTGATGTCGGTGCAGCGCTTGCCTTAAGACATCCAAGACAACTGTCTAAGTGTTTGCCAGCTGCATTAGAACAAAAAAATATTAATAGATGAAATAAGATGATACACTATATTCATAACGTGTGTAAGTGTAAAATAATTTTTTTTTTTAAATTTCAACATTCATATTCATCGTTTAAAATAATTTTATTTAAAAATGTTACTTCCTGATTGCGCAATCAATATTTAACGTTTTAATAATCGATTAAAATAAAAAGTAAGGAAATTTCATTGCATCATTAGAAAAGAAAATGCTCCACGTAATGTGCAATAGCAAATAGTAGAAATACCTTTTGATTGCATCACATTTTGTTGTGTCTGAAGGGGGTTTAACCATTACATCAGGAATTGCACAACAATACGAAAATGTAATTAATTTTTCTTATAGTGAATCCACACAGTGTATGCGCGAAATGAAGAAGTTCAAAAATAAGAACGAAGTATTTTATATGCGACAATATACATTTCTCTTTATTGTATAAAAAATAGCGAGTTAAGTTACATGACTAGGGTGGCCGTCTTCGAAAATCTATAAGGAGAACTGAAATAAAAGTCTACGCCACTCATGGGCATGATAAATCCATAGACTTAAAAGTCCTCCCTTTGGAGTCGAGTAGGAGGAAAGGGGGGTGCGAACCCAGATACCAGATAATAGAAGTGTTCATTCAAAATTGTGATGACAAAATAGAGATATTTATATTATAAAATACACGAGTTCTTAACAAGGGATCTATGACAAAATGAGGTTATTTGTATAGTATAATTCATGGATCAATGAGTTCCTAACCAGAGGTCTATGGTAAAAGTAAGTTACTTATATTGTATAATCCATGGGTTTTTAATCAGGGGTCTATAGTGAAATGAGGTTATTTGTATTGTATAATCCATGGATCTACGATGAAATGAGGTTATTTGTATTGTTTAATTTATGAATCTATGAGGAAATGAGGTTGTTTGTATTGCTTAATTTATGAATCTATGAGGAAATGAGGTTGTTTGTATTGTATAATCCATGAATCTACGATAAAATGAGGTTATTTGTATTGTATAATCCATGAATCTACGATAAAATGAGGTTATTTGTATTGTATAATCCATGAATCTACGATAAAATGAGGTTATTTGTATTGTATAATCCATGAATCTACGATAAAATGAGGTTATTTGTATTGTATAATCCATGAATCTACGATAAAATGAGGTTATTTGTATTGTATAATCCATGAATCTACGATAAAATGAGGTTATTTGTATTGTATAATCCATGAATCTACGATAAAATGAGGTTATTTGTATTGTATAATCCATGAATCTACGATAAAATGAGGTTATTTGTATTGTATAATCCATGAATCTACGATAAAATGAGGTTATTTGTATTGTATAATCCATGAATCTACGATAAAATGAGGTTATTTGTATTGTATAATCCATGAATCTACGATAAAATGAGGTTATTTGTATTGTATAATCCATGAATCTACGATAAAATGAGGTTATTTGTATTGTATAATCCATGAATCTACGATAAAATGAGGTTATTTGTATTGTATAATCCATGAATCTACGATAAAATGAGGTTATTTATATTGCATAATTCATGGGTTTCTTAACCAGGGGTGTATGGTAAA
Source organism: Caerostris darwini (assembly GCA_021605075.1). Lineage (NCBI taxonomy): Eukaryota > Metazoa > Arthropoda > Arachnida > Araneae > Araneidae > Caerostris > Caerostris darwini. The sequence goes on from BPLQ01002721.1 coordinate 340,592, forward strand.
ATGATATTATTTATATAGTATACTCAATGGGTTCTTGTACAGGGATCTAGGGCAAAATGAAGTAATTTATATTGTATAATATACGGTTTCTTGACCAGGAATCTATAGATTTCCGTGGCCTTGATTCAGATAGTCCGTGAGCTTCAATGTGACAAAAAATAGTCATCATTTCTTTCAATGACTTTTAAGTTTAAAATTCATCATTTAAATGTATCGCAATGATTATAGTAATATTGATATTATCAATAAAAAAACATATAATTTTCTGTCGCATAACAATTTCATTCAAAATATAAACATCATATTTGTATTGACAAGTTTTTAGTTTTGTGAACTATCTTATACTTAGTAATAATTTTACGTTTATCTCATGATTATGAAATATTAGCATTGAAGGTTTATCATTCATTTGAGACAGCACATTTTTTTTTTCAATAATTCATTCCAGACATCAAGCAACTGATTTCACGGGCTGTTTAATTTGGAATGAGTGACGTCTGATGCCTAGCAATTCGTTCACTCAGCCTTCAGACGCTTAAGAAGAAAAAAAACCCCAAAACCACAGAAATGTTGCATCGGTTTTTATTTTTCAATTAATTTTAACTACTGCTGAGTTTACGATAAACTATTAGCCGCACCTACGCTAACAAAACCCCCATTGTTTTGCAAAATAAAAATCTTCCAGACAAATTATTTTAAGCCCGTTCACACAGAACAGTGGTAAGAAACAGCGGGGTACTGTGGGAACAGCAATTGAAGTGACGTCTGTCGCTAGCAGATAGAACAGTGGGTTACGGCCTTTTAATGATGAAGAAACTCTTGTGACGTCTTTACTGGAGCTCTGCAACAAATCATAATAATATCTTGGACTGAAAATTAGAGAAATGAATGGGCTTTTATAAATCATTGCTCAGGTTTTTTTTCCCCAAGAAGTTTATTTAACCCCTCCCTTATTGAAAAAAAATTATTCACTGCGATCGAGTGATTATTATTTTTAACTGTGATAGGCCACGTATTCAACTTATCTATACAAAGAACAACCCACTGACGAGCTATAGACGAAGGTCATCGCCTTCCGCCAGAACTTTCTGAAGTAAACTGCCTCTCATTTGCTGGTCATATGAGACTATTCCCAAACTATTCTAATTAGACAGTTTGACTATTGATGCGAGACACATTATCACAATCGTGTTCGAGTCTTCTTATTTCTGAAAGCAGTGACTGTAACGGATGCCGTCAGCGGATTCAAATCCGAGCTCTCATTCTTTTCAATATCGGTGGACCTCATGTTACACAAAACATGAGGTTGAGCATGTATACCACGAACAGTCGAACGGCGGGCAATAAAGGAAAACTAGTATCTACCGGGAAAACTTTCAGAGTTATCTGCCCCACATTTATATGTCATATTGAAGAAAATCCAGTTAACCCCCACTAGGTAATCTGACTATCGATGTAAGATGCTTTATATGTGTTTGCCACAGTCTTATTGAGTCTTCTCGTATTCGAAGATAATAGAGAGTTTTTGCATACCGTATTTTGACGTCCGTTAGCTTTTTCTCCCTAGAGCGCATGCTCATAGGAAAAGGAAATTGCGCATGCGTATCTGTAATAATGTTTCCTATGAGCATGCGCGCTAGGGAGAAAAAGCTAACGGACGTTCAAAATACGGTATGCAAAAACTCTCTAATGACTACAACAATACCTGCGGATTCAAGCCTCAGCCCTCCTGCATCCTAACTGCATCCTGCTGCCATGGGTAGCAGACTGCAAGCGAATTTGTTGAATTATTGCTGAACTTAAAAAAATTACTTCCTCATCTTTTGAAATAAATGATATTATTTTACTTTCACCATTAAATAACTAATAAATATTTGTACTGTTAGATATTTCTCTAAATTTATAAATCATTTGTTTATGAATTGTAAAATTTACAGCAACTTGCAAGAGAAATTCGTAAAATGAATATTATTTGTGTCACTTTATTCTATAGACTAAAAACCCTGTTATTCGAACTTGCTTCTTTCCATATGTGTGTTTTAACAAATTAATTATTACCTTACAAAGTTTAGTTTGTTGTTCTGCGGTTATTTTTTACACAATTTGAGATAATTAGACTGGAACCTACAGTTTAACGTGGATTCGGAAGCATTAATAAACATCCATGCCACCGCCAGGATTCGAAACCTTTGCTGACCAACGTTAAAGCTCTAGCCAATTGGTCATCAAGCCTCCGTACTTTGCAAAGAACGCTTTGCTTTATTATTTGTATATTCAAAGATGAATTCAACACTAAATGCAGCAGATGACTAGAATATAAGGTATTCGTGACATATTTAAGGCCATTAGAACCACTAATACAAGTTTTTGTTGCCTAAACCTGACTTGTCAAAGAGTTAAAAAAAACACCTAAAACTTTTATTCACTTTTATTAAAAAAAAAAAATCTCCAAAGAAAAATATTTTGTATTAAATCATAAAAAGGAACTAAAATTCAGTGAATTATCTTGTTCTGGGAAGATATTTTATTTTTACATAAAACAATTGAAAAAATCGGTCAGCCAAGAGTAAAAATTTCATATAATATCGATTCTCAGAAACGATCTAACACCTTGTGTGTAAAGTGGCTAAGTTTTGAATTCGTTGATGGAGGAATAGATGACAATTGAAACACTGTGCAACTCTTAATCGTTATCGTATCGTTTCTGGATTTTCTCTCCTATCGATTCCAATGTAAATTATAAGAATGCAAGCAATTTTAAATTTTCTTCAATTATCGTAACCTTATAATTAAATAAGTGATAATATTTTATTCGCTGTAAATAAGATCTTTAACGAAGTTCCCAATTTTTTTTTTTTTTAGAATGATCACTGAAATTATGAAACGTATTTGAGGAGATCATTTTCCTCAATTTAGAATATTTACAATCTTAATTTTGTATGTCTTGCTACAAAGTTTAAAATTTCAAGTATTTGACGTTGAAGTGATACGCAAACATTTTAAATTCATTTACTGATGGTTTTTTATTGAGAGATGTTGGATTAGCGATGAGATGGGAAAGGGAAAAAAGTTATCAAAATTCATAAAATGACCTCGAGTTTCGCGGAAGCAAATTCGAGTATCTGACCAAACTACTTAACTGTGACCTTGGCCGACGGCTTTCGCCGAAAAGATGTAGTTTATTGGAGGCGATAATAACTTTTTTGTTTTTTCGTACGTTATGTGCATTTCGATTATGTAATAAATATCTCTTAGAATTATTCTGTCAGAGCCTCGTATGAAACCGTTCATGTTGAAGAAATGGTTAAATGACTTAGTATATGATTCGAAAGGTTTCAAGATTTTTTTTAATTAAAGAATAGAACATGGGGCTTGAATTTGTTTTAGTTATAATAAAAAAAGTGAACATTTAAATATTATAAAAAAAAATTATTCTGTTTTCTGAAGGCAGATAAGAAAATATTAGCCTGGATATAAGATCATCTACGTTAGAATTTTTATTTCCATAATATTTTTCTCAAAAAATGTTTCATTTTAGAACTGTAAGTAGTAAGTAATGCATTAATGCTAAATAGTAAGTAATGCATTAATGCTAAATAGTAAGTAATGCATTAATGCTAAATAGTAAGTAATGCATTAATGCTAAATAGTAAGTAATGCATTAATGCTAAATAGTAAGTAATGCATTGATGCTAAGTAGTAAGTAATGCATTGATGCTAAGTAGTAAGTAATGCATTGATGCTAAGTAGTAAGTAATGCATTGATGCTAAGTAGTAAGTAATGCATCCTTGGTAATGCATTAAAATATACAGGGTAATTATAATTAAAGTCCTACTTTCAAAATACTGTAAGAAAAAAGAACCACAGTGAGTTCAAATTTGAACTGAAGATACTAGAAGAAGGGGGAAACGGTATGATCTAAAAAAAATTTCACCGATTTTTCCCATCCAATATTTTATTCCACTAATTTCTGTCAACCTATTAAAACATGATCCATTCCATGACTTTTTCGTTTATTTTTTTAATTAAAAAAATATAAATAAATAAATAAGTTGTTCAGTCTCTCATTTAAATAGTAATGCGGAGTTTAATCTCGTATAAATCCATTCAATTTTATAAATTATATTTTCTACATTTAAAAAAAAAGAAAACTCATAGATTCAAGCACATGAGTGGAACATAACTATTGAGCCATAACTTCATATTAAAGATCTGTATCTATTTCATTTTGGATTGCATGGCTCAAGGACATTCCTTTTAATGGGTAAAACGTGGTTGCAATACATTTCGCGGAAAAGGTTGAACAAACGCAGAAATTGATCGATAAATCTCGCAATTAATAGATGATAAAAGTCGCATTAAGCAATAGACATGAATTAATGCTGCAATCGTAGGAAAGAATTTATGATTAAACATTTTTACGACTGTACATTTACTTATGAAATAAGTAAAATTCCTCAATTTTATAAAGATTTTTTTGTTAACATAAATTTTTTTATAAGGATTTTTTAAAAATATAGATAAAGTAGCAGTCGATGACAGGCCCAAAAAATTATAATTCTACCTACTATTCGGTGGAAAGATAAGCATTCCTTTTTCAATTCCTTCTATTAGCTCACACTCTCCCTATATATATCTTGTTCAAATTTTCAATCGTTCATAAAATACTTGTTATTCATCCACTCAAGTTTAAAAGAATGTATTTGAACTTGTAGTGGATGACACTGGATGTTAACACAGTTCTTTTCAAATATTAATTCATTAATTAATTAATTTTAGTTTTTTTTTAAATTTAAGTTTAATTAAGTTGCATATACTACCAATAGATGGCACCAGATAAACTTAAAAAAATGAATGAAAATTAATTATAAAGAACTATATAGATAGAAGATATTTTTTTTTTTTTTTTTTTTACATTACTTGTTAAAAGCTGAAATGGACGAATCGATTTCTTGTAAAGTAGGGTAGTCAGACATATGCGCTGGATTTTAACACAGTGGTATAATAGTGGAGAGACATTTTTGGAGGGATTTTAATTGCAATAAATATTTGAAATTTTAATAATTCATATTTAAAATAACATAACATGAATATCTAATTTTTCTTTCAACAAAGAAAAGTTAGAAATTAAAAAATTCTGCAATAACTATTAAACGATTTTCCTCATCTGTCTGACTTATTGGTTCGTCCTTTAAACCAGATGCTTTCTTTTCTTGTGAATAGCTCATAGAAATATATGGTTCATATCTGAAAAGATTTTATATTAGCAGTTGATTTTAACGCCTATTCAAAATTCAGCTCTTTGACAAGAAAAAGTTGATTGGGTTATCACCCAGAGTATTTCATTTGGGATTAAATTTAATTTTAATTAAATTAAAATTTAATTACATTAAAATATATAAATATAACATATATTTATATAATTATAAATTGAATTAATTAAATTTAATTTAAAGTAATTTTAAATTTAAGTTAATTAAAATAATAACACAAGTCCACATAAGTTTAGCATACAAAATAAATAAGTGTTAAATTTAACAGGTAATATTAGCCATTAATTTATATTAGCATTAACACCATTAATGAAATTTAACAGTTTTTAGCATCCCAATTCATATGATTGCTTTTTACCTAACGTCAACTTTCGCACCTGAAGCTTTGAGGCAGCTGGATTGTGGTGTAGAAATATTTTTATTTAAATGTGACGCATGCGCTGATCATTTAACAGATGGTAACCGCTAACATTTGTTTCAAATATTTCTTGAGTGTTATGAGGGGCGTTAAAAATGGATTCCATTTCAAAATTCTGCTAAATAATGCAGTTAAGGTTGTTACTAGACAACACATTAAAATTTACAATCTTATTTGTATATTTGTGAACTAGTATTTCAGTCATGAATATTGGAAAATCGATCAATAGAAACCATTATATATATATATATATATATATACCATTTGGTATAGAGCTGACAACGTTACTCCATAAAAAGGAAACATCTCGCGTTTCGGAATCTGACAGTATGCAGACGGCTATGGTCCATCAGGGTACGGATTGTAGTGCCGGGGTTTGGTCCTTAGACCCTAATACTACTGTAGAGCGTTGGACGTAGGGCTGACAACCCTACCCTTTAAAAAGAAAACATCTCTGGTCTCGAAATCTGCCAGTAGGCAGATGGTCCACCCTGGGATCATTACACCATTGAAGAAAATTTGGCTTGTCATTCTACGGTTATTTTGTGCATACTTTGGGCTAATTAGACCGGGATCTACAAAATAATATGGATTCTGAACCACTAACAAACATCCATGTGAACGTCTGGGTTCTAACCTGAAGCACTAAAGGCCAGAGCGCTAGCCAATTGGCCGTGTAGTGCCGGGGAGTTACTTGATATAAGTCAAAAGGATGAACAACAAAACTGTATTCTAATGATTATTAGTCGGGGTCTGATGTCCGAGTGACTAGCGCTCTGGCCCTCGGTACCACAGGTTTCGGGCTCGAGTCCCGGCAATGCCATGGATATTTGTAGTGGTTTGTAATCCACTATAAATCGTAGGTATCGACATAATATGATCGTAGAGTGTTGTGGGGGTAGTGTTACTCGCGTCCGTAGGATATCTTCAAGCTACGCGCCCCCTGGGTAGTACTAAATGGTAGCGTCGGTGTACCCCTTGCTTATGGCATAAGGATAATTGTCTCTGTACTGTCAACTGACTATTAAAAGATTATTAATTACATTAAAAGTGGCAGCTTACATGGAATTACAACTCTTCGGAATGTTGAATTAATTCACTTTAAGTTTTATTTCTGTTTTTATAGGTTTTTAAAAATGCAAATATATGTATAGCACATGAAAATATATGTATATCGAATGCTATTACATTTTGTAATGCAAACTGATTATCTTTTTTGAAAAAAAATTATTTTACTTCCCTATCACTTTTTTTCCATGTATATTTGCTTTTCCTGTATTTTTTTAAGTCCATGCAACCGGAGAGCTCCACGTGTCCTTGCATCATGCAGTAAATATTGCCAAAACACACGGATAAAAATAAAAAACCGTTTGGATAATATCGTATGTCACGCAAAATAATTCGTTTCCTATCAGTGTAATGAGTCCTTCCTGTCATTTTTAGTCATTTTTGTGTCACATTAGTCTTGGCGTAATGTTTTCGTTGCAGCGATTCCTGAATTAGAAAAAAAAATTCTACCATCATTCGGGTACTCCTTAAGTATTCATAAGTGCTAAAACTGGTATTTTTACTTATCGTCTTCAAAATTTATAGTATGCTTTTATATCCTTTTAACAATGAGTTAGCAGTTTAAAGAACATTTAAAC